>UFQX01000526.1:149385-189962 GCA_900497675.1 Arapaima gigas | reverse complement strand
CCCCCCCCCCCCCCCCGTTTTTCCCCCCAAAATTCCAGCCGTTTTGGCACAAAGTGTGCTGGCTGCTGGCAAGTCGTCTTCCCCAGCGACCTTGTCCGACGGGTTCGGGAAAAAGTCTTCCACCTGAACTGCTTCACGTGTGCAGCCTGCAGCAAGCAGATCAACACCGGGGAGGAAATGTACATAATTGATGAAAACAAGTTTGTGTGCAAAGAGGATTATTTGAAAAGCAGAACCGTTAAGGAAATGAGTATAAATTCAGGTAATGTGGCAAAAGATGTTTTTTTCCCCATTAATTGTCTTTGTCAAACACATTTGTTTGATATAAGTAATAAAAGGGTTACAAAACTAGATAAAGTTTCATCTACATCTCATTTGTAGACTTTGCACCATAGGGTATCAGTTTGAACTACACATCTATGAAATTGACAACAAAGGGACAGAACAATTTGCAGCTGTGGGAATGGAACATGGGCCCTTGGCAAAAAAAGCTAATTTAGAGATTCAGCATTTATGATGGTTATTATGATGATTAAATTGCCTCGAATATAGTTGGATTTTGAGCTCATCAGTTAAAGCTATTTTCCAGCTGTTGTGTGTTTATGCCTTGTGGTGGGGGTAGTCTTCTGAACACCTCTAATTGCCAATTACTCCAGTATGACACACTTAATGGAGTGTAAAGTACTTAATAGCCTCTTTGCTGGCAGAATCTTCAGTGATTCCAAGCAAACTGCAATACTTTCCCATTTTATTTTGCTGATGTCTTTGTCCAAAAGGATTTACAGTTTAGTACCATGAAGAAGTTTTATATTAATCTACACTTTTATACAGATGAATATTCTTACTGTATCAATTTGGGGTAAGTACCTTCATCAAAGGTATTACGGCATTACGAGATGCAAACCACCGGTGACGTGTGTGTGTGTGTGTGTGTGTAAGATTACAAAGTGATGGCTTTAAAGAACAGAGGGCTCAGCTGCTGCAAAATGCCAGCAATAAATGTAATGTTCTTTTCGGAATAATTTTTGTCAATGCATTTGATAAAGAAAATAAAATGATGGTTGGATTGGAGGCTGTAAGTCTTGTTCATATCAGAGGTTTAAAAACAATTAACACATGCCTTGTTTTGGACCTATTCATGATGGTTACAAATAAATAAATTGCTTTTCAAAGTGCTTCTGCAGTCAGAAATGAGTTTTTTTTTTTTGTTAAATCATGCCCCCAGCATTACCCAAGGTACCCAATTCACTTTCTTGATGGTCAGATAGTCATGCTTTCTGTGGATTGATAATGCATTTAAAAGGGAGCAGCCATAGTGGTGCAACAACTTAAAAATGTAAGCTGCAACTAAAGCATTAGCCTAATATCAGCTTTTAATGTTGTAGGTTTGAGAGTATAGCTGTTCTATACACTTTGCACAGTAAGGTAATACGTTACTTGTCAGAACACTACACGGACAGTAGGTCTGTTCATCAACTTAAAAAAAATAAATAACTGGCACAGGTGCCTCAGAATGCATAGGTTACAGCAGAAAGTGGATTTAATTCCTGGTCCATTAACTGTAGTTTGCATGTGGTCAGGTTTTCTCCCAAAGTTCAAAACATGTTTCAGGTGAATTGATGACTCCTAATTCTCTGTAGTGTGTCAATATGTGAGGTTGTACTGTGATGGACTGGCATTCGGGGCAGGGTGTACCCTTAGGGGCAGCATGTGATGTAGTACTTAGGGTTAGCACCTTTGGGCTTATTTATGTAGTTAGCAATGAAATCTTTTTTTTAACATGTACTACTGGAAAGTGATCAACTGATGAGTCCCTATGATCCCATTTTTGACTTGGTTGCCGTTTTTAAGTACAGTGTGGAAAACGGATGAAACTTCAAGTGAATTTTTTTTTTTCCACCTATGTCTTCATTCACAGAAGAAAGTTTATCTCCAGACACCCACGATGACACAGAAGATGAACCTAAAGAAACGGATATGTCTGCTTCCTCAGATAAGGAAGTTAACGAAACCCAAAACGAGTACCAGAATTTGTGTCCGAAGAGGAGAGGACCTCGGACCACCATCAAAGCCAAACAACTGGAAATGTTGAAGGCTGTCTACGCTTCTGCTACAAAACCCAGTCGCCATGTCCGGGAACAGCTGGCCCAAAAAACAGGGCTAAACATGCGTGTCATACAGGTACATGGTGATTCCCTCACGTTCTTCCTGTTTTGGTTATGGGCATAACGGCAGGGCACTAACTTCACGGTATTCCAGCATGCCTGTATGCAACTCCTCTCAGTTTATGCTACTAGTTATGATTCTAATTCCTAAGGATACTTTGCAGGTGTGGTTCCAGAACCGGCGGTCTAAAGACCGGCGGATGAAACTGTACAGTGGCTTGAACAGGGCTATTCGTCACCACTCCTTCACGCATAGCCCACACAAAATGAACGCGTTGGGTACCAGTCGGGAAGACCAAACAGTCCTAGAGTTGGAGCATTATAACTATTATACAAGTAAGTGTCTCCTGCATAGTTTTCCTTTTCTAAATAAAACAAGGCGCATGTGTCAGTTTTACTCTCACAACGAAACTTTCTGATGGACCAGTGGCCTTTCAGAGGGACCATTGCTATTAAACCAGCTGCAGTGCCATAATGATGGATACCATGGCTTTCTAAATGGACACCTTTTGTTTTTGTAACCTTTATGAAATAATGGTTCGTATGAGTAGTCCTTTGCGGCAGTGAAAACCAAAATAGATGAAATTGCTGGTTCCAAATGAACAGTTTAGTCCACATTTTCATTATCCTACATGCTGCAGTTGTGCCAGATACTAGAATTTCAAGACAAAGGATTAAGCTTGGTAGAATAGCCTGCACTTTCACAGCTGTTAGATTTGCAGAATGTGGTACCGGTTACCCATTAGCTCTAATAGTTTCCTGAGCACAGCTGTTAAATGTGTTTGAAGGAGAGGGTGTGTATAGAGTGCATCTCTGAGCGGAAAACTAAAGCATCACACTTGCTGAAAGACTCCCCACTGAGGCTTCAAGGTACCAGGAACAAATGGTGTGAGTCTTGTGGGCTGCACAAGATGGCATCTTTATTCTCTGAGCACATGGGGCACATTAGAATGGGGGGTGGCAGAATGTTTCCTGCTACTTTGCATCTCACAAGACCGTTCAAATATGAATGTGGTGGCTGTATTCTTGACAGTGAACCCCCTTTAAAACAAACGTGCACATTTAAAACGTTACCAAAGGTTTGCAGTTACATGCAGCTTAGTAGGAATGAATATCAACTGTCTGGTTTTAGTTTACATTGTGGACAATTTGACAAGGCAGTTTCAATCACTGGGAAAGCTCCCATAAATCAGTATTCATGTAAAGCACTTTCTGCTGGAATTACTTGTGCCACATTGACAACTTAATTTATACATCTATATTAGTCAATTGTATGTTTTGATAAACAGGTGGGTGTTTATGAAATCGGGGAATTATGAGGCCATGGAACAACCCCCAAGCTTTCAATGGATAGCTTTGCTGCCAACAACTACACTATCTATTCCCACTCTGCCTTCTAACCTCCTTTAACTGTAACTGCAAAGAAAGTTGAGTTCAGTATACAATATGCTGAGAAATAAATTTTTTAATCTCGTTGATTAGGCTAATACCTTAATACCTGTCCAATTTGTCCTCTGTCTCCAGGTTATGAAAGTGAGTACTTAAGCCCTGGAAGGAATTGCACCTTCTCCTCACACGAGTCCAGCACTGAGGCAGCGTCTACAGTCATACCTGACTACGTTCTTGCCTCAAGACAGAGTCCTACCAAGGAGTCCATCTCTGATCATCGTGTCACAGATGACTAACGGTACATGGATAAAGTCTTCTGTGGTTACGCACCTAGACTAGAGCCAGTGAGATGCCAAGGGGTGGTCTGGTCTGCTTTTGTCTCATCAGGAAGTCTAGCTGCAGTACAGCTAGACTTGTGAGGCTTTTGTAGATAGGATGGGTGTATTTCTGCAATATGTTCATCTTCCTGTCCTCAGTAATGCCATTTGCTGGAATTTACAATTATAATATGGAATAACTGGGTATATGACGTTTACTGACACAGGTAGTAACCAAAATATTTTATGCAAACTGGCATTTGACTATAATGGCTTTACTGTAGGCTTAATTGTGGTGAGCATTTAAAGTGAATCAGCGCACGATCTCTATAAGCAATGAAGTCCTTGTCATAACGTTTTTAATTTTTTTTTTTTTTTTTTTCCCCTTGGTGTGTAGTTTTATATTCTGTTTTATCCTTCCCACATCCAGTAAAGGCTTTCAGTTTTTGGAAAGGTCATTTGACCAAAAAAAAAAAAGTTAAAGGCAATATGTGAATTGCGTAATGCTAGGGTCATGATTAAAACATTCGTTTGTGACTGCAAAAACACTTTAAAAAGCGAATCATCTATTTGTAAATGTCATGAATGGGTCCAAAACACTGCATGTGTACATTTGTTTTTAAACCTCTATGAACCAAGCTTACAGCTTCCAATACAACCTTCATTTTATCTTCATCAAATGCATTGACAAAAATTCTCAAGAGAACATTAAATTTATTGTAGGCATTCTGCAGCAGCTGAGCCCTCCATTCTGAATGGGAAGAAAGACTGGAGAACAAAGTCAGAAATCCTGTTGGTCACCTTGAAAACGGCCCCAAAATTAAATCAAGAAGGACAAACGATGTACCTGTGAAGCTGCACAATGATGAATGTTGTTTTTATGAATTTAAACTTCATTTCTGCTCTAGGACTTGATCTGAAAAACAAGGTAGAACAATCAGCTTAGAAAATGTATACATTAAATACCTCAAAACAACTGGACTACTTGGTACTGATAATAAAGATTTAATGAAACAAGTCTGCCTGTCTGTGCCCTTGGCCCCACTTTCTTCTCTCTCCTACCCAAGATGAGCCAGTACTGTTACTTCAATTTATTTAGGGACCTGTCATGTGCCACAGATTGTAGGGGATGTTTCCATACTGGTTTAATTTTTGTGGTGAGGGTGCAGGTGATCCAACAACTTCCAGAGTGATGGATATTAATAAGGGCATAAGTTTTACTCTTGTTTACATGCATTAGGCTATGCTGAACATTAACCTTTGTTATAAATGCTGAAATATCAGTGCTAAAATATGTCCTGTAATGGATGAGCTGCTGCTTTATTTCAACTTCTTCAGGTTAAACATACAGATTCTAGTCAGTGTCTCTACTGAGGCAGATTCCAATTCTGAAAGGGGTCAGGTGTGAATGGTCGGTTCAACCTAGTCATCAACAGTCTTGAGGTCCATTTATTTTTAAATTAAATGCTGCTGTCCATTCAGTCCCTTTGCAAATGTTGCAAGTGTAGAGGAGGAGAACAAAAGGATGGAGATGGAGCTGAGAGAGGACATTTAGAGGTTAAAGAAGTGAGCTATAATGTTCTGTAACACAAAATCCAAACAAAGGTGCAGTAACAACCCTGTTCTTTTAATTCAGGACTGTTATTGATTATGCAAAGTGTGACATTTCTAGTAATGGAAATCCTGATAGCCAGTGCTTTTTGAAATGCCAGACTTATACAAGATGCTCTTGGCATAAGTTAAAATGAACAGTAACATGTTAGCTTGGTACATAAAAGGAGTGCTTTCCTCACACACAGTACCATTTCTCAAAACATATGCAAACAATAACAGATCTTCAGATCCAACTGTTGCTGTGTGCAATTTCCCCCAAGTAAAATATCCTACACATATAAACACTTTTTGCAGACGGCTTTGCCAAAGGTAATTTGTGTATTAGCTGTCTATTATTTTTTAGAATGATTATTTTGAAGTTTAAAACTCAGCACAAACTGATCTTAATTCTTACTCTAAATGCACGAGAGCGAATACGGAATAAAATTACAACGACACTTTTAAACATTCTGTACAACTAAATCTTAAAACATGCTTAATCGAGTCCCAAAAAGCGACTTATTAAAGTAACACCAGAGAAGAGGAGTCGAACTGAAAACGTGTGCATTCTCACTGCTATAAAACCAGCAAACTGACCACTGAGTTCACAGTATGCTCGGTGAATTCCTTCGTGAGAAAGAAGAAGGTCACTGCGCAGTGCGAGGCCACATCACGGCGTCCTACAAACCAACGACTAAAAATTCTACTCAACAATCTACTTCTCGACAAACGGATATTTTTCCTTAATTTAATTCAGCGCTGACTTCCCCTCCACAGGGGTCTCAAAGCAGTTAGTTTCTGGCACTCAAAGATGACGTAACCGACGAGTCGCGCTGACGAAGTAGACGCCGAAGGCTGATTGGTTAGAAAAGCGAAATATTAAAATTAGAGAGAACGCTAATTTTAGAAAAGGTAAAGGGTCATTAAACACTCTAAACGCCATAAGTGATGGTTTTTTCAAAATTTATTTTATAAAACAATATTTTGTTTTTTAAAAATTATTTCATAAATAAACATTAAGAATGCCAACCCTAATCCAGCTATATAAAGCATATTAGAGTGTTATATAGGCAGGGAGTAGGAAGCGCTCTTGTGTTGTATGAAAGGAGAGAAGGTTAGCACTCCCCTTGACAAGGATGGAAGAGGCCCTTGTGGTCTTCAACACACATATGGTTAAGGCATTGCCACCTACTTCGTGGCATCTCTAACCAAGTTTTTTTTTTTATTCTTCTTACACTAAGTACGACTGTTTAACGGAAGGAAAAAAAAATACCGTACATATAATAATACGTTAGTGAGAGGAACTGTTGTGTATTTTTCACATCCAAATTTGCGGTTCATTTTACGCACCACAATCGAATGTGTATTTCGCACCAGCGACGCTGCACGTGTCTGTCATCACAGTCGAGGGAATTATTTCATTTTCCTGCGACTGTTTCGATAGAAACAGAAACAGCGCGCGAGTCTCACACGCGCCACAAGATGGCAGCTGTGGTCAACAAAAAAAAAAATAAAAAGACCGTCGACCAGCTTAACTGAACACACCAGTGTGTCCTTTCTGGCCGCTTTCCTTCCACATTCGTTCTTTGGCGAGTTTAGCTTTTTGAAGGAAAGGTTATATATTTGAAAGCCAGAGAATAGCTGGTTTATTACATTGCGTATTGGACAGCGTATGACAGCTCCACCCAACCAAATACCCAGTCGCACAAGCATTTCCAGAAAGCTTCCAAAAATTAAACAACACATTTGTTGCGCTGGACAAAGTAAACACCACGAAAGCTATGTAAACACCGGCAGCTGCAGTCAGACAGAATACAGTATAAACCTAACAATTTTAGATAAATCGAACAGAATAAGTTTTCTGCATTAACTGCAAACATGATATAAATGTTTTCCCCTGTATATAAGAGTAGTAAATATACTCAGTACTGAAGTGTTGCTGCTTGGAAAGTCGGTCCCACTGTTGCCCTGCAGCATCTGGGCTCTTCAGCTGTAGGTCTGCATGTGGCTCAGTCTGTGTGAGTTTGTGGGAAAGAACATCTCCCTGTGTTTGTGTGGGTTTCCTGCTTCCTACAGTCCAAAGACACATGTTTCCGGTTAACTGGTCACTCTAAACTGTTTACTGTGTGTGACTGTGTGTCCCATCCAGGGGGTCCATTTCCTAGTGATTCCCTTGTCGGTTCTGCCCCGCCCCGCCTCCCAACCATCGTTCTTCTCGACGCCAAAGGCACGGTCCCCAGACCCAAAGCTGCCTCCAATGAGCACAAAGAGGCTCATGTGGGAACAGTGACCAAGCAGACACAGCGCAAATGGGACAAGCAGGACACGCATAAATGTCACACGCAAAAATCTTTTTTGTATGGCCTGTGTCCTACGTGGACCTATACCCCGGCATCCGAGTGCAATTGGTTCCTAGAAATCGCTCAGTTGCTCAGATATCAGGAAGAAATTCCCATTGTTTTGTCATGAGGAAAATTATGATTCACTCCAGCTCCATCAGAAAACCTCTAGATAACTTCCCCAAAATATCCATGACACTTTAAAATTCCTATTTCAGCGTCATAAGAACACTTTAAACACAGTTAATGCGGTCAGTAACATGGATTTGCATGTTTATATGCAGTTGCTTTTTTATTTAGAATACGTTGCGCTTGGTCATTTATTACAGGTAGAAATAACAACGGACGTTTAATAGTTACATTTATTTTAAAAAAATGAAGAAAGCAATAAATAGAAAAATAAACAATAAAACGTACCTACTGTAATAGACTGTTACTGTAATGAACTCTTACTGGACTTTTAGCCGAGTGAACAGAAGCGCAAACTGGGCTTGAAGACGGACCACGTGAGGCAAAGCGTGAGAAAGCAGACGCCGGGTGTAACGTCGTCGCATTGTTTTGCACTCAGCTGAATTTCAGACGTTTCTCTCAAGTGATTCGGCTTTGTTTGGGTAGCGCTTGTTATGCCGGGACTTGTCCGCTCGGATATGGGTATTAATATTCACCGCTCCTTATTTCAGGAACTCAGAAACTGGGAGCTCAAATCCTGGGGTGTAAGTGTATAGAAAACCCAGAGGTACCAGTCCTTACATTTCAGTTTCTCACCCAGAAACCACCAATACCACCAATGAGCCCTGATGGGAATGGACAACTTTACTGAGAAAAAGCTAAAAAATACTTCAGTCTTCGTCATACTTGCTTTGAGATTCTCACCTGGCCTCTTCTACCCCTCAAATATGACAAACAACAAAGAAAGGACAGAATTTGGGAGCTCAGATCCCGGTATGAAGGTGTATACAAAACCCAGAAGTACCAGTCATTCCATTTCAGTTTCAGTTTCTGACCCAGAAAGCACCAATACCTTCTTCAGTGATGTCTGTAAGGCCTGATATCACATTCATATTCAGACTGTATTTCACAGCACATTCCCATTCTCGTTTCTTTTATAGCTACTTTCCACAGGAATGGGGTTTTGCGGGTCATAAAATATCTATACAGTAGCAAAAGCACAGAACATGACATTTACAAATGTATGCCAGGGTCTACGCCATGAATAACAATAAGCACCAGAACATCTGAATGTTTGGTAGAGTACAAAGAGATGTCTGTTTCGGACAAACCTGCGTAATGTTGACATTTTTCCCGTAGACGTTAACGTCTACTGTATAACCACAGTATATGCCCTGTATCATTTTACCACCTTTGATTCTCAGCTGGTTTCCATAAAGCCAAGACCACAGTTCCACCCCATGGGAAAATGCTGCGTATCACTGCACACATTGGAATCAGCCTCGTCCTGTTCTCTGGCAGATGATGAGAATATTTTTCCAAAGAGAGGGGGAAAATGTTAATTCGGTCCTCCCTCCCCCGGTCTTTCTTCCCTTCACCTCTTTTCCACAACCTCACTACGTCTGGTTTTATTTGCAATGAGAGAAGCACCCCTGGCCAGCTCGACGAAACAATGTTTCTGGTCCTCCAATCCTTTCCTAGCGTTTTACAAGTGAATATTTACTTGAAAGTTATTTAAAATATCTTTTAATTGCACCCCACCCTGGACCTCCGTTGCGCCTAACATGGAGTTCTGGAAGTTCTGAAGGTCATACTGTTAAATGTCCTGTTCTTATTAGAGTTAATGTCTTTCCCATATGGACACGAATCTTTGACTGCTTTTGCCAGCTTGCTCCTTTTTTCGGACAGTAATAAACTTCTGGGTTTGACCTTAATCGACACCTTCCAGACTGCTTGTCTAGTTAGCCTGATGGTCCAATGAAGACCGATTAGCCATTTTGTGAGAGTTCAGTGCCACGGAGAACAATTAATGCACTTCAGAAATGATGATCAATGTCAGCTCTCTCAATTCACATCCCTGTCAACCCATTATTTAGTAGTTGCGTCGTGAGAGGAAAAAGAAAACTCGGATGTGACTTGTAAAGTATAAGAAAGTTCCCTTTTTTAAAAATGTGCAAAACTGCCGTTGATTTGAACTTTTACTTCAATCTATTTCCCATTTTGTTGAGATCTGATTGAATTATGCGCACTGTTCCTCGCAAGACAGATAGGAACCGATCGCAATTTCGACAAAGAATAAAACGGTGGTGTTGAAACCTCATCATCTAAACTACGAGCCCTGATGGGAATCAACGAGTTTACTGAGAAAAAAACTAAGAAATACATCAGTCGTCATCATACCTTCCTCCATCATACTTGCTTTGAGATTCTCACCTGACCTCTTCTACCCCTCAAATACGACAAACAACAAAGGAAGGATGGAAATAATATTCTGCATCCATTCCATGGATGAAGTCTCATGCATATGTGACACAGGTCTGCAGGAAACCGATATCATCATCTTGTTAAGGGGTTCACAGGGTTTTGTAAATGCCTGTAGACTGAAAAAAAACTATAAAATGCCAAGGTATTTAGTAATTTCCTAAAGTAAGTGTACGATACTAAATTTACAGTACTGTGCAAAAGTGTTAGGCATGCAACTTGAATGTCTGTTGAGAAGTACAGGTAGATTCTTATCTACCATCAGGGAGGTTTCTGGTTGGTCCCAAATTCATTCTGCAGCCTGAGAATGACCTCAGACACCCAATCTCAGTCATACACAACTATCTTGAGCAAGAAGAAGGAATCCTGCAACAGATGGTATGGTCCCCACAGAGCCCTGATCTCAGCATGATCAGGTCAGTCAGGGAGGACATGCAGAGACAGTCAATGTCTGCAGAAGAACTGTGGCCAGTTCCTCAAAATGTTTGGAAGAACCTACCAACCTCTACCTTAAACTGCATGCAAGTTTGAATAAGAGAACTAATGGTGTTTTAAAGGCAAAGGGTGGTCCCACCAAATATTGATTTGACTGAGGTTTTTTTGTCTACTGCACTTTTTAGAAGGTTTATTGAGTAATAAGTATTCATGACATTATTTTTGGAACCATCCTCATTTTATAGCATTTTTCCCCACAGGTGCCTAAGACTTTTGCACAGTACTGTATATGTATATTATAGTTTACACACACACACACACACACACACACACACACTCACACACACACACATCTGAATGTACTCCTTTTTTGCATATGTAACATTCCTTGGACACACAACTGCACAACAGAAAATGAATCTGAGGGGACACCCCTATAATAATATAATAACTTTTATTTTAACATATGTTTAGGTACATGTTTAGGTATTTCAGTCATTTCACTCATTAGATTTCTTTAACTTAATTTTGCAGCGTCCCATTGTTATGAGGTTCAACATAAAATCCAGCAAACTTAACACGAGCCAGGAAAATGTGCTCCAGGAAATTTTTGTTTGTGCAAGAACGGCTCCAACGTCAACTATTAAGGCATCACCTGGATAATAAAAGACCTCATAAATTCATAGTTGATCCAAATGGGGTGATGACACAAGGGATATCTGAGGATGATCTTACCCATCTGTCATATAATGAAAACTGTTATTTCCAAAATGTCGTTCTGCTGTTTCATTAAACTCTGCGCCATTCTACATAGACCGTGTGCTATGGCTTGAGGGAACAATGACTTATATCCCTTCATTAGCGCTTATACAGGGATGCAAATGGAAATAGAAGTATTTCTTTTGTGTTTCAATTCCATAACTCACACAAAATCAATTTCAGCTCCTTACTGATTTCCTGACACAGAAATGACCTTTCCATTGCAGACTTGGGCACATTGGTCATCCATTTCTTGCATTTGATGTAGACTTTTGATTAAATGCTGTTTCCTTGGACCTCCTAAATGCTACTACTGTCTTTTTGTCTTGTCAGTGCTAGGCTGCAGTTGTTTCCATTTGTACGAGTCATCAAAATCCATCACCGTGCTTCTGTGCTCACCTGCTCATCTCCTATGATCTTAACTATCGTGGTTTCATGTAAGACTTTCTGCAGATGACATGGATTTAGTGTTCTTACGTACTGCCAGAGATGTACAGGGTAAACAAGAAGGGCACCAGTGCTGCCTCTTGAAGAGCCCTGTGTTGCTCATAACCATGTCTGGGACACAGCCCTCCAGCTGCAGAAACTGTTCTGTGCCAGTCAGGTAGTCCCTAATCCAGGAGACAGTGGATTGATCGCCTTGCAGTGCCTGAAGCTTCTCTTCCAACAAACCAGACTGTATTGAGTTGAATGCATTGGAAGTCAAAAAAAAACATAAACCTCATAGTGCTGCCTGCCTTGTCCAAGTGGGAATAAGTTGTTGAGATTATAGTATCACCCACTCCACTGTGGCCCTGGTTGGCAAACTGGAGAGAGGGTCCAGTGTAGTTCTGGTCAAAGGTTTGAAGGGTGTGAAGACCACCTTCTCGAGGGTCTTCATAATGTGCGAGCTCAGGACTGACCGATAGTCATTTAATTCCAAACAGTTCTTTGGAATTGGAACAAAGCTCATTTTTTCTACATCACAATTTTGGTTTGATCAATATCTTCACTCCTGAGCAACACACGTGACCATCTTATGCATTGAACTGCTTTCCATGATTTATTTAACCTAACAATAAACAGGCAATACAAGAGTTTTATCCCACACATCCTGTCCCCAATGCTTTTTTCCGCACTATTTTGAAAGTGCGTTACCATTTTGTCACAGGGTTTTTTTAAACTTAGCGTTGCAGATAATACACTTTCATCTGTCTATGGAGATTTTTTTTCCTCTCTTTTCTGAACAATGACTCAACAAATAAGCCTTCAGCTTTCCTAAGAAGAATCTTACCAGCTGGACTGACTTCAGCTCGGGTAATTATGGTCCAGCTTTGGCTGCCTCTCTCATTCATGCTCTTGGCAACTATGGATGCTGATGTGGCTGGATGTTATTATGTTGGCATAGAGTATGGCCAGATTTGATCATTGCACTGCTTCTGTAATTAAACAATGGGGGACGGCTTTTTGCAAAAGTTTACTCTTTTTACCATGGGGATCAGGACTAACAGCGTGTAGATGTAAGAGGGTAGTCACTGAGACCTGCTCTTCAGGGGAACAGTTTAAAAGTACATTTGTGTTTGTCTGTGGTGTGTATGGTAACAACCTGTCATGAGATACCATCTCGTCCAGGTTCCGCTCCGTGTTCTGCTCTGTCTCAGTGGACGGCTGTGTTGTAACTTAGAGAAACTCAGTCTGCATTTTAAAAGAATCTGATCGTATCAAATGTTTGAGACTATCAGTCTGATTAAGGCAGCAACGTTTATTCAGGAGACTGTTCACATTTTCCATTTTTTCCCTTGATGCCGCTCGCTAATTTCTGTCAAACAGAAAAGCATGTTACAATTATATGGATACTTTAATTATCTGTTTAGCCCTTCTTTCCATGTTTCACTGAAACCACACAAGGTTCTTCAGGCAGCATTTGGGAGAAAGTTTTTTTTTTTTTAAACATGCCGGTTTGTTAACGTGAAGGCCACCTAGCAACCATCAAAATAACCCCCCTCCATTTGCAACAAACATGGCCTTTACAGCTGACCCCTCAGAAACCTTCACATGTGGTGAGGCCTGAGTGTGTCCACAGATGTCCAGGTACTTCTCCAAATGACTTGGAGAAAGACAAAAGGATCATCACTCTCTGTCAGAAGTTGTGGGTGACAATGCTCCTGTGTGGTGGGAAGGCTGTGCAGTGATGGCATCTACCCTACCATTCTGAGGAGGATCTCCTGGCTGGCTGAGAAGTGCTGGGAGTAGACTTAGGATTTAGACAGAGGCTTAATACCCTTAGAGAAAATCCCAGAAGAGACTGACCGGTGACCATGTTGTGAGTTTCTATAGAAATTATAGTGAAATGAGTAGGTTGTATATATTCCAGGATAGGCTCTGGACCACCACAATTCTGACCAGCACAAGCATTTAGAGTAAAGGATGGATATGCTATCCTGAAAATGATGCAGGTTAGATGCATTCAGTTTTGTACATGTATATATTTGAACTTTTTTCTTCTTCCTCACATCTTCGAAATGTCTACAGCCATTATTTGTACCCTGTAATTTTACTGAGATTGCAGATTCCATTTTTTGTCAGTGTTTCTGCGCAGAAAAAGCTCACACTAAAAACTGGTGTGGCCTTTTTAAGTGGTGTATTTTAAGGTTATTTAACCCTTAAAGTGCTCGTACTGTCCCAGTGCCTGTCCATGTTTAACTACTTATCACAGCTCAAGCTGCTTTGGCCATCCTTATTCAATGCATTTCTACAGAAAACAAACAGGATGTGAGTCCCTTTCCAAGATGTGGTGACATCATTCCAGTCAACATCTGGAAACGCTTGGGTTCTGAAGGGGGGTTTGAGCAAGGAGATCTGGGAGAAGGGGGAGGGTGCTGGGCAACACGTGAGAATTCACTCAGCATATCCACAAAGGCAAATTTGCACAACATGTGATATATACGCAAACCCTCAAGCCAAAACACAAGCTTGGAACAGACAGAGAACCGCTGTGGATAAAGACTGAGGAAAGGTATTTTGCTGAGAAGCTGCCTGTTGTTAAGTCAAACCATAGCTTTTCAGTTTCTGTTCGGTTCTGCGCTCAGGAGTATGCACATTCAGGTTTTATGCCATTTGAAACATGTCCTGTTTAACGTGCGGATGTGTGGAAAAGAGATTATATAATGACAGGAGTCTTTCCATGCAGAATGATTTCCTCCATGACTATACAAGTAGACTGTTCCACTGAAATGTCCAACTTCCATTTACACGTTTGTTCGCAAATGGGACTCGGAGCCATGCTGACAGTATTTCGGTGTGGAGGCGCACAGCAAACAAGTTCTAGAAAGAAACAAAGCACACAAAGCCAAAAATAGTAAAAAAAAGGGCAAATGATTCTGTTTTCCTTTTCTTCAAAACAACAGTGCACTGCAAGCATCTAATATGCCTGCAGTCTTTTATTTTGACTTTGTTTCCTTTTATAGTGAGTTATTTATCTCAACTATATGTGGACTTCTGTTTAGTGCTCTGTGTTATGTTGCTAAGAGCCCTTCAAAATTGAATTGAATTTTCAGCTGTATTTTGCATCACTAAATGCTTCAAGTTTGCAAAATACACCCTGAGGCTTAAAACCTGTTTTTCTTGATTTATTGATCAGTTTTAGGTGCTAAAGTTAGTACTGAAACAGAGGTGGAGTAGTTCTACAGATGTGTGCTGTTAAGTGTGACCCTCTCCAGGCTTCACATTATTCCATTCAACCACTTGTTTAGATGTAGGTATTAGCAGGGCATCACTCTTGGAGAATTACGGTTTTCCTTGTCTGCCACTAGATGAAATGCTTTTCTTCTTCTTCTTCTTCTTCTTCTTCTTCCTCTTCTTCTGGTAATTAAAAAAGCCACAAAAAATGCCTTAAAGACACAGAGCAGCAGGGGACACAGTCCTGATAAAAAGTAAATAAAATTGACGGAAAGAACAGATGCCACTCACTGGGACACTTGAAAGGCGTCTGGGCAGACAGATGTTTTTGTTCAGACAAAAGGGACGTGGAAAAGGGAGTTGCCACAGCGTGCCCCAGCTGACTGGCATTGTATGAAATATCCTCCTGGTTCCAGGGCCAAGCGGACTACTGGTTGCCATATGCTCCAGACCCTTCTGAATTTTCCTCATGCCACTTTGCACTGGTCAGTTTCCCAGGGCTGCGGCGGATGCATCCAGGAGCGCTGCTGTGTCTTTCGTCTTCTGTGCTTCAGCATGTTCCAGTCCTTTTCCTTTATGCCTCTTTCCCACGTTCTCACACTTCAGGCCTCAACATTCTGTTTTCTCTGTGTGCCAGGTACAGACCAGCAGCTTGCCCTGCATCTTGTACTCGGTCCATGTGCTTCTCATCCCGCTCGTCTTTAAATCAGTTATTTTACAGATGCTGCCTGGTTATTTATTATCCCATGAAATCTCCCTGGGTGGCTGTGTGACCCTCCTTTGTACAGCAATGCACTCAAGCCATTGCAGTTCTTCTTCGCCACTGACCCAGTGTAGCTCAGTAGCACGTGCAGGTAAAAGTAGCTGGCTGAATATGTTTGGTTGTGTGTTTATTTTGAAAGCTGTCTGAAGCTGTGAGAGGGGGGGTGAGGAGCTGTCCAAGAGTAGAATAAAACCTGGTCGGCAACTGAACCCAAGTCGATAAGAACCTACAGCGGCGTGTTTGGTAAAAGCAGGGCTCCATCTACAGCGGTTACTCACCAGTCATACTTTCTCTATGTACCAATGCCAGGAAGAAAGTACAATGAGATGTTAAGCAATCCAGACCAAATCAACACCTTTGATTTTTTACCTTTTCATAAGGTTAGATTCAGTAGTTACTCTATACCATATCACTGGTTGAAAAACTTCACTTCATTTGGAAACATCTGCATTCCTAGCAGATTAGATGTTGAATATTAGGTGCAGTTCTTGTTCTGACAGAATCGAGCACGTCACTTTTTTCCAAGACCACAGAATGTGCCCGGCATCCTGTCAAGCATGGAATGACTTGAGCTTTACAGAACAATAATTTCCATATTCCACAAACAGGAGAGGTTTAGTATTTCATCGCATCATATACTATTCCAGAATCCCATGCCCATGAAAGGTAAATGTCAGAAGAATGAAGAAAAGAAATAAGGCGGATTAATTATTTTTCCTTGTGCGGGCAAGTGCTTTTACGTTTTTCAATCTCAGAGTCACTTTTCCTCATGTTTCAGAGTTTTGCAGCATCTGTGTAAAGGGTTTCTTATGCGAACCATGTCCATTTTTCAATCCGTTTCTGTTTTGGTCTGTTTCTCACATTTACCTTCTTGTTAGTGTTTTACATTAGTTGTTGTGTTTTGTTTCTTTGTACTACCACACCAGCCACTGTCATCCTTACGAATGCAGAAATGTATCTGGTACCTTAAAAATACTAGTACATTACGTTAAAGCGATTTGAAATATTTCCAAACTTTATAAGAAAAAAAATGTTTATTGCAACTGATTTTGGTCTTATGAGTTCTGGTATGAATGATACGACCTATTTATCACAACATAAGTCAAAATATAATGCTTTTGTAGTGTTAACTTACTTTTATTCTGCCCGATATGTACATGTTAATTTAAACAGTCACTATGCGTTATTTAGCAATGAACTGGTTCTAGAGGCTATGCGGAAGGTCAAACCCTCACTCACCATTTGGAGCCCCCCCCCCCCCACCAGGAGCTTCCATATGGTGCGGTGAATAATGTCAAAAGCAATGGCAGGAATCCTTGTGTGGCGTGAAAGAATGAGCAACCCATCCTGCTGAATGTTCTAGACCCCCAAGCTCATTGCTGCCACAAGATGCAGGGGGCAGTAAAAGCATCTCAGGGGGGTGGCACAAATGTTTAGCTGACATATTTTCTTAAACACTCTTCTCTCTTTCTTGTACTGTTTTTGTAAACTCCACTATGCTCCTTCGCCACCTATACTTCCGTTTCTGTGCAAGATAACCTCTTTACTGTGTTTTTGCCTGAAATTCTTTGTAGAACTTGTTAAAAATACTGACTCTATCAGGCCACGGACCAAAAACACTATGTTTTGCTTTAAAAGTGTATCTCTACACTCCAGGTGATGATTCTTGTCTTGAACTCTGATGTACATCTATGTCTCGGGGAAAAAATGGCTGTTATTTTATGAACAAAAGTGATTCTCCTGATCTGCAAGAGTGGGGAAATGTTTTCTCAGCATGGATTTTATGAAAGCAGAATTGTACTTTTGACACTGTGATTGTTTCAGTATGGTGATCTCTTGAGCTACCTATAAATCAGTATTTTACACAAATTAACTCACCATCTCTATCCTTTGACCATTTGGCTTCCAGATTTCAAAAAATTACACTGAAGTTTGAGATTGTAAACTAGTTTTATTTTATCAGAGCACAACCTTGAACCTAGATTCTACCACAAACCATTTCGGTTCCATTTGTTTCAGATTACCAAGAGAATTTAAAGACAAAGATAACACATCGCTTCTTGTTAAAACATATAGCCATAAGCCTATAGGGTAGAGAGAATAGAGTGTGGTCCTTTGTTGCTAGTACAAAAGTGCACTGTATAATTTTGTAATTTCTGCAACCCTTCAATAGACTCCTTATATTTTCTTTATATAAGAAGTAAATAACCCTTTTGAAAGTAAAATTGCCCATTCTGACTCCATTACACTTGAGGTTTCACTGGTGTTTCATACATTTTCCCTAAAGCAGTTAAACCCTGGCAAATAATTCCAAGCAACTTTTCATTAAGTATTTTGTCCTCTAATTTCAAAATATTTCTTGGCTGCTGATAGTTGCTTGAACATGGCAAACTTTAATAAATAAAGATGGTGCAGCCACCATGAAATGACCTCAAAGAGCTGTTGAACATGTGTACAAAGTTATGTGACAGATGTTCAGCAATATCAGCTGTCCTCAGCACTTTCTGAAGTGCAGCTAAGTAAACAACATGGTTTGTTAAATGAACTCTGGAGTCATTGGCCAGTTACTGAGATGTTTAATCGCCCCCTTGCAACAAATCCCCGCCAGTCCTCCTTTCCCTTTTGAGACATCTCGAACAGTTACAGTTGCGTTTGCTATTAGACAGGAGAAGGGAGGAGCTGTAGCTATACTGAAGCCATAAAATGCAACAGATTTTCCTCTGCAATGCCCAAAATAACCTTTAATTACGCTTGTATTTAATCTTTCTGTCATGTTCAGTAGGAACCACAAGGACTGGGGGATTTGTGAGAAAAACGCAAAGGAGGTCATTATGGTTACTCCTAGAAGCATATCTCCTTCGTGTTTCTGCTCTCTCCCCGAAGGAAATCAGGCAGTAATTTGCTCGCTGCCCACACTGAGTCAGGGCACTGATGTCACTTACAGCAAGAAGTCGAACCCCTGATTTTTTTCCTTCAAGGAAACCCAGGAGTGCTACTAGACTCCTAACGTCTAGAAAATCGCAAGCATTAGTACCAGTACCTTTCTTCAAGACTTCACACTTCAGTTTACTCCCGACATTGTTTCTGCCACAGCCTTTTCCCCACCAATTTTAACAGAAGCTTCCAAGTTTGCCAGAATAAACTCCAAAAGGAAATAAAAAATAAAAATCGTTTTCCCTTATAGTACAGTGGAAGGCAGGCTGTAGTCATGTTATGAATGGCAACGCTAACCTGCTCAGAAAGGTCTTGCTCACACTTAGAACATTTTCCCCCGTTTTCGTACAAAAACCCTGACGCACAAAAACCACAGAAATCTCTGGAAAGACTGATTTGCCTCGATGTATACGAGTCCCACTTCTCCCTTCATTTGCTCAATGCCAGCTAGACTTTTGCATTAAAAGGAAAATCCATTTGCTGACCGTGTCCGAAGGGGCTGAGGTGGAAAGAATGTGGCCTGCAGCCGGTATACAAGTTAACAAGGGGGAGCATTAGGCTGGCTCATTTCTGCAATCCACTTACCCCCCCATTTTGTTTTCCCCCATCCAGACAGAGACGCGTCAGGAGAAGCCCAGACGAGTGGAAAGAGTTCTACCGGGAGGCTATAGAGTCTGTGGGAGGGAGAGGCTGGCTTGTGTCAGTTTTTCCACATTCCTGGACTATGACCAACCTCGGAAACAAAGGGGAGTCACCGGTACCCTCCGACGTGGAGCTCTGAATCAATAGGAGGGGGGTTAAAAGGTATGACCCAACCTTCACTCTTTAGATGTCTTCCAGAACGATAGCAGGCGGGCCTACCACACAAACCCCAAATAAGATGTAGAACAGATCTTTCTTATGCCTTTCTAGATAATATCATTAACAAGTACATGTTTTTGTTTGAAAGATGACTGCTCTTTCTGTAAACTGAAACACAAAACCCTGATTTAGTTTAAACCTTTGGTGCTGAGGGAGCAGTCATTTCTCCTGTTTGGTTGATCAAGGGTTATTACGCACACGTCCTCAGTTAGGTTTCTCAGGAAAAAAGAAACAACTCAGCATCCAGTCGCTGAGTGACAGGCAGAAGTTGGAGAACAGTCAGTACTTATTGTGGATCTGTCATCATCTTCTACTGTTAAATGGATAGATTTTTTTTTAAATATAGTGCAAATTGAACTCTCTGAGGAATGTAATGCTGATAGATAAATGAAAAAAAGTCAAAACTGTTCAATTGGTCTTTCAATACATCAAAGCCTTATTATAGGAATAATGCACTCCAGCTTTTGCCATGGAGAAGAGAGAACATCTGCAGATGTCATAAAGTGGTCAAATGGGGGCCGTAAATGCAAAGATCAGTAAAGGGAAACTAAATGAAACCAACAGGACAGAAAAAAACCAGCAAACACATCAGAGCAGTGTCATGTCTTGCCTTGTGTGGAGTTGTGTAAATACAGCCCACCCAGTGGTTATTTTACAGGGTGTAGGAATTGGAGGGCTGAGAGACCACAAGAGAAGCCCCTGTCCATGCTCTCCTTCTGTCCCACAAGATGCACACCACTCACCAAAAATGGAGTTGTCGCATCTCACCTTCACGCCAGATGAACCCAGTAACCGGACATGTGAAATTACTCTGGAGTCACACACTTACAGATCGATAAAGCTTCCTAGATCAGAGGTATGTCTATCCTCTGGAACACACATGTCATGAATAAGCTGATTCATCCCAAAAGCATCCAGTTTTCTCCCACACATACGCTGGCTTGACCATGATGAATGAACTGAGTGACTAACACAAAGACTTTTACAACCAATGTTGAAAATACTTTTCTTATTAATCCTTTGACTGAAGCATATCATGGGGTTTCATTTAAATTCACAGACGTTCAGCATTTAAATCTACACATTTCTGTTAGATCCAGTGCCTGGAATCATAGGAATGGCGAAAATCAGAAACACTGCACTCCCGCAATTATCCACAATGAAAGTTAAAAAAGTGTCAATAATCTCTGCAACACAAACAACAGGAATATAGGGAAAGAACCAACCAAGTAAATGTGGAGATCTCAAAATGTGTCAGATGCATTCCATATCAAGAGAAATGGCTTTATTTACCTACATACTGTATATCTACCCAATAATACTGTCTTTATGAAATTAACATTTATTGAAGGAAGCAAAAGATTAGTATAAAGAAAATAACATGGAATGGGACCACATTTATGTTCAAAAACACTTGAATCCTTCTACTGCTTTTGTACAAGTAGTAGGACAGATGCATATCTAAACTGTTTAACAGCCATGGCGGATCCTTTTTTTGACCCCCTCCCCTCCCCACAAATACAATGTGGGACAAACCACCACAGTTACTGTAGATATACAGCAGAAATGCATTACGCATTGCATACATGTAAATAGGTAGATGTCTAACCATTGTGAGGAGTTATAAGGGGATTGTTGACGCTCTTTGTGATCACTTTTTTCAGGAGACATGGAGGGCGTGTTGATGTACTCTATAAATGTGGGTCTGTGGCTGTGCTGACGAAATTAATGCTGTGATACCCTAGCGTGGTTTCGCGAATCTTCTCACTCATAAGCTTGACAGGAGAGGTGGGTTGTAAAATTAGTAAGAAAGTATACGAAAATGAAAAATTGCCTTGGAGGAGGAGATGTCACCTTTTTATCAGATGTGCACATCAACAAATCAACATATACATAACACGATACAGCTTTACGTCGCTCCGACCCACACCATGTGCCTGTTGCTGATACCAACAAGCACACTGAAGAAAGTGTCTGGATACCTATTTTGTTTTCATCTGTGTCAGCCGCCCAAAAGTTCCAGTTATACATAGTTTGTATTTTTTGCAAATATTTTTTTGCAGTCCTGACATCTCCTTTCTGCCAGGCATCCAGGGCAGACCACCCCCAAATGTCCCCTTGGACACGACTGGGTTGGACATTGACTGTTCTTCAGGAATGGAGGGGTCTGTAATCTACTCTTGATTTCACAGCTTCCTATAAAGGTTCTCCAGTGTTTATCTCTGGTATGTGGAGACTCCATGGAAGACATTTCATTTTAAATTATTTTCATGAAACCACCTTTGAGCAGTGGCTAAGAAGCAGTGGGTTTGGGAACATAGTGAGGAAACAGTTTTACCATCATGTAGTGCAGTTATCAGACTCCATGGTTCCCTTGAGATGGCTGTCTGTACCATTACAAATTGCTGCTCGTACACTACAGCAACAAACAATGTTGCTATGGGGTTGCAGGCATCCTTCAGCTCTCTTTGAACATTAACCTATCTAGATGTAACGACTGAAGGACACTTAATGGAGCTGTAGTATTCCTTTGACTTGCTCAAGGATGAAGATTTTGTCCTTATCACTGCATTTCTTCACGCTGATCTAGAACACAGGATGATGTAAAAAGATTTCTGTGTTCTGTTCCTGTGAAAAACAAGTTGTCCTTAAGACTAGCTGACAAAGAGTTTTACTTTTTTGAGTCTGTTCTGCAGTTCTAGCAACTGCTTAGTTAGGTGTCCATCATTTCATTATTGCTCAGTAAGCTTCAGTGTACAGCAACAGTGCTTCTTTTCGGATGAAGCGTTTCTGTGTTTGGCATACGCCATCATTCTGTGACCAGCACACCAGTAGTTTGGTTTCTTCCTTCTGGTTTCTTTGCAAAACGTCTGCTTATTATGTGAGATGTTTTGGCTCGGGTTATGAGCAAGTAAAAATTGAAGTCGGAACATTTTTAAGGTAGAAAAAAGTGCATGCATACAGTTAAGGAGCAACTATACAATATTATAGGGCCACATGAGGTGCAGAGTATGTGGTTCTTAGTTATGTGGTTATTTGCTGAGCTGAACACCACATCACATTGCTGAGTGAGCCAACACTTGGGAAATGATGATTGCTTCAGAGCCATCGGTTAGAGAAAGCTGCTGTGTTTTGCAAGTTAGAGCTGCGTGGATCCGGCTGTATTGTGCTTGAGCAGAATATCCAGCTCGATGAATGGAAAGTAATATAATAATGAAACACACAGTCTAAACAAAATTGCTGTTGCAGCTGAAGTACAGCAATCGCGCTGCCACCCAAAAGCAGAGTCCTGACAAACATTTTTGTGCTTGGAGTGTTTGTTTGGTTGATTCAGCCTGTGATGGATGACCAGAGAGGGCTTTCACCACGGACCTTCCCTCTCACAAATAAACAGGCTTTCCTTCTGACCTCCAAGTACCTTTCTATTATACACATTCATTTCCACGAAACCCCTTAACTTTTTTTTATTCTAGCATGTTCAGTACACTTCAGCGGCTCTGTGTGCGCTTAAATGATGATTTTTAAAAAATTTACCTGACACTTTGTTCAAGGTGCCTTTTAGTGTTTTGTACAACAGGTAACAACCCACTGTGTACCCATTCACAGTAATGTATTCTAACTGGAGCTTTTAGAAAGGTTCTTTGTTCCAAGGTGCTACCAATATTATATAGAATGTTGGTGCTATCACTGTAATGAATAGAATTAAGTTTGTACAGTACTGTGCAAAAGTGTTAGGCATGCAACTTGAATGTGTGTTGAGAAGTACAGGTAGATTCTTATCTACCATCAGGGAGGTTTCTGGTTGGTCCCAAATTCATTCTGCAGCCTGAGATTGACCTCAAACACCCAATCTCAGTCATACACAACTATCTTGAGCAAAAAGAAGGAATCCTGCAACAGATGGTATGGTCCCCACAGAGCCCTGATCGCAACACGATCAAGTCAGTGTGGGAGGACATGCAGACACAGTCAAAGTCTGCAGAAGAACTGTGGCCAGTTCCTCAAAATGTTTGGAAGAACCTACCAACCTCTACCTTAAACTGCATGCAAGTTTGAATAAGAGAATTGATGGTGTTTTAAAGGCAAAGGGTGGTCCCACCAAATATTGATCTGATTGAGGTTTTTTTTTTGTCTACTGCACTTTTTAGAAGGTTTATTGATTAATAAGTATTCATGGCATTATTTTTGGAACCATCCTCGCTTTATAGCATTTTTCCCACAGGTGCCTAAGACTTTTGTACAGTACTGTATATGTGACATATCTTTTGTTCAAAAACCATTTACTTCATCCCATAAGAGATAATGATAATTCAACCCTCTCGCAGCTGATCCCGTGAACAGGGTGATCAGATGGCATGATTTAACCCTGTTATGTGAGGAATGGGTGTAGGCCAAACAGACAAGCACTGTCAGCTGTCAGAAAGAAGCACTAAAAGTCAATAAGTGATAAGTAAAAGCCAGTGAAAACCCAGAACTAATATCAAAATATACAAAATGGTTAAACTTTTTTGTTAAAATAAACTCTCCCTTCACAGTTCGCAGGTATCTTATCTATCTTATTTTTCTTAACAAGCCCTTCCCATGTGGTTGTTGGTCCAAAAGAATGGGTTTAAAGTTGTCTGCAAAATATAAACATAGAATAGGTTTGGAAAATATTACTTCCCCACCAAACTAATTTTCTAGAATGCGTGAGAAAATCAGAACGCTTTTTTCCACTGACTACATAGGACAAAGTCATGATGCTTGCATACAAAGTAGGTAAAGAAAACAATTATTCAAACAAGTGCGGTTCTGGAGAGACGCTCGCTTTGACTCGGAGACATCCAACTGAGCGAGGGCCAGGTGTGTTTCGGGGACCTCAGAGAGTGAGGACAGTCAATTTGGAATTTGTACCGGATTTAGAGCTGGACTCAGATCCCGAACCGAACGAAGAGCTACACGGCCTGCTGAGCTGAATCATCTGTAAGGATTTTTTACATACACAGCTGGGAGAAAACGCTACTTCCTCAACCACAAATGATACATACATTGTGAACAATCTGCTGTACGTACAGCACAAACATATGATTAAATACACTAAAATAAACAGAACTTTCACCAGGTTTCAAAAAGAACCTCAATTTTTTCCAGCTTTTGTGACTGCATAACTTCTAATCATTTTCATTTGGACCGGAAATCATATGGATTTGAGGGGGAACACCACATTTCCATACAAATAAAGGGAATTTTAATTTTGATGCATTGCTGCTGGGTGAACATAATGGCTTTAATATCTGTTTTTAATGCATTTTTATAATACGTGAGACAGCATGTGTATGAGGTACAAGTGTTGCCCTCTAACACAAAAAATGTTGTTTAATTTAGAAAAGTTAAAGATAAAATCAATAATACATTTGACTCTAGTTTTATCCAGGCTATGCTGTTGACTGACTATAATTTTATTCTCACCAGTGATTTTTTAAACCTATGAACAGACCAATAAATTTAGCCTGAGTCAAACACAGTTTCGCCTTAGCCTTAATGTTTTTTGGAACACGCTGTCAGATGTTCTGGAAAACTGCTCCTTAAGACATGCACTGAGGCATTTCAGACTGTAAAAGAATCAAAAACAGGTTGCTAGGAATGCTGGGACATCATTTACATTTGCAGCATTTTGTCTAAGTCACCTCCGTGCCATACTTTATGAAGTTAATATCACAGAATAAGCACTTGAATTCAGGCCTATACTCCTTTTCATTTTTTTCTAGGGATTACATCTAATAAGTCTGAAGAACCCTCTAAAAGTGAACTTCCTCTGAAATAAATCTCTGTAAAGCAGTTTGACTTGATTGGAAATCTCCTGTTTCGAAGTCAGGGTGATGGTGGTTTCTACAGAATTGAGTGCAGTCCACCATCTAAAAAAGGAAAGTATAAAACAAGGAAAGGCTGGAAATGTTCATCTTCGCAGAAAGCAACAGGTAGGTGGGGGTTAGGGGGCTGGTGGTTATTGGCTGATGTTCACTTTGTGGATTTATACAACATCCATGGACTTTTGGCTTCAGGAATCTGGCCATGGTAACTCTAATGGGAAATCCTGGAGGTAAATGCTGGCTGTGCAACTGGGCTGCGGTTGCAGCATCGCAGGTCTTGTTCGTAGAAGTTCATTGGAAAAACGAGGCGTAAACAATGATAGCAGCATGGAAATAATCAAGTGGAAAAGCAAGGGAAAAAGAAGGTTAAAATGGCCTAAATGATGCAGTTTTTACTGCTATAAAAACAATTAACAAAAAAATGTATCACATATTCAGAAATAGCCACACTTTGCACAGTAAGAGAGACTTCTCACCGTAGACGCGTTTTCTTTGCCATCAGGGTCAGAAACATTGAACTCCCTGGTGATAAATTTTCAGTTTGTCGCTCTAAATTACACGTAATGTCACACTGGCTGACATGCAAATTGAATGTCCCACACGGGTGACTTGAGAGACAACAGGCAACGAGAACGCCACGCTTTTTTCAGTTATTTTGACCACCGCTTGAATGTAGCATAGAGGATCTGCAAAATGCCTCCAGCCCACAACAAGTATGATTTAAGACCTTGTTTTCACCTTCCAGACCCAAGAGCAACTGCTCCTACCAAACCACCAACATTTCCACACGTGCTGCTCTCCCAACTACCAAACTAAAAAAGCGAGAGCCACAAGTGAAGAAGAGCTATTGGGCAAAAAGTTGTGAAGAGGAAAAAAAGATGTTTTTTTCCTGAGAACGGCAATAATTTTGTCTTTCAACGGTGCAAAATCACTCTGAGATGCCGCATCTTTGTGAAGTTTCAGTTTTTGGCAGTTTAAATATGCTAAAAGCTTTCTGCCACCCCATTTACTGAAGATATTCAACAACTGCAAGGCTAAAAACTCCAGTTACTGCGTGACTTTAACATGACTTAATGTTTGATTTCCCTTCCTTAGTGCAGTTTGGAAGCTGTTGAGCTCAGCAATCCATGTAGCAGGTGCTCCATCAATTTGCACAGATATTGTCTGTAATATGGTTACCACATTTTCTCTAGTTAAAAGGAAATCGTAGTGAAATACTTGTTGCTCGAGGAAAATAATGTCTGTGTTCCCTCTGGCAGTCCCCAGCCTCCTCTAGGCAATCTGCTTCTCATCCCAAACTCAGCCCCCACCTCCTGTTGTGCTTCCTCCATACAACACCCATTAAAGAGCACAAAGGAAGCAAGCAGCTCCTTTTATTTGCTCTTAGGTTACCGCCTTGATGTGAGAGGCTCTGTTGCCTTGTAAGGTTATTCTGCTCCTCCCCCTCAACCGTAAATGACAGTCCGGATGTGTCTCATTGAGAGCTGTAAGACGTGCTCCTCAAGCATTGTGGGGAACAGCAGGAAGTGGCCAGAAAAAGGCGCCTTTTCTTTACTCTCTGGCAAAAAGGTGTCCCAAGGCAGTAGGATTATTCATCAATGCACAGTGTTGTTTATTCAGCTTTTTTTGTTTCCCTAATTGCTAAGCTTTTTTCTTTTGCTGTTGCAACTTCTGTCCACAGCAGGCTCTTGTTCGCAAATACTGGCTTCCAAAATTTACAGAGGAAAAGAAATATGAATACTGCAAAAAAACGTGTGCAACCAACCATTGTCTAAATTTAGCACATTGATATATTCCATTGACAGATGATTTAGGTGGGGTTACGTGCTGCGGTCAAAATAAACCAAACAGGATTGCTCAAGTAGGTGGGAGAGGTGTGTGTTTCTATTGTGGGCTGTGAGTTTAAAGCGAGGGTAGACAATTCAGAGAAAAAGCTTTCATGCAAAACAGAATAAGAGAACTTTCTCCAAAATCTGGCTATACACACTGAACAATCCAAGGTCAAGTGATCAGGCTGTTGGGTCCTTCATGTGGCTGTCAGCTAACGCACTCTTTATGGCTGGACACTAAAGATCACGTCCCAACAGCAGCCATGCCTAGGAGAAGGGAGGGACTCAACTGTTCTAGTTTTTCTGCCTACATTCAAAAACCTGGATAGATGACCTGTTTCGTGACTAGTAATTCACTCCTGCGAAAAGAGAGTGGAACCATCCGTTTTTTCGTGAACTACTGCTACCTCACTGCTATTTCTTTATTTTATTACTAAGCCAGACCAGGCCACAATGATCAGTGAATCACAGGATGCCCTTAAAGCATCTAATGGATTCCTCTGGTGTTCCCCTTGTTTTGGTTTCTTATTTAACTAATCAGTTATGATATATATTTTACGTTACTCATTAAGATGTATTTGAATAGTCTTAGTTAATTCTTCACATCACATTTCTTTATATTATGCATCTTAAAGGCCTACAGCTTCTTCCATGTCAAAGATAAGGGATGTTCAAAAACTGAGCATTTGGTCAAACATGTACAGTGCAAAATAAAAAAAATAAATGATGGAAGGAAAGCTTTAGCAGGTGACTATATATGTACCAGGGAAAACGATGACCATTTTATGTTGCATAAATTTTAAATTTTGAAAATAAAAAGGAGGGGGGGGGGGGGNACCAGGGAAAACGATGACCATTTTATGTTGCATAAATTTTAAATTTTGAAAATAAAAAGGGGGGGGGGGGGGGGGTAAAGAAAAAGACTGTATAATGGAAAATTTCATGCTACAGCAAATCTGCAGCTGTCTGTGATTTTTCTATTCCTCAAAATGCAGGCAACTATGAGAAAGAAAGAGGAGAATGACATTAAAAACTGGAAACTTTTTTGGAAAAACAAAAGAAACTGGAACCATTGAAGAGAGAGAGAAATCGAGCATTTTTTTCATTTCACCATGAATCCCCCATCCTCCCTCTGGACCCTTCCACATCTACATATTATGTCACAGCACACATATGTTTCTTGTAATGCATGATGGGCTGGGAGCCTGTATAGGAAACAGCTCATCTCAGCAAAAGCTGGAGCAATATGGTATCCAGCTACCCACCACCCCTTCGGCACAGCTTTCTGTCTCAAAATGCAGCTGTATGAGACACATCATATAAAAGTCTAAAACAGAAACTGAGTGTTTTGTATGTTTTTGTAGGTCGTCTTTTCATTATTGCATGAAGAGCGAGGATTGTTATTGTAAACACCCGATGCTGGACCTTCCTGCATGTGTGTACTGTCTTTTCCTAGAGTGAATATAAATAAGAAATAAAAAGGCTTATTAAGAAATTTTCCCTACACACCTTGGTTTAAAGAATCTAACGGATGGTCATTCATTTATTTTTGTCAGGTTTTCCTGAGGAAATTATGACTAATAATAGGAACGGTTGACTATGTACGTTTTTTTTTATTTTCAAATGTTTTCTTATCACATTTTGTGATCTTCATACCTAGTTGTGAGGTGCATTGGCATCGAAATGTAACCCTGCAGACATCACAAGCTAAACATTTTCTGCCAGAGAGTTACAGTGGTTGTCCAGTTTATACTGCACCATCTCACTGCTACAGATACCATGGTACCTGAGGTTGTGGGTGTGAACATCAGTTTCAGTCTGACTTTGTGTAGAGTTGGAATGTGCTGTCCATGTTCATGTGGGTTTCCTCTCACAGTCCAAAGATGAGTGCCAATAAATTGCCCTTTTTGTGTTTAACGAAGTTGCACGGAAACTTGTCTGTGTTGCAAGCTGTCCTGCATTCTTGTGTATCCTTCCCTTATCATCTATAGCTTCCTAAATTCATTTAGTCCAGATATGTTCACCCCACCCAAGCCTATAATGTAAACACGCTGGTGCTTGAACATTCATTGTCTGTTCTACCAAAAGTACCTTTCCATTCATAAAATGGGCCGTGGGGTTTGCTCTCTTCCGACATGTCGTGCGCGCTGATACTGAACTTAGAACAAAGAAAACGTTTGTTTTGCAATCTCTCCATCTGAATTTTCTTCAACACTGATGCTCACATGGCCTCCCCTTTGAAAAGAAGGTGCTCAGCAAAAAAAGCAAAGAATGCAGAAGGAATTCTGAGCTGGTGGGCAGTACTACCCTGGCAGGGGTGGGGCTGCTGTCATTGACTGTTCCCCATTGTCCACCTTTGCCTTGCTCAGAATGGGCTTACTGAGGACCATGTGCCATCACTTCAAATGGTCAGGGACACTGTTTCAGCACCTGATCTGAGAGCTGGAAGATCTGGGGGAGTTGCGGAGCAGAATTGCTTTAGTGGCTCTGTTTGTGTTGTTGAGATTTTTGATTGCTAACCTTATTAAAGTCTTTTTTGTTGGGTACCTGCTGTTTGTTGCCTTTGTCCTACCTCCACTCTACAACTGGCCACAGAGTCCCAATTTCCACAAAGTGAGAAGTTTTCCCAGCCATCAGTATGACATTAATTGAAATAAATTTTGAACTCAAGTGAATTTGAAAAGTGCTGTGAAATGTGCATTCAAGAAAAACACTACATTTGTGCAACAAATGGCCCTCTTGAGTGGTGAAGTCACCGAACTCTATGTAATGAGTGGCACACTGGTCACGTCCCCGCTTGCAGACTGTGACAGCCACCAGCGTCATGGTTGTTAGCTGGGCATATGTAACCTATTTGAACATGGGCTGTGCATCATGCTGCTTTAAGTATGTTTCTGTAAATATGTTAAGATTTCATAATCCTGCCTTCTTGAGTTTCAAATGACCCGAAGCTGACTGAGCGTCCAGTAGAACCTCTCGAAACCCAAGTTTGAAAGGTTGCCATGTACCACTATGTTATGCACTGTTAGTTTCCACAGTATGGGTTAAATTACCATGCATGGCTGTCAGGAGTCATGGAAAATGAAATTTTGCAGTGCACTGAAGTCAGTGTGGGGCTTCTCACTCAAATTCTCTCCGCATAGCAAATAAAATGATCTCATTAAAGACGTTAATTTATGTTCTCATCTATGCGTTAAAATGGCCTCTTCATCTGTACTGTCAGAAAGAACTAAATGTGTTTTACTGTTCATGCCCAACCACTGGTTCATATCATTTATTAAATAGAAAAATCTGGGCAGCACAGTGGCCCAGCAGGTAGTATTGATGCCTTACAGCTCCTGGGATTTGGATCAGAATTGTTCCAGTTTCCACCCACAGTCCAAAAAAAGTATTGAAAATGTCTTGGTGACTCTAAGTTACTCTCGGATGTCTGTGGGTGTCTGAGTGAGTCACAGTGTGTGTTTGACCTGTGACAGACTGGTGTAGCTTGCTTTGCGCCCCATGTTCCTGGGACAAAATCCAGACCTTTGCAACCCTCCACAGAACAAGCAGTTATTGAATATGAATGAATGAATGAATGAATGAGCAAGAAAAGCAACCATGTAAATGTAAAATGGTAGAAATCTCAGTTTCAGGAGTCAACAAGAGAACTGAGGTACGCATCAGACTTACTACTAGACTGGCTGAAGCAGTGGAGTCTTAGCAAACAGATCTGGAATAGATATGTACCAAGTGTAGCAATGTTGCCATATGCATGTCCACCAACCGAAAATTAGAGCAGAATACGAAGACACTTTTTTGTAACAGCATTTCTAAAAAAAATGTTTCGGAGAAAAATTTTCTTTGATGAATATAAAAAAGAATAAAGAGAAAATATTTGAAAGGATGAAAAAACATAGTTCTGCATAAAACCATTAATGTGGTAAACCAAGGCTTATTTGGGTCTGTAGGTATAACTGAAACACATTATCAGTTTGGATTTGATTTAAGGCATCAACAATTCCTCGTCTGGTATCCAGGCTACACAGACACTGTCAGTTGTTTGAACTTACACAGATGCTGGATTGAGGCTTTCCACTGAACTTCCAGATGGACAGAGAGCATGTGTCTTCAATGGTGAGATGCAGAAATCTCATCTGAATGATGACTCAGAGAAACATGTAAGCTGACATGTAATAACTGTGAAAGTAAATGCAAAAATTACAGCAGTTCACAAAACTGTAACAGTAGGGAGTTTTTTGCTGCAAAATCAAGCACGAAGATCTTTGTTGCCATAATCTATTTTTTAGCATACCTAAATACATGTGTAATAAACTCAAGAAATGAATGTGGTAGAAGTTTCACCTTCAAAATCCATCCATCCATCCATTATTGTTAACTGGGTTATCCTGAGCAGGGACACCTCAGTCTAGAGTCTGTTCTGGAATCGTAGGACACTAATCTGTGAAACTATCCCCAGATGCGTCAGCAGCCCATCACAGGGTGGCTACCCAAACACACAGTCACACACACACACACACACACACACACACACACACACACACACACACACACACACACGCACGCATGCACACTCTATTACACTGACCAATTGCATTTCTATGGACTGTGGGAGAAAACCCAAACAGACTGAGCTGCATTCAAATGCAGCTGAGCCACTTCGTTGTCCACCTTCAACATTAATTTGAACTACGTTTATTTGTTCAGCCAAAAGCAAAATCTAATTATAGTATATGTACAAAGTAGGCTGTGAAAACTGTTCCTTTATAAGAATGTTCAAGACGAGATATGGAGAGCAGACATGCTCGTCTCAAGGGTCCACATGCTTGCAGTCTGGAAGGAGACTCATCATTTCCTTGTTCCTGGGCTCCCTGTGCAGCTGGGAAAGGGGGTGCATGTACTTTCAGTAGCTGGCTCACCATCTCACCCCCGCCTCTACCCCGTGGAGCTGCGTGAGAGCTTGGCCACGTCTGTCATGACTCAGGACTTCCTTAGTGGGTAGCATGGCCTTTGTGGCCTGAAAGATGCCCCTGGCCCCTTCCCCCCTCTACACTGTTTACACTTGTCTTTACACACAACCAAGCCACTTCTAGGACCCATGATGAACTGGAGCAGCTGGGATTTTTGGACAGCTTGAAGAACACTTGGTTCTTTCTATTCTTCTCTCTCCTTACAGAAACATTACAAATTCCACATAAGTCTTCTTTTCAGCCAGTTTAAAGAAAATCTTTAAAAGTCAACGAATCTCTATTTTAGTCTCCTCTGTCAAAATCAGTCTCGAAGCTGGGGGCCATTAAAAGTTTTGGGGGTGTATCCTGTAGCATAACACATGTCTAAAATTCTTTGTATCGCATATCTACAAGTAGAGTATCTAAATGTTGCTTTTCTGTACTACACCGGTCCTCATGTGGCCACAAACTATTTAGGCCACCTTTAATAGCACTTAGGTCATTGCAGATAATGAAAATAAAGTGCTGTGCTAACTTTTAATGGGTTTCTAGGTATAGATTTTCAGTTATGTACCATAATCAGTTGCAGTCACTATTTTCCCAACAAAATGTTTCCACCTCAACAACTCATTACAGTTTTCTTAGAAGTCTGGAAACTTCCTCAGTCCTCCTTAGAGAGGACTATTACGCATACAGCATAAATCTTTGTGCCTCCAATACTTTCCCTGCTCGGAATAGAAACAATTGTGTAGAAAATGCATATACTTTTCTTTGTCGTTGTCTTCATTTGCACACCATTAGCAGATTAAAATGCTGTACAGCAGTTCTAAAGCATTCTATGTAGTTTGAATAAACTTAAACTACTACTTATGCTCACTTAAAAAAAAAACTTGGAAGTTTGGATCTGAGACTTTGAATTTAGTCTGCTAAGACGAAAGAACGATAAACTCGGACATTAAGAATGCCGGAACCGTCTTCCATGTATAGTTAATCTTTTTGTATTTTTTTCAGGTTTTCTTTCTACAGTGTATCAGGGTGAATATATTTCAAATAATGTATACAATGGTGAGCAGTTTTATTTTTTATATCCACAATATGTCAAAACATGCATAAATTTTGCGTAAAGCTTTTTCTTCTTCGCTGGCTTACATCAGCACCAATGCGTTGAGTGCTGGGATTCAAGCGGAGGCCACATTGAACAAAGATGTTAATTTAAGATCAGGAACACAACTTTTTTACGATAAGTAGCTGATTTGCTGTATTTTCTCTTTTCCCATTTATTACGTAGCGAGGAAAAGAAATAATAATCAAAAATCACACTGATACTTAAAATTGTCAACTTTATTTTTAACTGTGAGACATTCAGAACAGTAAAATATGTGCGATTCACTGTATGTTGAACCACTGGTGTCCTTTTTGTGGGAGACAATTGCTGTGTTACTTCTGTTTAGTCTGCACAGCTGGCAAGACCAAAGGAACAGTAGACAGAATATAAACAAGATTGCAGTTTAGCCTCTATATACAGTCTGGCCAACTTCTATAACATCAGAAGCAGGGAGGGTGTAAAATGGATGTGTGGGGAGGAAGGATGAGGCAGCACTAGCATGTTCAGACTTCACCTGACCTGCCTCGGATTCATGCTTTGAAGAGTGCATTTGTGATTCTTAACAACATTTTGAGAGACACGTGCTCAAGGTTCGTGAACTTTTTTCTGTTCGTGTTTTCAGCTTAAAGCTAAGGGGGAACTCCTTTGTATTCACTGTGGCAGAAATGCGGAACCTCTGCGAATGAACAGCGTGGAGATGAATTCGCGACTGCAGATCCCCTCATTCGCTTCATAAATAGGGTGTAGGTAACAGCAAATTGGACGTCGCGTGTAGCCTGTTTTCTACTCATTTTTGAATAACTGAATTTCTCAAACACGCGAATATCTGTACACGATTTTGAATTAAGGAAGGCGGCCTTAAAGTGATTCAAACTTAATATTTTCACATATTTTTAATTGCGCGTCTACTAAATTGAATTATTTATTATTAAAACAAATGTATTAAAAAACGTTCAGCAGATTCAAAAGTTCTACTACTTTGGAATATATTTAGACTGAGCATGTATGTACAACAGGCCAATGAACTACAAACTAAAAATTATTGACTTAATAACTTCCAATGACTAAATAAAGTAATAAACATATATACATTACTCTGTCATAGACTGGGTAAATGCTGACTACCTTTGTTCCCTGGTACTTTCAGAATGGGCTCCAGATGAACACAACCTAGACTTGGTTGGTGACGGTGTGTGAGAATGAAAGAGTGAGTTTTTTGAAAAAGTGCAGTAACAACACTGAGGACAAAGTTACTGCAGAAAAGAGGCACACAAACTTGATGTGAATAACGGACTTGTTCAGACGCTAGATGTTCTTCGACCTCGTGGAATCTGTATAACGTGTTGAGAATTCCCTGTCTTCCCTCCCACATGTAGCTTCCTTCAAGCTACATGAGTGTCTGACTATTTGCCCAACTCCTCCCAGAGGAGTCCAGCTTTGCAAGCCTACTCATCACCCAGTGGTTGTCTGCATATTTGAACCGCTGGCTGTCCATGTCTGTTTTTTAATAAAGATTCCTAGGCAGAATAAACAAATTGGGCTTTCAAATAGCTTGTTACCCCACCACCATTAAACACACATGCACACACACACACAAAGTTTTCCTTTGTAGAGACTTCACATAAACTCCCGTAATGCAATAAATGATTCTCAGCTTTGTAAAAGATGCAACTCGAAACCATATGAGGAAAAAGAATGTTTTTGCCCTTTTAAATTGTTTAAGCTAAGAATAAAGAAAACAAATGTCTGTGGGGACATCCTCACACCATTTTTGAGGATTTGTTACTTGTGTGGGACATTTTTTGAAAAGGTGTATTAAAACATACATACAAACGCATTCACTAAAATGAAAACCTCCACATTGTTTAATCATAAAATGTTGCATTTCTTCATCTCAGTTTGGACCTCTGACACTTTCCCAGACAGTACTTAGCTATCAAACTCCAGGGTTTCATTATGTTGACCCTAAACTGAAAGAGAGAAACTTGTATAATGACTCATTTTCTATTTTTGTGACCTTTGAAGGTTCTAGCATTGCGTTTCTTTCATATCTGCCTTAATAACCATATTCACTCCGCTTACCTTGTTGAGTTTTGTTTATTTCAGCTGAAGTCGGTTTAAAAAGTAAAAATACAATGCATGACATCACTTGGAAAATGAATTATTCACGCCTAGAAGAACGTTTGGATTACACTGAACTGGATGAGGATCATATGTGCATCTGCATTGTGGAATTCTTGACAGTCTGCATTTGTGCAACATAAACCACATATTTATAGAAGAAAGTCATATTAGTTGTTAACTTTTTTCCCCATTAAAGTCTGAAATGTGTCAGAATCTGTCATAATGTTATAAAAATTTAAATTGGTTAAAGCAGAGTTTAATAATCACGAGTTAGATGTAACAGTTCTTCCTATTACGTGTTCTTGGCCATGTTGAAAGAATATGTTAAAGAAGGCTTTTGTACTGCTCTACCTGTGGATGTTTTATTAACATGCTAGTTTTTCAGGTTCATAGGAGACCAAGCTGCGGATTAAACAAAATTAGCTTATAATTTAACTTTTGCTGTCAGTTGTAACACCATAATGCAGAGAAAATATACAGGCCTCCCTTGCATCATGAATATAATCTGCTTCTCAAAATGAGGAGGCATATTCTCATAAAAGGAATGCTGAGATTTAATTGACAATCTGAATACAGAAAATTGTGACCTCACACTCAAAATTTTACTATTAAAATTTACTACTATGCGAATTCTACTAAATCATTATTGTCTAAACAACAGACTGTCCTCAACTTACACTTGGGGTAGACACATTGGTCATAAGTCAGGTCATATTTATAAATATGTAGTCCACCATACAGTATATTTTCAAACATCTGTTGATATTTTTGACCTAGTTTGCTTAGTTTCTGGCCATGGTACAGTACGTTGTCCATGCCTGTATTAAATAATTCAGCAGGGTATTCATTACCAAAGTTTCTTTTTCAAAATTACGGTGCGTTCACATCATGTTTAGGGACGTGATCTTTTGTGACTGTTCTGTCGGTAAGCCCGGTATAATGCTATAATATGCTAATTTGCATACAACAGTTCCTGGAAATAACAAAAAATTTACTTTTTTGACAATTTTTGTCCATTTCATTTTATATATTTTTATTACTCTATTTATGCAAGGCCATCCCAAGTAGAGGACAGTTTACATTGACTTTTCTTTATACACTGTTTTCCTGAGCAGCATGGCCAACAATGCAATATTTTCCGTTACATCACTGACAACAATTAAACAACACTTAACATAATCCATTTAAACAATGTAAGACATCACTAAGATATATAATGGCACAGCTGAAAATACAAGTAGAACACATTATTTTAAAGGTAAAATCCAATGAGGTGAGTCTGTAGTCTGCAGTGGACCCTGGGGAGAGTTTCTGCGGTTCTGACTCATGTTCAGAACGTGTTCTATCAATGGGGTCAACTGTGGAAAAAACTGAGCTGCAAAACACCCCCGCATTTGCTGAGTGGAACAATCTGGTTGCGACATGGAGTCTGAGCCAGGGGTTTTTTTGTAGAAAATTGTGAGGGACGCGGGAGGGGAGGTGGTACGAGAAGCAGTTTCTCCAACCAAATGTTCTGTGGCTTAGTAAAACAGACTGCTTAAGAAGGCTCATCTCACGGTTGTGAAATACAGTAGAATTCTACTGTAGCCAGTTTTTAAAGCATTTACTAGGAAAATAGGAGGACAAAATATCATTCTGGAAGCAGATTCTTCCTGCTGAGGTTTAAGAAAACCTTTTATTTTGCAAATGGTGATTTAGCTAAAAAATGTGTTTTTGTCTATAACTGATTTGCAGTCAGTTCAGACAAACACAAAAGTCACGAGACATACAGTACTGTGCAAAAGTCTTAGGCATGCAACTTGAATGTCTGTTGAAAAGTACAGGTAGATTTTTATCTACCATCAGGGAGGTTTCTGACTGGTCCCAAATTCATTCTGCACTCTGAGAATGACCTCAAACACCCAATCTCAGTCATACACAACTATCTTGAGCAAGAAGAAGGAATCCTGCCACAGATGGTATGGTCCCCACAGAGCCCTGATCTCAACATGATCAAGTCAGTCTGGGAAGTCAGTTTGGAACCATCCTCGCTTTATAGCATTTTTCCCTCAGGTGCTTAAGACTTTTGCACAGTACTGTAAAAGTGTATCAGAATCAGATTAGAACTACAAGATTATTATTACTTGTGCTTTATACTCAGCTGAAGGGTCGTCTTACTCCAGAAAAGTTCTTCCTAAAACCTTGATTCATATTTTCACACCATATTTTCTATTTTTTCTCAGACAAAAATAAAAAAGGTACACATGATTAAAAAATAACCCACACAATACATAAAGTATTTTATGCTTAATTGGTATTTAATGGGCAACAATTTAATCTGAAGATGTACTTTCTTGTATTGTTTTAAATTGTAAAATTTTTACACGTCCATTTACCTTGGGATAGAGCAACTTATAATATATAATAAGATTATAAAATTAGCAATAGAATTCAGTTGATCTAAAAATATTATTTATAGGATTGCTTTATGCACTGAGGGGTAATATGTTACACTGTTTCTTTAGAAATTGCACTTTTTAAAGTTGTTTTTGGCATGGATCCTTTTTATTCTTACTTGAGTACAAAAAAAAAATACACATCTAAAGAAAAACATGTATTTTATATTTTGTTGTTTCCATAACCGACTTATCATCCTCTTTTTTTGTTGCTTTTGAAATTTCCACACTTGAAATTTGAACATTTTCTCCTTAAGACTAACACAATATTACTGCAGACAAGGAAGCCTTCATTTGCTCATTTCATTAGTTATTGTCACAGTCACTTTTAAAACATCGGAAAGAATTCTTCAGTTTCAGCAGACGTCGGGTGCTAATATCATTGACCACAGTTGGTTCTCAATCATAGTTTTCCTCTGTAGTAAGACCAGTGAGAGTTTAGTAACTTTATCCCTTCCCTCACCCTCCATTTTCATGAACTGATTTCCCTTATCATCTCTGTCCTTCATCCCTCGCTGCCTGACCACCTAGTTCACTTGCAGGTAGTGGAATATGTTAAGTTGAATGCAACCTTTGAATACTTTGAACATAGGATATTTCATAGCCTACCTTTATAGCAAACCAGGCTAGCTTTTTCGTAGCTTCAGCCCAGTCCATCCTTATGATGCACAGCCACATCTCACTGGTTAAGTGTAGGTTGTCCGACATAAGGGCTGTACTGACTACATGTGGACCTCTCCTTCCCACGAGTTGTGTTACCTTTGTTTGAGAGAGGCTGTCAATTTCAGTGTCCACCCAGTCTAAAGAAAAAATTTTTACTGTGCAGCTACAGGACAAACTATTCACTGAATGACCTGTAAGTTTTGTGTGGGTTCAGGTCAGAATGTCACCATTAGGAATAAAATACCATTTAAATGGTTCCTTAGTTGTGGGGTGATTTGGGGCTGGATAGGATAGTAATGTTTCTGCATTAAACAAATGGTTTTTGACAGTGAGTGAATAATTATGCATAAAAGACTTAACTTTTTTGTTTTGTGTTAATTTGATTGATGCGATTTACTAATTATTCTATTGGCACAACAAATTTAATTTATTGAAAAGCCGTGGACATATTTTCGATGAGTTAAAACAGCAAAGCTGCTAAAAGTATTTGTGGCTGACATGAATAAAAGGCACAATTTAAACAGTAACTCGGTGCTTGAGTCAGTTTATTACCTGAAACTTTTTTTTACATTTACAGATGTCATTTCTGAAGAATGTTTTTACTTTTCCTTCAGTTATTTCAATGTTGTACTCTTTTTTTGTCTGTTCTGCTCTCCTCTGTTGTTTAGACTGTTCAGTGATAAACTGTAAAACATACTAGACAGCTGGGTCATGCAGTTGAGCTCATTTCAAATCAGTCCACTCGGCAAACTTTGTTATTTTTTATGCTTTTTACATTCTAAGGAAAAAAAAAGTTGCCAGACAACACTAGAACGCTAATATAACAGCTGCAAATATTTGTTTACATAACTTTACAGGACAGTCCTTCACCTAGCTGATGCTTTTTTCAAGGAGCAACTTGCAACGTTGAGCTACTGATGCTGATTTAACTATTCATACAGCTGCAGCGGTTCAGAGTACTAAGGCACCATTTGACCCTCAGTCTTTAGAGTCCGAGAGCTGTCATTCTAACGCTACGCTACCTGCACGCCCGCTGTATTACTGGTAAATTCCCTGACAATACTAGTTCAAATTGTGCATTTATCAGTCGTATAGTGTTAAAAGGGGTCACGAAATTAAATCCTTATTTTCTTTAAAATGCATAAACTGAAAGAAAACAGAAAGTGGATTGTGATGGCATTTAAGAAATGCATTAAGGATAAAAATTAAGAAAATGTGTGCTGCACTGTAGAAACCAGCTGAAACTTTCACACGGTGCGTAATTAAAATTTGAACTTGGAAGATTTAATGTAACCTGCTGTAACCTTTTGTAACCTACTGTATAACACATTAAAAAAAGCACTGAGTTGGCACTGATGAGTTCGAATCCTAGAACTTTATTTCTGCAATGACCTTTACCATACTGTTACATTTGGTCTGTATTACTACAGCGAGTCAGCAATGTTTAATTTATTACATCAACTTGCCAGGACCTGAAGACAGTGAAGGAAAAAAGAGTGATGAGCCAAAAGAACAAGCTGGGTCCCACATGTCTCAATGGCTGAAACACCAGGCAGTTTGGTCGGAAACTAAGAAACAAGGAGCATGGTGAAAGGTATGTGGAGGTGACACGGAAATTTTGCCTGGGAAATGTTTCACAAAAGCCATCTGTCAAAGTGGGGGGAAGGTGAAGCAAAAAATGGAAAACCTGAGGGGAAGAGGGATGCAAAGATGAGCAGAAGTGGGATATACTGGAGGGAAGGATGAAGGAAGAAGGAGAGGTGGAAGGCTTCTTCTGTTAGGTGACTTGTAGGAGTCAGGAGATCAAGCGTTTGACATATGATCCCTGGGAGATGGAAGAGTTTGCATCTGTTTGTGGACCCTGCCTGAGAGCTCAGTTTTGGAGTCTCTTCAATAGAACATCTGGTGTACAGTTTACGGCCAGTGGACTACTTTGGAATAGTATGGAAGGAGAGAACGCTGGGGGGGGGGGGGGGGGGGG
>UFQX01000526.1:33503-149322 GCA_900497675.1 Arapaima gigas | reverse complement strand
GGGGGGGGGGGGGGGGGGGGGGAGTGACGGAGCACGGGTTATGATTTAAGCCGGTACAATCTGCTGTATGCTTTTGCTTGCCAGCATTGATTAACATTCATTTTTCTTGGTGTGGAGAAAAACTTGCGAGAGAATGCTGTTTGATAAAGGCTGGTTAAAAACTAGATTTAATCCCCACTTTATTTTGAAATGATTCACACCATTAATATCACATCAGCATGTGGCCAAACTGCACCTTCTGCATGGTTTTTTTTTGTCCCTCATACTGTCCACAGAGAAACTTTTCTTAACTGAGCAAAGCACATAATCCAAACTTCTTTAATAAATTTCCAAAACTCTATAAATTATTGAATAATGAGTTTGTTTTGCATAGAAATTCATACTAGATAAAATGAAATGCACAACAAATGCAATATGCAAACTAACAGATCTTGGATAATATAATAAATCATACCTGGAAACAAAAGGTTTTTGTTTCATGACTTTTTGGGTAAATATTAAATCACTATTATGTAGCCATTAGAATTTAGATGGTTTTAGGGTACATTTATGTACATTTAGTAGAGACTTTTTGCCAAAGTAGCTTACAGTGAATACTGTGTGGTATTTATCTGACACTTTTTACCTGAAGGGACTTACATTGCTAGATGCACTACAGTATACGGCCTACATCTAATACATAGATTTATGTTGCACACAGATACTACAGCCAATTTTGTTGTCATGTCATTGGACTGTGGGTGGAAACCCATATAAACACCAGGAGACCATGAAACCTGCACACAGACTCTGCAGGGATTCACTTCCGTCTTCTCGCACTGTCCAGAGAATGAGAAACACCAGCAACTACCCACTGGGTCACCTTAACCAGTGTGTTTAGCTATTATTTTGGTAAAGGAGGAGCTGTGGCTAAAAATGATCAAAGACATTTGCTCACTTGCATAGTTGTGCTCATATGGACTGTGCTGATCCCTGACGTTCACACAGTGTCAGAAGAGCCAGGTCAAGGTGGCCGAAGTGAAAAAAGCAATTTTTTTTTTTTTTTATTTTGATTTTTTTTTTTAAGCAGCAAGCATAAAACGGGGAGATACTGGGAATACATGAGCTGCTTTCAGCGCATTTCTCTTACGCTGCCAAAACTGAAAAGGAAAATCCGCAAAAGTAAGTGCTGTGAAGCAAATATTTTTCACCATTTTCAGCTCCAGTTGGCTCTTTGTTTGTTGCTTGAGGGCTGACACGATCACCTGGCAGCACACTCCAGAAATTACAAAAACCCAGCATAAATAATACCTCTGTATACGCAAGGAGAAGGCAACATGGAAATAACAATGTCACGTCGAGCCTGAGTGGAATGTTAAGTGTTTATGTCATGTTTCATCCAGCTGCCTCCCAGAAGACTGTTCATCAAACTGCTCTAGTTTCTCCTCAGTTTGTCATAGATTTGCATTGATTGGTTTCAATATAATTCACCAACAGATTTATTTCAGTTTCTGAAAAGAACTCGTAACATTATAACACAATCCCAGGTGTACTCATTATTTTGCTAGTTTTGCCTACTGTGGTTCTTGGAAAACATGGACCTGTTGTACCAGCTCCATATACACTCACCAGCCACTTTATTAGGAACGCTATTCTAATATCAGGTAGGATCCCCTTTGCTCTCAGAACAGCCTGAATTCTTTGTGGCATGGATTGAACAAGGTGCTGGAAACATTCGCGCCAGTTCCAGTCCTTCCTCCAGGACCCAAGAGGCAAACATCACTAATGCATTTAGTGTCACACATATGTTTGTGTGTGTGGGTGAGTGTGTGTTTGACTATACAGAAACCATCTGGGTTTTTGGATGAAAAATACCTGTGTGCCAAAAGTCAAGTCTGTGGCTTGAAAAATAAAGCTGTGCATGAAGATCAAACAGACAGACCAACAGAGATTGAGCTTTATATATGTAGGTAACTGAAACTTGATTGGATTACTTGTATTGCACAGAGAAAAAATGAACAAATATTGAAAACAAGTATGTTTATACAGACTGTATTCACTCTGAAAAGTAACATCAAATAAGTAAATTTGCTTTCTAAATGATATTTAGACAAATTTACAATTTTAAGCGGTGAACTGGAAACTTATGACATGGTTTGATACAAGAAACATAATATTTATCTTACTGCATTGAAAAGTTTTGCAAAATAAAACTTTTATGGCATCCTTGTGCAACGTGCAAGTTGGACAATTTATAGTATGTGAACTCCAGTGGTATCCATTTCTGGAAAGGTCTGATAAGGATAACATCCATTTTCAGTGGTAGCAGAGTCTGAAGTCTGATGCAGTGATGTTGTCACCATACCTACTTGTTCCAGTATTTTTGCCTCAATTATTCTGTGACACTGCAATAATGCATTTTTTTAGGACCAGAATATTCCATTTGTCAAAGTCCACAAGAATCCTATATTTCACTATTCTGTCCCGTTTCATTATGCTGCTGAAAATGGGTCTGAACTGAAAATGCCTCTGAACTTAGTGTTTTATTAATAATAAAACTGAATGTAAATAGGGCTCTTTGTATGGCTGGAAGCTTGTTATTTAGTCTTTAAATTAGTCCTGTTTATTTTTGAATGCTCTTTTCCCTTTCTTAGCAACAGCACTTGCCCATGGCAAAACCCTTCTCTTCCAGAGATGTATAATTATATCATTTTGTAAGCTTTTTATGGTTTTATAGAACAATAAAACAATATGAAGTAGTACCAGAGCAAATTGCACAATGCAGTCCTGTAGCTAGAGGCCTGAACAATCCTCCTGGTGGACAAGATGAAGGAAGTGATTGTTACAACAGTGATGTAGGTTCAGGTCTGAAACTGGAATCTTGTTTGTTTCAAGAAAGGTGCTCAATTTCAGATGTACTATCATCCTGCAAAGACTACATTACTGGGATGATTGTACACTGTTTATGTTTGCATTAGGTTTGTGCCAGTTGTTGCCGTTACTTTGTTAAAATATGGAATCATTTTTTTTCTCGACCTGGTTGACAGCTCGAACGCTAAACAGCATATACTGCCCGGCATCCTGCGTCAGGATTTTGAAAATGCAATAAAATAGTATCCTTGAGTGTACTGTACTTCTGAAAGAGATCACAAAATATAACATGGCAACTTTGCGCAAAATGTGGACATTTTTATTTTTTACATTCTTAGTTAAGGATGATTCTACTTTGTCCCTCCCAGTTTTTTAGCAGATATCTCACTGACCACTGTATAAAGGTTTTTATGTGAGACGCTTCTTTATGCCGATGGTTCCTTGGTTTTTCTCTGGCTTTTGTGAAGCGATGTAAAGTGCCTGCAGCGGATTTAGGCTTAAAGCAAATTACAGTCCTGCTTTTTGCTTTTATACTGGCTTTTCCAGTTCAGCCAAATTTTTCACGGAGTCGAAAGAGAGAAAAAGAAACATACAGACTTTGTTAACCGCACGCACGTTCACACTCCGATTCTTACACATGTGCGAGTAATCACACTGTAAAGATTTTTTGTGAAATAGACCTTTAATTATATGAAAGACAGTGATTTAAGCTTTGGTGTCACTATTGCGGATTTGTTTTGCAAAAGCAATTCTATAGCAACTTGCTGCGCTTTTCCTGCACAAACTGTAATATAGCAGTAGCATGTTCTGTGTTTTCTCTCCCTCTGTTCCATTCTCTTTCCTTTCTTTCCTTCTTTCTTGTTAACTACTTGTCTTGGTCAGGGTCCTGATAACCCCAGAGCCTATTGAAAAAACCACTGAGCACCTGGCTAAGAGTGTACATCTTAGTCAAGATGCCAGTCCAGTGCAGCTTCCATGTTTTGCAAAGCCAAAATGGTGTCAGTGCTTTACATCCTTATGAAAAAATTAGAAAAAAAGACAAGACAGCCCTTACATGAAGCCCGTGAATTAATTTTAAACCCGAAAAATGACTTATCTTCTCCTTAAACTTTCTTGAACCTTGGTATGGAAACCTGTGGTTTCTCCAAGAGCAGACCAAAACCAAACATCCTCCCCCAGGATGAAGAAGGCCTCAGCTAATGATTGATTCAGGGGACACAAGGCAAAGTCTCAAGCAAAATAATTTTACCAACAAAAAGAACATGAAAACCGCATACAATGTCCCCATCTGACATCATATCAACCTTCCTCTCCACCACAACTAGCTCTTGTAATCATCAGTCTCTCATTTGTCAAACCACATGTCTTTACTTAGGAGATGCTTTCCTTCTGTAAGTCATCATGAGTGTGATAAGAACGCTAAGGTTATGAACATTTCCACTGTTTAATGGAGTCCTGAGTTTTGCACCTTCTTGAGCACTTTTGCCGACATGGTCTAGTGGAGGCTGCCACAAGTGTTTCCACGACTGTACAGCAGAACTGAATGAACAGACTGAAGGTTCAGAAAAGAGGCAGCTATATGCGTCATATTTTTAAATTATTATAGCAGCTGCCTCAGTTGGTTAAGGAGAAGCTAAAAATGTAGCCTTTATGTCTTACATAGTCCAGAGGGCATGGCCTCAGCAGAGATGGGCAGAGTGGTGAAAAACAATACCAAAGTAAAAAAAAACGGTTACTTAAATACCCAAGTAAGAGTACTTGTCCAAAGGTAGAAGTAAATAACTATTAAATCAGAAAACTAGTACTGAGCCAGCAGGTGCATGGTGCCTAGGCTGTACTTTTGGGCACGTAAACCAGCTCTCTTCTTAGCCAATGTCGAGATCAGATTTTCTCCTTGTGTTCATTATGCATTATTTCCTTTTGATTTTCTATTGTTCATGTGTTCTGGTTTTGCCCCACAGTTCAAAGACATGTTTCAGATGGACTGATGGTTCAAACTGCTCATTGTCTGCACACATGTATGTCTGTTGTATGGATGGATGAATGGTTGTAGGGAGTTTAATGTAGTGTATCTAGAATTGTGTGCTTCTTGCCTAAAAATGTTGTACAAAAAAGTCTACTGTTTAGAGGTTGGTGCTTTAGTGGCACAACAGAAATACGTGGAGACAGTTGGCGCATGTTACACTGGCTAAAAAACTTTCAAGCACCTAAAAATAAATACCAAATAAATATCCGTAACAAAATGCCCAACCAAGTCCCGAATAGGTTGGTGTTGTCTTGTGAGATATGAATGTACGTATCTAAATGTTTTTAGAGTGAAAATCACATCACGGCTCATGTTTGTGGACTGGAATTCACCTTCACCGTTTAACTTTTAGCCTGGAAACAGAGCATTTAAGAGCACAGTATATGTGTTCTACCATTCTGGGGTTGCATGTTGTTCAGGTTGCCAGGAGCCATTAAAACCATGTCCTGTAACCATATTAAACAAGCAGTAACAGTCTGAACAGCTGTATTTGCTGTTGCCCATTTGGGAGTTCTTCTGCAGTCTTGTTTGTATTGTTTCTGAAACCTTTTGTGCACAAATCATGAGACAGTCGATGCTTGAAAGTGGTTTGATGATAAGGGGACAGTGTACACCTGTCAACAGGCAAATGCAGAAACTCTCACTGAGTTCAGGGTTCAAGAATTCTGGAGAAAAGGCCAAAGCAAGAAATTGAACCTGACCTTTTTATGGTTTACTCAATGTAATCTGAAGAGCTAAAGACTGATGGATATTAGTTTGAGATTTGAAATTGTAAAATTTGGTCACAGTGATTTGACTGGGAAGACATTTGTGTTTTCTCAGAAGGTAATGGGTTGTATATTTAGTGCTAAAACATACAGTTGCAAGTAGAAAGTTTGTGAACCCTTTGCAATTACCTGGATTTCTGCATGAATTATTCATAAAATGTTTGAAGGTGTGGGTTTTTGAGATGCACTGCCTTAAAAAAAACAACAAAATCAAGTTACTGACAGTCTGCTCTTTTCAAGAAATATGTTTTTCTGTTTTCAATCCAAACAACTTTGTAGAGATACATGAAGCTGAAAAAAGGCCACAAAAGCATTTCTAAAGACCCGAGTATTCATTAGGCCACAGTAAGACAAGTTCTCTAAAAATGTAGGAAATTCAGTACTGTTTCGATTCTCCCTTAAGGAGGGTGTCCTGCAAAGATCATGCCAAGAGCACAGTATGCAATGTGGAAGGAGGTGAAAAAGAACCCAAGGGTAACCTGCAGAAATCTTGCTAAAGTCTCTGTTAATGTGTCACTATAAGAAAAACAATGAGCAAGAATGGCATTCATGGAAGAACACTATGGAGGAAACCACAGCCCTCCCCTAAAAAAACATTGCTCCACGTCTCAAGTCTGCAAAAGACCACCTGGATGTTCCACAGTGCTTCTGGGCCAGTGTTCTGTGGACAGATGAGATAAACATTGACCTTTTTGGCAGAAATGCACACTGCTATGTTTGGAGGGGAAAGGGCACTGCACACCACCACCACAACCTCATCACAACTTTGACACATGGCAGAAGGAGCATCCTGATTTGGGCCTGCCTCGGGGTATGGACAGCTTGCAACCACTGAGGGATCAATGAAGTCAAAATTGTGTTAAAAAATTTCGTCAGGATAGTGGTCCATCGCTTGAAGTTTAATAGCAGCTTGATGATGCAGCAAGACAATGATCCAGAGCACAAGAATAAATAAAAAACAGAATGCTTTAAAAAGAAGAAAATTTGTGTTTTGGACGAGTCCAGACCTTAACCCAAATGAGATGCTGAGGAATGACCTGAAGAGGGTTGTTCATCCATGGATCCCAGAAATACTGATGAACTGAAACAGTTGTAGGGAAGAATGTTCTATAGTTCCTCATCACTACTGTGCAACTCTCATCAGCAGCGAGAAGAAACATTTGATGGAGATTTTTGTAGCTAAAGGAGGTTGTACAAGTTATTAAATACATGGTTCACACACTTTTTCCAGCCTGGGCTATGAATGATTAAACAATGTGTTCAATAAAGACATGAAAAGTACACTTTTTGTCTGTTATTAGTTTTGACAGCTTGCGTTTGCCTATTATTGCAACTAATATGAAGCTCAGACCACATGTTATGACTTATTAATGTAGAAATCCAGGTATTTGCAAAGGGTTCACAAACTTTATTCTTGCAACTGTACAGTGTTTCTTCACATTTATATTCAGCATTTGTATTGTGCTGTTTTTTTTATTTTCAGAATCTTATTATATGACGTACACTGCAATTCACAGTACAAAATATTCCAAAGTGTTTGTTCACTTGTCTGTCACTTTCACACAGAAACACATGCAGATGAACGATTCCAAGCTGGGATGAATGCACCCAAGGCCACATTACAGATGCTTTGGTTAAACATCCAAAAAATGGAGTGCATATTTTTGTTTCCTTTTTGAGGTTCTGTAATTTGCGTGCTTGGATACGAGAGGTAAAGTGCAAAGTTTTCTGCTGAAATGTATAATTAGAGGAACTGTGTCATTTCATTTTAGGATTTTTGGCACGTGGAGAGTTATTTCATTTATTTTATCATGCATCTATCAGTTATCCTTAACCAACTGTCCTGGTCGGGGTCACAGCGGTCCAGAGTCTACATTCACTATGGACAGTTTTAAACTACCCTAATCAAGACTTTCATGATAAGTTTGATTTGAGGGACTTTGTCTCCAGGTGAACAGAAGGAATGCATCAGGTTGAGTTGTCAGTGAGCTATGTTTGCTGACTTAGTGTATTTCATTCAGCATTTGGTTGGCTTCGACATAAATGTGCTTTTGGACAGTTCTGTAAAAGTTTTGTTTGATTCACAAGCCAGAAACTAAGTACATCATGGGAAGCATTTGGAAAAGCAGAACCACAGCAGTGCTTCTTGGATGATTAAAAGACACTGCCCGATTCCTTTGAGCAACATGGAGTCTAGTAATAAAAATAGGAAACTGGAAACAATGTACCGTACAAAGATTTTTTTACACATTACAAAAAAATAGGGCAACATGTTGGAACAGCAAGTAATGCTGCTGCTTCACAGCACCTGGGCTATTTGGGTGTTGGGTAGAGGCCAGCTCAGTTTGTGTGGAGTTTGCTTGTTCTCCCCAAGTCCTAAAACATGTGTTTCAGGTTAAGTGGACAATCAGGTTAAATGAATGTGTGCATATGTGTCCCACCCAAGGTGTAGTTTAATAGCCTGCAGCTGAATGATTCAGGGGTAGGCTCCATACCACTGCAACCCTGACCAGGATAAACCCGTAACGGATGAGTAGCAGCACAAGGTACAGTTAGTATTGCTACTTCACACCATCTAGGCTGATAGGGCATTGGTTCAAGTCCAACTTGTTTAACAATTAAAATTGTACAGGTATCCCTTGGTATCTACATTTTATTCATTTCAGGAAATGTGTCTGATTTTTGAATGGTGGTATATTCCATTATTTTCAATGTGGAAAAATAATAATGATTTCTCAGCACATCTTAAGTCCCCAAACTAATTTCCTCAAATAAAACTCTCAAACACCTATATAAACGTCCAGCAAGGATTTCTTCACAGTGCTGTCCACTTCCAATTGTCCAAGACAATGTCAGTTAATAATGTGGGGAAGATGACGGTGATAATGCACAATAAGTCTAAACAATGGGAGCACGAGATGGAATCCTATTGGGAGAAAAGCTAAGATGCCACTGCAGCACTCTCTTGTTACCTGTCCTGAGTGTGGGTGGAAATCCCAGCGGAGTTACGTGCTGAACATTCCAAGGCTGGAGTTACTACTTCAGTGTAATTCCCTGTTTTAACTTGATCGGTTAACAGATCAGTTCCTGTATTTATTGTTAACAATTTTATATAACAACTTTTACCAATAACTGCTCCATTCCCTGCTATTTATTCAATTAAGAAACACAGCCAAATGCTGACAGATACTTCTCTGGAAGTACAACTACTTCCCACCTTCTTAATCCAATGCTTTCACATTTTTAATGCTCTGTACCCACTCGCCCTGACTCACTCATAACCTAAAGATTTTTACCATGTGGCGCTTTCCCATTTTTTAGGATGCAGACACAGACGAGAAGATTTTCAATTTGGATAATACATTTTGGGTGCAAATTTTTTAATTTTAAAAGTACATTTTCCGATAGAGAGATTTTCAACAGCAAGGGATTGCTGTATTTTGTACTGTAACTGACTGTGTTACAAAAACTGCCTTAAGTGCAGCTCTGTGTAGTATGTGTTCTGGCAAAGGCGTTTACAACTATTGAGAAAGCAGTTTTTTTTTAAACTCTGCAGACTGAGTTTGTGGTTCTGCTAAATGAGGTGCAACATTTAATCCTTGTGTCTGAAGTTTCAGTCACAGTGTAAGCAATTGTGCAAAACAGTAATCTTGAGCCATCACTTTGTTGTGACTGGCATTCACTTTCCAGCCGAACCGCTCCAAAATTTATGCATTTCCATCGCTCTATTGATGCAGCCTTTTTAACAGAGATCGTAGTCACAAGTTTTTATCTTCATTTTAAACTCTTTAGTAAATTGAATCAAATTTTTTAGTACATTCTTGAGAAGTGTACTAATGTAAAATGAATCAACTAATTATGATAGATTTTATCCATTTAAATGCTGTGGGCATTGTTTTAGAGACATATTACATATTTGTTTGTTTCTTTGTTTGTCTTTTTTATTGCAACAATAGTAACACCTAGTGAGAGAAGCATATACAACAAGCAGAAACAACTTAAAAAATACTGGTTACATTTCTTAAATTCATAGTTTAAGCCAGGGTTGTCATGTGTAATATTATGTTCTTCAAATAATTAATATTTATCTTTCTCTGGATTAATTCTTTTGGAAGGTACGAACTCTCTCCATGTCTTACTGGAAAATAATGTATTTCTGCATGTGACTTCAACATGTTTCAGCTGTCAGCCAGACGTGCTTCAAAAAGTATCTGACATCCTTGGGATTGTTACTTACCACCTTTGTCCTTCACCCCTCATCTCCCCATCTACCATGTCAACTGTCACCTCCCACCTGTGTAATCTGTTTCAGGAAGCTCTTTAAAACTCTCTATCTGTTATGGGTGCCCCCATGTGTCCTTTTTTGAAGTGAGTTTTCATTACATTTGACTCCTAACATGTACTTGTAATTTTCTGGCCTCTACACCTTAGCCCATTGCTCCTTCCAGCGATCACTGACAGACATCCATGCTTTACACATCTTCATATTTATACAAGCATTGCTGAAATGCATGTGAAGTGAAAATGGCCACTGCTGTCCCAGCATTCTCTCTGTCCAAACTTCAACATCACTCAGAGGGCTTCAGGAGAGGAGGTTGAATGCCATGTGGTGAAAGGGCATGTGTGTTTCATTTGGGTTGCTCTTTGTTCTGGTTTTTGCTGCTCATTTTTCATGTTTTTTATTTTTTGTCCCCAAGCTGCTTTTGGTATCCTGCATTTCATTAATAAGGTTTGGAGCTTTTATCTAACCCCCCCCCCCCCCCCTTTGAGTTTTTGAGCATAAGGCTACTAGCTTATGCTCAAATATGAGCTATTTTGACATTTACTAGTGATAAGTAGCTTAGCTGACACTTAATACAAAGCAACTTAGAATATGTGATCATCATACTGTTAAACTATAATTGGCTCATTGTAACCCATATGCTCCTTGCTACTCACATTCTTAGAGGATATTGCTTTTCTGGAGTAATTTAAGATACTTTTATTAGTCTAGGATATCCCTGCAGTTGTAGGGAGCTTGAAGTAGCAGTTTTCAAACCTAAAGTTCATGCCCTTAGCTTCCCTCTGCTATGTATTCGCTTTGGATATATTGTCCTATTTGTACATTTGTATCTACTCATTTTTTGTCTTAGGCAGTCGCGTGGGTTTGAATACCAACTAGTCTGTGTGGAGTTTGCATGTCCCCAGATGGGAACAGTAGGCTCTGTCCAGAGACTAAGACGTGTCACAGATTCAGTTCCTGGACTAACTCTGCCCAGGAATCAGTGACATACAAAAGAGGTGACTGTAGAAACTCCGAGTCTGTAGAAAAGTTTAATCTGAGGTATTAAGTCTACAGTTTCTTGCCCAGGTACTGTCCAGTATCCACTTTAAGATTCCATTCTACAACCTCTAAGAATACAGGGAAGTATCTTCTCATTTTAGTGGATTAGAGTTTTGTAAATTTTGTATCGATTAGTTTTGTATTGAGTATCCAATAGGCGCTCATGTTTCTTAAAAAGAAAACAAAGACCACAGTTACACCGCATAAACTTATTTTTATGTTTTTCAACAAATCTCGTCATTATGATCCCTCGTACTGAAGCCCCTGTACTATGACTACAGCCCAGGTTGTACAAGTTGCAAATCCCTGGAGAAGTTGTTTTTAAAAAGGTCTGAACTTAGATATAGGTTAGTGGGTTTTAAATAGTGTCCCATGATTCACCATGTCAAAAGATCACCACCTGCTCATCCCACAGCTCCCCAGTTGTTGCCCATCAGAGGTCTCCTCTCATTCCCTTTTGTTTACATTAGAGAGGTTATATCCTTTTAAAGTTCAACCAACTTAAAGTTTACTCAAAGTTAAATCAGCAGAATATTACATAAATTTAGTTTTGCTTCATTCAGCAGTTTAATAATTCAAATAAAGCGGTGGTTCTATCATTCTGTAATTTGGTGATTTCGAGGCGTACTTTTACAACTTTCTATAACTGGAATTCAAAAGCTCTCATAAAACGTTTTGCCAGTACAACGCCCTGTTAGATTAAATTTATTTGTGAAGCAGGCAGAAAAAGGAGCAAAGACGCTCAAACAAAGTGAAAAAAGCAGTTTCCAAATTCACCGAACTGCCCATTTCTACTCGATCCAATGAAAATGCGCTTTTTCCCTCTCTGCACTTTTTATTGGCTGGCAGCTTTACGTACAGGTTTGAATGACAGGCGCGGAGAATTCACCCGCCACCCCGCCCCCTCGCAGCGCCTCGCCCCCTTTCTATTATTTCCAACATGTTTCAAAGTGAGAACAGAGAAGGATCATCACTTCTGATCTCGGACCCAGAGCAGGGCAGATCGGAGGGGAGAGAGGGACTGACAGAGACTGGGTGTCCCATCAATGATCTAGCCCTCGGAGGAATCCCTCACTTCGTACTTATGGCTGTCTGAAAAAGTAACGTGCTTTTCTTTTTTCTTTTTTTCTGGGATCTTGGCCACGAGTTTTTTTTCCCTTTTTTTTCTGCTGAGCAAATCTCCAGAATTGTATTTATTGTCTCCATCCACCTCTGTTGTGGATGCCACTGGCCATCATGGATACCCATATAAGGTGGAAAATAAAACGGAAGATAAGGAACTTACACCTTGCCTTAGTATTACTTCTTCTTTATGCATCTTCTAAAGCCAGTTCAGGTGAGTACCAATGAAGCGAACATTTTGGTCCCCAGGTACATTTTTGTTTCCCCCCCCGCATCCTTACATTTCACGAGACCACCTTTGAAAAAAAATGTGCATTGTGTGCACCGTGCTTTTTTAAATAACTTACATCATATTTCTCACCAGTTTAAACGTTGTCTTCTGCAGTGCATTCCACCGCATACTCGCTTTTTGCTTAAACTTCAGACGCCTTTAGAACTTCTTTTCATCACTTCAGTTTCATCACGAGTTCATTTAAAATAAGTCATAATCTTAGGAATGTTCAAACGTCAACGCCTGCATTTGACTTGAAACAACTTTTTTTCGCCTCACGTTTTCTTTCTTCAGCTGAAATGAACTGTCCTGCACTTATGTTATGCCTTTTTTTTTATTACTGTCAGAGAAAAGTGGGAGTCCTGCGCCATCTATTGTAGTTTATATTTCGTGATATTGTTTTAAAATCACACGAGATGCTCAGTGCTGTTTAACCCGGTTTTTTTCACGCTGAGGCGAGAACCATCTCAAAACACGAACCTTATACGTTGAAGTTTCTAAAGAGAACTAAAGATATAACAACTTAAAGTTGGAGTTTGACGTGAAAGTGGGTGGGATGTCCCGTTTTTTCTGAGATTCTGTGCCATCACTTCACTCATTTCTGCCTGCAACTCATGACCATTGACATCTGCTAGTATAAAACATGAAGACCGACTGAACTGGACAAGCAGTTTCCCGACGATGGAAGAAGTGCATGTTCACATCAACATTGTGGACCCCTAAAACATTCCTATTTCAAAATCAGGGCATCTTTAGGGTCACAAAACAGAAGGACGTTGCTCACTGCTTTATTCCGGTGTTTGGGGAATAATTACCACCTCCATCATTTCAGTTACACAACAGTACAGTTTAACTTTTTCATTTTGCAGTATTATGGCTTCATTAGTTCCATTTTACTCTGAGCAAGTTACATTCCTCTTCATTTTTCTTAAAAATGCCTTGGATGACACCCGTACAGCTGTTGTCACGCTTCAAAATTGGAACTGAGTACAACAAAAACTTAGATATGAAAACAGGAAGGAGTTCACTGCAGAAAAAAAGAAAAGACAAAAATGTATTTGTTGAAAGCTTGGACTCAGTTTATCCATTTCATTTGCATTCACTGTATTCTTAGTGTCAGCTGTTCTGAAGATATGAACATGTGGTCATCCCTTATTAAATTGCTATTCATGTTGACATGCCTTATTATTCATGGGTTTAGTAGTATTAATCCCCTAATATTTAATGCAAATACTGTTTTACAGTGATGTAGCACATATGTACCTTTAATCTGTGATTGAATTATTTGTTCTGGCTTATGTTTGTCTGGAATACATGTATTTCAGTTTGAAAAGGGAGGCAGCAATGCAACCTTAATGTTCTTTGAAACAGAATGAAATGCGTACTGCTGGGTTGATCTGATCTCTTTGTATGGTTTTGAGGTTAGGTAGAAATTTTGTTTAAAGCTGGTTGGTGTTTGTGGAACAAAGCTTGATGAGAGCAGGTAGTGGACTCGTGTGGGCAGAAGATGAACTTTCTTCTGGTTCAAGTTATGGCATTAGAACAGTTCAGGCTATGACCTGCACCCATTCCAGCAACGAATGCTATGACCTGAAGCATTAAACAGTTCCAGCAGAAGCAGGCAACAGATGCACATCAGCAACAGCAGTTCACCATTAGCCCTTTTCTGTTCTTTATTCCAAATACCAGAAAGGAAGGAAGGAAGGATCAAGCAGGGAAGACAGTGTACGTTATTGGACAAGGCCCCAGACATGAGATATAAACTGAATTGCAGTGAGCAAATATTGGCTGATTTAGCCCTGAATACAAGGAGATAAATATAGAAGGATGGTGTCCTGTTCCATTACCTTCAAAGCCAAGAAGGTAGAAAGTTTTGTGTGTTTTGCAGTGCCTTTGTACTTAAACGGCCAAACAGCTGACTCAACGCTGTAATTTATTTCCCAGAATACTGTTGGTCTAAATCTATTTCTTTTTCAGATGCGTAGCCAAGGGAAATGAAATATGTACTAGAACTGACTTTCTCATGTAATTTATTTTTTAAATGCAGACGTATTTAGAGAATTTGCATCACTGGGGCACTTTTTAACAACCCTGGCATGTTTGTACGTTTTTATAAATCTGGGTAGCAGAGTGGCACAGTGGGTAGGCATCTCAAAGTTGCTGGACTGTGCCATTGGGCATAGGTTTGATCCTTTTTTTTAGTCTGAGTTTGCATGCTATTCCTGTGCTCTTGTGGTCCTCCACTGGGTGCTCTAGTTTTCTCCTATAGTCCACAGATCTGTGTTTTAGGTTGATTTGTCACACTACATTGCCTTAGTGTTAGAATGTGTGTGACTGTGCAGTGGTGCTCCATCTTGGATCTTCCTTGCCAGGCATGGTGCCCTATGTTTGTGAGATCAAGCTTAAGATTGCCGTGATCCTACTTATGACAAGTGGCTCTTAATAGTGAATAAGTGAGTGCGTGTATTTTATGTGCTTTTGTGAGAGTTAAACTCTGCAAGCAGGTATATGTTTGCAATGACTTATAGGGGGCAAGTGCAGAAGAATATNCTTGGATCTTCCTTGCCAGGCATGGTGCCCTATGTTTGTGAGATCAAGCTTAAGATTGCCGTGATCCTACTTATGACAAGTGGCTCTTAATAGTGAATAAGTGAGTGCGTGTATTTTATGTGCTTTTGTGAGAGTTAAACTCTGCAAGCAGGTATATGTTTGCAATGACTTATAGGGAGCAAGTGCAGAAGAATATCCCTTCACATTTAGTTTTAAGGCTAAAGTTTAATTGATCTGTCTGTAGTTGCAGCCTAACTTAAAAGGGCCACATGTATGGCTGAACCCTTCTCTAGCTCACATATACAGAGAATTGCTGAAAATGTTTTGCTTCTCTGAGCTAAGAATGCAGCAGACTGCATATGAAGAATATACAGAAGAGCTGCCTCATCTCATTCACTCTACCTGGAGTGTGAGGGCTTTAGACAGCTGCAGCTGAAGTTGAGAGAACTGTTGTGATGGATTCCCCCCAACACTGAGCTGCCCCAAAAACACTTAAATTATCTCTGACAGTTCAGTCTGAGTTTGTTTGCTTACAGATTTTGCTGAATGAGCTTGAAATTTAACATATTCCGATATATCAAGTTAATGCAAAAAAAAAAAAAAAAACAGCTGCCTAACAGCTGGAAAACGCCTCCCCTGACACTGTGACACTTAGGACATTACCATGATAATTTTCTGTTCCAGATGTGTATTTGTACACTTTGACAAGAAGAGGAAGAATTCTGGTCTTTAAAAAAGTTGTTTTCAAGCAAAGCAGCTGAACAAGCGGTCACTGTAATATTGCTGCAGTCACTGTGACTGAACAATAACCAAAACTGCAGGTACACATAATAGAAACCCTAGTCATGTCACTGCACTGACAGAATATCTGTATGTTTCCAGTGATTATAAATTGCCCTTTGTGTGCAGTTAAAGACTGTCATTGGTATTTTGATGCACTTTAGTATATACTTGTTGAAGAAATCTGTGGCAGTATTAAAGGAGAGGCCAGTGTTTAGCAGTTGGTACACAGTTAACAGGCAGTGTTCTTTGTCTGCAGGGGTTCATTGTTTGTCAGACACATGGTGTCACACCTGTCACGGGCACCGATACTGCATCTCTCCTCTTGTAGCTCTGAGTTGCAGATTATTTAAAGGAAAGAATGTGGGATAAGGTAACTGTGCTCTCTGGCAGAAATACACAGTTGGCTTCAAATTCTCCCGGCATCGGTATGGTTAAGGTACTACTGCACATCTCCAAGCTATGGCAGTCAGGGATGCATTTCTTGTTGTAGCTTCAACACATGGACTATTCGAGACTGATTTTATTAAAGCAATATCCACAATGCAGTTTTTATCCTTTTTCTTTTGGTTGCAAAACTGTATTATATACTACTTGCATTATACAAAATTTTGAGGAGCTGAATGAACTGCACAGCAGTGGTTTAATGGAATCCAGTTGCATATGTAGGAATAATTTAAAATATTATAACTTAAGTGAAAACTGGCTTTAATTCCCCTACAGAAATGTCTTTTTCTCTTACATTTTTTGACAGTTCAGTCATCTGTAACAGCTGATCCTCAGTGATCTATGAGCTAAAGGTAACACTGCAACAAAGATGTGATCTGGAGTCATAGAGATATTTTAAAGGCTGAAGTATAAGTTGATGCTTGATGCATTTCTTCGAAGTAACATTAAGACTTGCTCTTGTTTGTCTGACACCTGGTCAAAAAGAAAGTTACTATGTAGCAGGAACGGAGATGTGAAAGCATTTTATTCATCAAATAGAGTAGAATAACATTCTTAGAATACCAAGTAAATTAAATATGAGTGTATGGTCTCCACAGGCGTATATGACCAGGACCATTGTGCAGCTATTCTACATATGGACATCCTGCTTACAATATCTAAGTTCCTCACACTTGTTTGTGATATATTTTCAATAAAGATGGAATACACAAAATGTTGGTCCATTTCCATGGCAATATTTCTTATGGTCCCCTTACACATACGAATCTGATAGTTGCTATTGTACCTTCTGTTTATCTAACTGAAATGTGTTCCAGATGTATTTATTCTGCTCTTTGTGGACCAGGGCCTGTGAAATGAAATACCGTTTTATTTAAAAAGAAAATACACTACTCTTCCTTCTGTTTTGCAAAGGGTGGCTGGAAAAATACTGGGTGCATACATTAGGTGCTTTTGGTAGCCATTAGTAAGCTGCATATTTAGTATACATGTGTAATTCAACCAAGGTTGGTGGCATCTATTTGTTATACATGCACATACTGGATGTTAAGTACATTATAGTTCAATTGGAGGTTAAACACATCCCTCAGCTGTTCAAGGATCCATAGTTGTGTGGGAGATGTTTTTATATGTGTGGAGGTCTCCATACGTAACCGAGTTTGAAAAATGACTCTATATGTTATTAGTGTAATAAATTTTTGAAATACATCACGAAGATAAATATCATTGCAAATTTTTTTTCGAGTCCTTGCAGAATGTTAAAGTATGACATCACTCATTATAAAATAGTTTGGGGAGGGAAGTGCTATATGTTTAACAATCACCTGCTAAAAGCAATAAAGTAATAGCAATAATCACAGAAAAAAATTTTAAAAAATACTACTGCCTTACATTTTTATTTTGCTTTTTAATAGCTAGCATGTTTTGCAGTTTTGCAGTCTCACACGTTTCTGTTTCATTCCAAACATCAGCAACATTCTTCTCCAACACAGTAAAACAGTTTTGACAAAATGAAACTCAGTAAAGAGGTGAGATATCACACAGATAAAAAGTCATGATAGCAGGTAACCTGGAATCTGAAGTTCAAATGGAAGTCACCCTATACAGAGAACTTATGGGTCACCTTGCAGTGGAATAGCGTCCGATTCCAGGGGGCAGTTTCATAGCCTAGAACTCATTGTTTCCAGAATAGGCTCCAGTCTGTCCCAACCCAACTCAGGATTAGTGGTTAATGATGAAATGATGATGGATGGATGGATGGATGGATGAAGAAGTTATGATATAGTCAGCAAATCAAACCAGACACTGCAACAAATTTATGAATGTAAATTTAAATGCAGGACAACTCAGCTCCTGTGCCCTATATTACAATCTCTGACCTTATAAACTCAAAATTGCATTTTGCCGAAAAACCACTCTAGAATTCTGTCATAGGGTTAGGGTTCAGTCTGCTGGCCAGGATAATGAAAATACCCTACGCTGACAAAAATGTATTTCAGAAGCTGTTTTTTTTCCTCTCATAATATTTTTCATTCGATATTAAAGCTCATTAAGACTAACTAACTATCTAACAAAGAAAAGAAATAAGTGCTTGAATCAAAAGTTTATTGTTGCTGATGATTTCAGTTTTTGTTCTTTTGGCTCACTTATACTCAGCCATTATTGATATTCTCTTATACTAAGCCAGAGCCTCAGCTGTAGCATATTATGATATATAAATAACTGAAAACATTTAATGTGATGTAAAAAAAAAGCATAGTAAATTTGGATTCATTTTTGCTTTTGGTTTTCCAGAGTGACTAAATCTCTAATTACATTTGTTAGCCTTAAGAAACCTTAAGGTGTGCATAAGAGCTTTGGCAATTTTCAGCATGAGGACGTTGTTTTACACGGTGCCCGAGTTATTCTGAACTCATACATGAACTTCAGCAGCATGACAAAATGAGAAGGAAGCGCTGCCTTGCATATTCAATGAAGTATTTGATAAGGGGGATTTTGGGGAGGTAAGGGGTTACCAGCTTTCACCAGAAGACAGGATAATGACAGAGCAGGGAACTCCTGCTCTGCATGACTCATCTTTTCCGTTTCCAATTCCAGCATGTGGGTAGATGGAGCGTGAGTGTGACAATTTAAAAGGAAAAGTTGGGATCACATGATGTAGCCTCAGATCCTCTAAGTGGTCACATTTTTTCAGACTTGGTTTCTTTTTGTACTATATTATTACATTAGGGTTTGGTAAACAAATATGAAGGAAGTGCTGAGTAGGATTCATTAGCTCCATGTTCACACAACAGAAAATTTGGTTGTGTATGAATTGCATCCTAGGGTCTGATCACAGTGTAGTCCCTTTGTTTAGTTTGAAGGGGGTTTATAGCATTAACGTTGGCAGTGTTTTCTGTTGCAATGTTATAATCAATATTTTATCAGTTTCTACAACTGTATGTTTAATGGAGCTATTTAAGTTAAAAAACATTTTTGGAAAAAAATACAGCACCAACCTATGGACTTAAATCAGCAATCTTCAGACAACAAGCCCACATCCTTATAACCTGCTGTTTGTAGAGACTATTCAAAGGCTAGAAATGCAGTATGTAACAAAATGAAATAATGACCTCTGATGTCTAGGCAGCAAAATTAATTTTGATTTATGTGCAGGGAGAAAACATTGCAGAATTTTCCTGTGTGGTTTGCCAGCTCTGTTTGAGGTCAACTCATTTGGTGAACAAGCTGCACATTAAAGCAGGCTTTCCCTCTCTTAGCTCCACCAGTTTTACTGCACTCAGTCATTTGGCATCCACCTAATTGATGACAGCTTCATACTTGGAAAATTATGTTTACTTCTGGCCCTGAAATATTCTATTTCAAACAGATTTGAGAAACTTGGTTGAATTCCCAGGGCCACTATTGCTTCATAGTTGATAATTCTGTGGAGCAAAGCCAAATTTTGGAAATGATTTCCCAGAGGTGGGCACTCAGTCTTTGCCAAATTTGGAGCGAATACTGCTGTGTTATGGACTAGCATTTGTCATCTTCTCCAGTATTTCGGAAACAAGGTTATCCAATTATTTGACAGTAGTCTGACATTAGTCAGTAATCTTAGTTTACCTGATCTAGCTTGAACATTTCCACAAATACTTGTCACTGACATGCCTCAGTAAGTTTCTGCATTAATGATGGAAATATCATACTGATGTTGTCGTCAGTATGAACCTCACAGTTTACATAATGAAAGAAAAAAGAAAAAACAAAGATGAATCTACTTATCCAGTTCTTCCACTATATAAAACCTCCTGATCTATAATGTTTTGATGTCAAGTGTATTTTCCAAAACTTTTAAGCTCCTTTTTAAAAAAAAAAAAAACTTTAATGGCACATCCCTCTTTTTTTCAGACAGCTGTTGCTATTACTTTTGCTCCCTGAAAACTGCTAACTCTGTTTTTAATCAAAATTGTGTGAATTTTTTCACTAGCAAGCACATTAAGTAAAATGAAAATAAAATAACAGAACATTTTCTAAAAAAAACAGTGGACTTGTAGAAGAATCTCTCTCAAACACATATGCTGTAGCTATGAGACTTTAAACAGTGTAATTATCAAAATTCTAAGGAATAAAGTCACAAGATTTGGTCTCAGAGTTTAATGAAAAACCAGTGAAAAACAGTCAACATTATTCCTACTTTATTAGTATTCCTTTACACTAATGTACACTTTAAATATGAGCATATTTTACTTTTGAACATTTTTATATTTGGTTGAGTTTAAAAGTAGATTCACTGAATGATGCTTACTGTTGGACTCCTCTGCTCCCTCATGCCTTTCTTTTTACTAAATAATGACACTGTAAACTCCATGATTCCTTCCAAACACTTTCTGTGCCCCGTCACACATTTATAGAGAAATAGACCCAAGAGGTAGAACAGATAGCAGGGAAATTAGACAGAGACAATGACAGAAATGAGTCCATTTCTGTCTTCTGTGCAATCTCTCAGAAGTAACATAGGAAAGCCAAGCATAACAACCCAACAAATAAACAAACAAACAAGTAAAAGGACCCTTGATTCTTGAGTCACTTGTTCCATTCTTACTATCTTGTTTCCTTTGGACAGTGATTTATCTGTACTCTCCCCACAGGCCCAGTACAGAGACAGTGAAGTAAACCATCTGGTATTTTTCCAGCAAAATAATAGTTAGAGAGTATGGTTGGTGAAGTGGGGCTGGAGAGGCATGTGTCTACGCTGTACCTTCTTCTGTATATGAGGGTGAGCTTCAGTCAAAGTAACCACTGAGGAGTTGATCCCCGGTTTTTTTCAGGACAGTGTTCAGTTTAGATAAACATTTTAAGGGGCAAACCTGTACTTGGACAGATAAGAGATATACTGAACTGCTGGGAAATAAATAATGGGGTCACAGTTCTTAAGTCCTGCCATCACAATGATAATAACAGGAAAGTATGCAACTGATTTTGGAAAGCAGGATAACCGTACTCTGGAATGAGTTTGAGAAGTTTACATTAAGTGGATTATGTTGTTACTTTGCAGTTGCCTTTAACATTACAGCATTGTGTTCATCCATTAATATGGAGCAATAGCTTTTTGCACAGGTTTTTATTAATGCTTTTTTAAATTCACTCATGCATGATTAACTTCATAATAGTGAGCTTTATTCTGTAGGGAAATTCCTGTGGGCATGCTCTTGCAAGTCCTATAAGAGTTTGCAATAAACATAGTTTGCAAAGATCCATCATGATAACATATGGTAGCAGGAAGAAAAAAATGGACCATGTGTTTTCACATTTGCCTTTGTTTTTCAGACCCTTTTTCGCCAAAACAAAACAAACTAGATCTCAGAGTAAAATTGTATGTATTCTCCAATTAGTATGTGTGCATTGAGCACACACAGATATACATCGTAATATAAACGGTACAAATTCCTTCACATGAAATGCAGTGCTGGACCCCATCCGTATCACACTGTATAAATAATATGTTGTATGCTTTCCTGCACTGGTACAGGGAGTCTTGTGTCTTTTTTAGGTTATAGTTGATAATGCTACAGTAAGGCAAGCTACAGATGTTTTTGGAGCACATCCTGCCATGTCCTAGGTTCACTGAGAAGAGCAATACTGGAAATGTTCTTGAAATAAACTTTTCCTTAGATTTTAGAATGTATTTGCCATCCCTCCTAATAGAGAGGAATATTTTCCACAATAGCAGCACTGTGAGTCAACTTGATATGCTGTACATGGTTTCAGAAGTACACACATACTTTACAGTTCCTTTGCTCTTCTAGACACTAGGAATCTACCCCCGAAATCATTTTCTCTAGGCTGTTTAGAAAAGTCCCTCTGACAATTGGTATATCTATCTATTCAACTAGTATGACCTGGAAGACTTTTTTTTCTGGTGAATATACATTAAATACTCTGAAGACAAGAATTTGAGCTGTTCAGGTAGTTCTTATGGATCATAATTGCTAATATTTTTTTATTAAGTTGTTTATTCCTTTGCTTAAAACAGCATCATTGGCATGCGATCATGACTGCGGTTCTTTTCCTGCGTTGAGCAAATGACATCATGGACTGACATTTACAGTGGGGAAAAACTGTGGTAACCTAAAGATCATGACCAAAAATCCTGACCTATTGGCTGGATATTCAAGGAGTTGAGCCTTTATGGAAGCCCAAGTAAGCACTATTTAGCCTGAGAAGAAGCCTGTCTGTTTTATCATAAATCATGCAAGCATTACATTTTTGAAAGTAAAAAACTGAATCCTTAATTATTTGTGCATGACAGATGGAAGTACATTGTATTTTGAAATGTAGAATACGTCTGCATATTCCCATAAGTGGTGACAGTTGGGCTCAAGTTATGATGTGTTATGTCTTTGAGACGCCGCAAAAAAGTGTGTGTTTGGGCTGGACAACAATAGTCTGAAAAGTAGGTGTGTTGTAAGCAAGACCGCTACTGTCTTCTCTTTTGTTTGCTGAAGTGCAGACTGCTGACTTGCATAGTGGGTTTAATGTAGCAGACGTAATCACCACAGTGTAGCTACAGAAGCTGGCCCCTTGATAGCAAACTGTTGCCGGAAACTTCTCCTTGCCAGCGGCCGTCTACGTGCTAGCCAAAGACTTTACGTAATGGACAATGGGGATATGTGGCTTATGACAAAGTCCTAAAATTGTCCTTACTCCTTGAATGATCCTATTCTGGCCTGTTGTCATCTGGCTGAATGAGTTACAGTTATCTATATTTAAACAAAAAATATACAGAATCACAATGGCCAAATGGGGTGCTGATCGATGTCCTCAGTGAACCTGACCATGTGACACCTTTATTGGTTCTCATTCTTCTTCCTGTTTTTAGTGATAACTTGTCTAAATGAATGACAGTGGAATGAGTACAATTATTGCTCTTTGTCCTGAAAGTGCGGTGAAACATGTCCCGACTAATCTGTTGTGGCTCAGTTCGGAAGCTAAAATACAAAAAATTAATAAAAAACCGAATACTCGCTTTGCTCCCAGTGTTAAAATTGGTCCAGGACCAACAACACATTGTTACGGAAGTTTTGCAAAGCTATGGCTCTAGTCATGCTTCTGTTCTGAGAGGAAAGACAGAGAAGGTGAATGGACAATAGAGCTCACGTTTTTTGCAAATCAGAGAAGCCCTTATTTGACAGTTAAAACGCTTCTGCAGAAACTTTTTAAACGCCTAAAATTTCTGGGATTTCTGTTTTCCAAAAAGGTTTTGAAATACAAGAGCCTTAATTGTTTCAATATTTTTCTATAGAAAATAATTTTTGGGATCTTCTGTTGAACATTGACCTGCTTTAAGTAAAAGCAATTTGAAAAGCTATAAAGTATTATTTTTATCTGTAGAACGGTATTGACTGATTTCCTTGCCTTCATTTCAGTGCTGTCCGATGTTGTTGCAGAGCCCCGCTTTGCCTTTCCACCAATGTTTTAGTTCTGTCTGAACCTACTTGTGATTCTTTAGGAGACATTAGGGCCAGTTTGAGGCTGCTGCACTGTAATCTGCTGTCCGCAGCAGTGGTCCCTGTGGTTGTTTCCATACGCTCAAATGTTTTGATGCAAGTCTGTGATCGTGAGTTTCTGGTAGTGGTGGTGTAGAACATGCAATTAGGAGTTGGCAGAGAGATGACAAGAGACCCTGTGTTGTGGTAAGATGCCATTCTATGACCATGTGGAATTAGTAATGGATAGCGAAGGGAAAATGAGAGAAAAATTACAGAGAGAGGTGGAAAATCATTGAGGAAACTGGGATTTGCTCAGTTTGCTCATGTTCTATAGAATAGGACAGGACAGGATAGGGTAGGAGTTATTAATCACTGCAGGGAAGTTTGCCTGTATGGCAGTTGGACACAGCGGACACATAAGACCCCCTTAAGACACTTCAGTTGAAAAAAAATATATTAATAACCAATAAATAACAAAAGGCAATCCTCACAAATGTGTCGTAATGTTTCCTAATGAAGTTTTATTCTTGGAAAAGCCAATAAATGGTCACTAGGGGGTTTATAAAAGTACATGGATCGAGATCAGATAACCTGGTTTAATTTGAAAACCCCAGAACATTATTTTTTGCCTTTTTTGTTGGAATGCAAATTACTAAGCAGCAAACATCCTTTTCTGTGGTAGCTCTGGTTTATTCATGAAGGATACACAAAGTATTTTTGAGTTAATGCTGTAAAGTTTCTTCACGGAGAATGTCTACCACCAGAGAGCAACTCACATTGCAGTTGAACGAGCAGGAGAAAGTCACCAGTAGGAGACAAGCTGGCAGCAAGTTCTTGTGCTGCAGAATTGCCATCTTGACAATGTACTTGTCTCAGTCAAAGATCAGACTTTTGAGGGTGGTCCTAGTGTTGACGTGGCTTCTGGACTTTTTTCTCCCATCCTGGTTCATGTTAATGGTGGTTGCCTCACTTCTTGAATTTGGTCCCACCCTTCTTACAAAGGCTGTTGAAATGCTGTAGCTGCATGTTTCTTTTGATGTTCTGCAGGCCCAAGGTCTTGCACTGGACTGTGCACTTCCAGGGTGGTTCCTGAGTCATAATAGAAGAGCTCCTTTGTGTAGCTTCCATTGTGGAGTTTTCTTTTTAACACTAACAAAATAATATCTGGTAAAGTTTTCAGTTATAATCCTATTTATTGTACTAACACTACTACCCTCATCTAATCTCAAATCTGTTTCATTAATTGAAGGACAGTGTGTATTATGTGACTTGGAAGTACCACCCTCTCCTAGTCTTTACTGACTGAAGGAAATTAATAAATTTTTGGATTTAGTTCTTCACAAGTCTTCCCCCTGATGCATAACACGCATATGCAGTATATTGTCTTATTATCGGAGAAACTCCGCCACATGGACGTGTTTGCTGTGATATTACCCCGTTTGTTTCATTTCACCCTTTCCAGCTGCACTCCTCACTCTTCAGTGTGTGTTATCATATGGGAATGTCTGTCCACCACGAGAGTCTTGTGGAATGCACTGGGAGTGCTGTGGAGGACCCGGCACAGAAAGTTCAGTTGGCTGCAAGCACTGCAGTTTTTTCTTTTATAACTCAGCCATGCTGCTCTTCTGTACTGCCTGACCTCTGCTGCCTGTTAAAACCCAGTACTGTGAGCACCACATTCTTGTTTCATTATTTATTGCGATTATATGCAACATGTTAATCTTTTGGGTCTGTGTTTGAGGTTTGATAACTTTTTTGTGCTATGGTATATTTTCATAAACTTGTTTCTTCAGTGTTCTATTCCAAGCAGCCAAATTCGACATGTATTAACAACACGACAGTTTGGTTGTTTGATGTCCTTAAACTTTCATCCTCCATACTTTTAAGTGCCATATAAATTTCACGCATTCTTTTTGCTTCTGTTTAGTTTGAGAGTTGGGTTAGGTTTTTTAATGGTCAGTACACCTACTAATAAAATCTGCATGTTCTTTGTGTAAAATATTCTCTGCAAGATGTGACACTAGACATGCCTTTTTCCCCTGAAAACACTTTCTTTTTTGTGTTCCTGGTGAGAGCTGGGACTAAACAGAGGAGCAAGTGAAAGCATTTCACTGTCACTTCAGTCCAGAAAGGTCTACAGAACATTCATCATTCTCCTTCTTTGTCTTCCAAACGTTAAATTTCACCTAAAAAGCGGTTTCAGAAAGGTGATGTTTATCTTTGAGCTCATGTTACTAATAGTAGGTCTCTCCCCCTCTTTGCACCATATATGTCCTCACTAAGCAGAGAGAAAGAGGGACTGTCCTGCATTACCTTGTTTAGATGGAATCCACCCCTGCTGTGCCTGTTCTAGCTGCTCTAATTGCCCTTCCGGCATCGTGCTGTCAGTTGTGCCCCTAAAGTGGGTGAACAGACCAGGGTAGTGTAGAGGGTCCCAGCCAACAGTGGTGCTAGGGTTGGGGGTTTAAGATTCACATGCCCTTATTCCTAGAAAAGGAAGACTGTGACAATGGGTGGGAGCATAGACTCCCTCTATCCCCTCTGTTTGAAGTATCTCTGGTTGCCAGTGTCAGCAACTGGTAAAGGAAGAAGAGAAAAAGACAGGATAATAAAGGGTATTCGAAGTCAGCTAAGGTGCCAACTAGTTTATTTCTGTAGTGGGTCATCTTGATGAGGTTGCGTTTTGTTTGAAACGAGCAAAAAAAGCAGCCGTCATCTAAGGCCACCAATAAAGTCATCGCACATTTATTCTGTTCACACACCCGTGTTTAGTCAGTGGTGAATTTGTACAAGAAACATTAATGTTATTTGGGTGAGAACACAGGATTGCGTTATGCTTGTGTTATTCGTTGCGCATACACATGGTGTCACAGAAGAAGAAATGTCTCGTTTCTGCCATGGATGATGGGTGGTCTGTGAAGGCAGCTGATTAATGTCAAAGAGGGACCCTTTCGGAGGGGGGTTGGGGACAGTTAAGTGTCAGCTTTTCTGCACCGTCGAATGCTCTTTGCGGGTGGTCTCTGCCGGCTAACAGTACCTGGGCTGCCAGAGTATCGTCCACATAGCTTTCAGGAGAAAAAAACCTTCCTCTTAAAACACTCCCTTTTATGGTGACAAAGAACCCACAAACTGATGTGTACGGGTGCAATGTGGCAGGGGTGGAGACATGGATCTGCTGAGCGTAATGACATGCTCACACTCCTAATTATACTCTGTTAATTAACAGGCGCGGCAACCGCATTGAGGTCTTTGGCCCTTCCTAACTGTAATTGAAGTTCAGAAGGTTGCATGTGATAAAGCAACTGGATTTCTTCTTTTGCGTTAGGTGCACTGTATAATTACAAAATACTGCTATGCCCTGAGTATTTTCAAGCTACACTTAATGGCACACACTTAGAGACAAACATTGCCTGCTGTCGAGATTGACTGAGATTTATGGTGGACAAAGGAATGCAAGGCTAACCTAAAATACTGACCAGCATCGGCACTGTGTTAAAAAAATACGATGTACAGGGCAACACTTGTTATGTGAGCTGGACGTGGAAATAAGTCTATTGCCTTGTAATCAGTGAAAGGCGGCTAACAAACTATTTACAGTTTTGTTCGTCGTGCAATAAAGTAAATTGTAAACATTTCTATAAAGTGTGCAATTTCATAGTGCACAAAGGAGGGGCGTTTTTGCTGATAATGCAAGCAACACTCTTTCCTAAGACCATGGACTTAAAACTAAAGGAAATAAAACTTAATAGAAAAGTTTAAATTCTTACAGATCAATAAATAAGGTTAACGTTTGTCTAGCTTTAAGAAATAACATTACAGAGTTTTTACACTGACACTCAGATCACTGACAAGTAGGAGATGTGGTTACGTTTGCAAGTTCTTGTATTTACGTATAGGTGAGGTATGATGGTGGCATAAATTCCGGCAGCCCTGAACTGACCAAATGGAAATTGGTATAGTTTATAACTTGTGCATCTTCATTTTATCTTTTGTGTGTGAGATTATATTTTTTATTTGAGATTGAACCTGACTTGACCAGTAACCCAGGTCACCTTACGACAGATATCATGAAGCTGTCCAATACCATCTTTATGAGAGGTTTATTGATCATTACCTTGGAAAAAACTTGCTTTTGAATTTTTTAGAAAGCCCTTAACATGAATAGCTCTTGAGAAACTGTAACCCCTATACCCTAGAGCCACCAGAAGATTTTTATAGTACAGTAAAGTACAATGAAAAAGGGTCCAACTTCGGGAAGAAAACTTTTTTAGTTCTTTGTAAAAGGCTTAAAAAGTCGACGCTGAAAATAACATGTGCCTTAATCATGGTAGCAGACTGCAGTCTCTTTTCCTGCCATCTTTTTTAACCCAAATGTGAAATGGCTATTACAAGAATGTCTGGCTGCTTTTGGGTCAAAGAAAGGACGTGTCCAAAAGGCATTTGTATGTCTGTGTGTACAGATGTTGTTTCTCATCTTCTAAGCATGGTTTTTATTTTGTTGCCCAGCCTTGTGCTCATTTCTAAGTGACAGTGCAGCTGCACAAAATGGGTTGCCACGTATATCGTAGGCCAAAGAAAGGGCAGGGACTGCTCGGTAGGCATGAAGAGTACTGAGCAAACAGCAAATCGTGCTTGGCACTGGGTCTAGACACCAGTGTACAGTCCCAGGAGACACTCTGTACTCTCTGCGGTGGACGTGGTGAACGTGCTTTTTTAACCAGGAGAGTTCAGTTCTCTTCCATTTCTGTGGCTTTCCTCTGCACTCCTCTGCTTTTCTCCATATACTTTGGCGTTAAGTCTGTGGGACACCCGGGAGGTAGGATCCTTTAAGCTTGAAAGGTCCGGGTAAACACTGCGGTCGTACGGGAGTGTGCTGAGATGCTTGAAGGCATGCGGCCTGGCACAGTGACACAGAACCAGCAAGGAGATGGAATAGGTCTGGACAGTTTACAGAGATTGATCAAGATATTTTATACTCACTTTTCAGATCCCTGGAAGTTATTCTTTTCTTTAGCACCATTAAATTTGAGCTCCTTACTGCTGACTGTGTTCCCAAAGAGAAAGATTCTACTGACATGTTATATAAGTTGCACAGTTCTAAATATGCATTTTCTGAAGCAATAACATAAATTAACAGAATAATCTCACTAGTAGACTTACAGGAATACCTGCATTCTTCCTTAAATCCATTTGAAATTGAGCATATTCCCAACTAAATTAACCATGGTTATTATGGTCTGGTCAACTGTTCTTGGAGATGGCAATGGGTTTATTAAAGGGCTAAGCCATGTTTTCAAAACACAGTGTACTCAGTGAAAGTAGAATTAATCTTTTTTAATATGATCAGATGATCGTAGAACATTTGCAGACCATCTGGCTTCTGCAGCCTTTTCGTTGAGTTTATTAGTGGTTAATATTGTTTTCATTCAGGAGTGCAGACCCAAATGACAATTGTGTGGCTGTAAAACAGGCCCTGTGTTTGTGACTTTAGGAGTACCTACAAACTCTTTGCTTAATTGCCTAATGGAGTGTGTGGTTTAAAATAGAATACTGTATTAAACTTTGTTAACAAACTGCAAAACATATTTATCCCTTTATTATTTAACATTCCTCCCAATCCAGAGACCCTGAACACATTTCACTTGCATTGCACACATTGAGATAAATTGACACTTATGTATTCTGTTACATTGTTACTACATTGTAGATTTTGCTTTCCACCTTATTTTTTCAGTTCCCTTATGAAGTAGATGAAACACTATTAGGGCTTCTTTACACCTCTTGCTTTCTTGAGCACTTATGGTATCAATGTGCAGCTTCTATTGACCCTATATTTTCAAGATCCTTCCAGTCTGATGTCCTTTAACTATTTTTCTTCTTTCCACCTACAGCGGAACCTGCAGATCTCTTGAAGATTTTAGACTTTCACAGTTTACCTGAGGGGGTAACGAAAACAACGGGTTTTTGTGCACAAAGGAAGTCATCAAAAGGACCTGATGTGGCTTACAGAGTATCCAAAGAGGCCCAGCTCAGTGCTCCGACCAAACAGCTCTATCCTTGTAAGTACAATACCTTTGTCACAGTGTTTGAACACTGCACTGTAGGAAAACCTCAGTGTAACACGATGATGCAGGGGTAACCTATAGTACACAACACGGCAGTGTAAGAATAGCAATCCATGGGTGCTACACTATAGGAAAAGTTAAACGTAAAACCCACAGCGCAGGAACAAGATGATGTTCAAATTTGACAATAGGGGCACCACATTGTCTGAGCTCAAAGTAGTCCTGCCTACAATACAGATTGCGTGAACTAATTTTCAGATGCTTCCCAAGATAGTTGAATTGCCTTCAAGAATAAAAAACAAAACCCAGTGTAACTGTCTAAATAGTTGCACGATGAGGACTAAAAATAAAGCCTAAAATATGTTTTAATGTACGTTCAAGTTCTTGGCAAGAATCTGCTTTTTTGATCCCTGGGCCAAAATAAACCGGAAAACCAAACTAACAAAAATGCATTTGTTCTAAGCCCCCTATTAATGAGGGGATTAAGTTGCTCAATATATTCAACAGATTTAAAATGATTCTCATGAAGCAGCCCTCCCGGCATGATGACCATAGAGTGTCTAACAGAAGATTTAGTACAGTTATTGATGCATGCAACATCTGGCATTTACAAACAAATTCACTGGTCCAAAAGCAGCAGTCAGAAAATGAACAAAGGTGACCAACTTATATGGCATTATGTTAATGCCGATTTGCCTGCTTATTTTAATAACTAAATAGTTGGGCATCAGCGATGTAATACTGTGCAAATAGCATGTTAGCGTGCACTTGGCACAGCATCAATTAGAATTATATCAGACTTGAAATATGAAGGCAAATGATGAACATGTTTTAAATATGGTCTATTTCCATGGTCAGGATCGTAGGAAAAATGTGCATTATTAATCTTTTTTATCATCGAGCATGAGCTGAACTTTAGATTGTGGAACGTAATGCCGCACACGTCAGTGCATAACACATCAGGCAATAAGGTACTTCTTTTTTACATTCCATCATTTAAATTCTTCAACCAGTTCATCAAACTCATTTTGGTTATAATTACAGTCACTATTTCATTTTGTTTCTAACTTTGATGATCCTTTTTCTTTTTAAAAGTTGTGTGAGCCTTTATTTATAGCAGTTAATGATAATAAATGAAATGTAATGACTCAAGAAATATTTTGCCTTTTTAACACATTTTCATCTATTACAAGTGTTCACGCCTCACGTTATTCACTTCATTCCATAGCTGGTGTTTCGGCTATAATGTATTTGCTACTTTCACTGTAAAAGGTGTCACAACTCATGCCTTTGTGTTTTACTGAACACTCAGCACAGTGTTAAACATCTTAAAAAGCCATTTTCAGTGCAATTCCAGTGCAGCAGACAATAACTAATCTTCTCCATGACGACAGAGTCTGGACAGAACTCTCCTCCCCTCTTTGTCGTATCACTCCCAGCTTATTCGCTTTCTGGCCCAGATGCCTGACAAGAGGAGAGAATGACAGAGGAAAAAACAACATTTAGCAGTAGACTGATTAGTCCCTTTTTGGATATGCAGCAGACATGTTTGTTGTGAATTATGTGCCATTGCAAACCGGATGGGTGGGGTGGCTGGATGGGTGGGTCAGCTGGGGGTATCAGAGCCATTGAGCTGACGTGGCAGTTCACGCCACAGCTGTTTTCTCCTCTGTCTCTTACAACCAAACTATTCCAATTTGCCCAGCTTTTTTCCTTTTCTTTTTTTCTTCTCTTGTTCTTTATGTGAAGCATCTGCTCAGCGGTGTTTATATTTCTTACAAAACTAAGTCAGTCCTATGAGTCATTCCTTTGAAATTCAACTTTTAACAATTAAACTGCTGGAACAAGCAACACAGTCAGTTCTCCTATTAGGAATCACTGTTTTATATGTATTATTTAGGCCATGAAGTCAGATTGGTCTCAAAAAGATTTTATTATTATTATTTTCATGATGTTTCTTTTGAAGAGAGGTTGCAAGTGCACAAACCTGTAGCTCTTACACTACCACAGGTAAAGCTGTGTGGAACTCGTCGTATAGCGTTATTCATGCAACCTGGATAAGGCCTTCTAGAATCTTCAAGTCTGGTAGTGGCCTCTGCTTCATGAAGAAGGAAATGTATAGTTAATGTTTTCCAGAAGGCTGAGAATGAGATCATTTATTGCATTTTATTATTTTCTTTCCTCTTTTTGCCACTCAGGCCTGGTTTGGGCCAGGGAGCTGGTTCTAATTGTTGCCACATTGTGTCTCCTTTCCCCTTGCAAAGGCAGAAAATGGCTGTTTTAATGTCCCTAGACTGCAGTATTGAGGAGGTTTTGTCTGACACAGCAGATTTATGTGTAGAACAAGTTTCTTCTGTACGACTTTCCTAAAAGGACTTGCTCCATAGCCATGTCTGTTTATTGTTCCTTCGGAGTGTGCATCAAAGGACATTTTATCTACTGCTGAAAGGATCAGATTAAACATTCATACATAACTTATAAACATTTAAAAAATGTAACTAATTTAAAATGGATTGAACATAAAAATGTGAAAAAGTAGTTTAGGTTTGAACTGTTCCTCTTGTTAGACACATACTTATTTAAAACCTGCACTTTTCCAGTCCAAGGGGGCAAATTCTGCATGTATTAAGAAATCCACTGTTTGGTCCTGAATGCAGCCTTAAACTTTTTGCATATTTTTCAGTTGACTATCACTGTTGCAGCAAACATCTAGGTGTTTTTGGAAAGAGGTTTCTTAATAGAGGAAAGAGGACCTTCCTTATTTTTTTTCTCAAAAATGAAATTTTACTTTTTGATGAAAATGCATACAGGATGTCCGAGCGTAAAGATATATTTAAATGTTTGCACATATGTACCACATAAAGAAATATACATGCAAGATCTTCTGCCATGAGTTGACTAAGGTCTGTGTTCTTGTATTTAGGGATGCAAGAACAAAAAAAGCTGCTGATCAGCAGTGATTTCCTCTGCATACGTTCAGCTACTTCACTTTTACCCCCCATCATAATTAACAAACAACTTAAGACTCTCTTGCCCCTAAACTTGCACGTGTTTGTGTGTTGCTGGGTCAGGGGGGCTTGGTAGGCACAAATCCCAAGTGCTTGTAACCTGGCTTGGTCTCACAGACACTGTATGGAGTCTCCACGGGTGAGTTGCCAAACAGAGCAGATGCCAAGCCTATAAAAAACACAGCATGGGGAAAAAATGATTGTACCACATTCAGCATACAGGAAGGGGTTCTTTTCCCACAGATGTTGGTATAGGGTTGAATCTGACAGTTGAGCTGGGTGGTCTTTTCTTATAGAAAAAGGTTGCCATCACTTTCTCCGTGGTTGATTGCATGCAACAAAGCAAAATCCAGGTTCTGGATATATGTCAAAACAGTTTTCCAAGCCCCTTTCTCATCTAAAAGCATCTAAAAGTAGAGTTGACAAAAATTAATGTCTGGGTCTCAAGATGGGAATAAAATAAAATCTGCATACCTGTTTGCTACCTGAATATTTGTCCACTCTACAGGCTATGCACCTTACTTCTTAGCTGTCTTTCCATTCTATTCTATTCTATTCTATTCTATTCTATTCTATTCTATACCGTTCTCTTATCTTCCTTGTGAAGAGGATCCCTATAGCCCTTTGTGTGGGTCCGTCTGCATGCTTGAAGCCCCTGGCAGTACCAGGGGGGTGTGCCATGCTCCACTGGGAAAACATTTTAAATGTGGAATGGCAGGGTCAGTCAGTATCACAGAAAACTTATGAATACTACTCACCTGGGTGAATAAAAGGTTAACAGAAGGAAGTAGACACTGTAAGAACCTGCCATCATTCATTTTGAAATTGTCTGCCAGTTTTATGGGGAAAATAACCAGAGGCAACAGTTACTGCTTAGCATACATTTAATTCTGTAGTGGAACACCAGTGTAGAAAACCTGAATACTTCTTGGAATCACTAACTCAGATGGTACCATTAGATTTCTGTTCTTCCATTTTTGAATGGATGTTTATTTTCAGAGCAGTTAAGTAGTTTGAACAATTACGCTATAATTTCTTTTCTTAGCTTATTCTTTTATCCAAAGGGATACAGTTTTGCTCTTTTGTATGGCTGGGTATTTTATGGGAGCAGTTCATGTTAAACACCTGGAACTCAGCCACATATTACACAGATCTCTCCTGGGATCTGAACTGGCAACCGTCAGGTTACGAGACTGTTCTTAAGCACTGCACTATGTGCTAATTCGCGCTGTGTATTTATGTGTAGCTTTCTTCCAGTGGATTTAACTTTGGACCACTGAACTGGAAGTTAAGGCACACTTTTTTTTTGGCTTCCAAAAAAAACAAGAGAACCCAAACAAAATTCTGCACAGGTACCTGGGGAAAATGTTTTCAGGCTACAAAAGAGAGACAAGGCCTGTTATTATAAGGGTTATCTAAAAAAAACCTGTTGGAAAAAAATATTTTCCAACTGTGTTAAACATGGAGGCATAGCGTACTGTATTCCACAGATTAAGTGAATGTGTGATGGTGATTAGCAAAGCTACTTTTCAGCTGTCAAGGTTATATCTAAGACAAATGAAATACCTTTGATAAAAATAAATAGTAGGGGACAAAATAATTCATCTTGAGTTTGATAGTAAAAAAGACATTCTTGGTTTTTTTAAACCGAATAGAAACTACATCTGCCAAATCAACAGCGATGATGTATTATTACATACAGATTTTAAACATCTATTCAATCCTTTATGTTTACAGTTAGAATCAATCTGTCGTAATCTTTGTATAAAGCTATTGACAAAGGACCAAGTGAAATAATGCCTTTATTAGACATACCAGATACAAATGTTTTTTTAAGGTCCAAGGTTTACTTTATTATCATTTTCCACTTAAACAGTTGTACAAAAGAATGAAATATGGTTTCTCTTGGAGTATGGTACACAAAATGCTAAACAGACAGAAGTTGTTATTATATGTTATCTTACTATTTATACTTGTATTTTTACATATGTAGTTATTTAACTAAACAAGTCAGATGTAACACTTCACTTAAAGGTCCAAGAGTTATTTAGTTCCTGGCAATGGAGGATTATGGAAGAGAGAAATAATTTCACACAAGGGATTTTTAAATTTAGTTTCACTTGGAGATGTTAGTGCCAGTTTACATGCAGTCGAAATCTTCTAATGCACAATGCTAATGTTAACTACTGCGGAACACTTATTTGTCAGCTTCTGTCACCTTAAATCAAATTTTCTTTACTTTTACTATGCTTTCACTAAGTAATTTTACTTCATCTTTATACTTAAATCTTTAACCTTAACATATTAAAACCATACATGACACAAATGTAAATCAAAAGGTGGAACACTTTCTGGTCAAAGTTTCATGGTCAGTGCCTTCAGAATTAAACAAATGCAAAGATTTAGGGTTTCATATCATCCATGTCCATCTAGCCCATATTTGTGATCACCGATGATCCTTTGATACGCAAGTCAAAGTAAAAAATAAAGTAAGTAACAATACATTAGTTGGCTTAAGTTAGATCTCTAACACTTACCGGAGTGGTTTGTCACTGTTTTATTTTTGTTGGAGTATTCCTCTTATACGTTATAAGACATAAAATTACCTATGATCTTCCTGCAATTCCTGATCAACTATTTTATTCAAAAAGTATTTTTATTTAAATTTTTAGAAATGTGCCTACTTTTTCCCCATCATATTTATGACTTCAGTAGAAAGTACACTTGTGTTTTATTTACAGGAACAAAAGAATGTATTAACAAACAACAAAATAATCAGTTATTGCAGGTCATGGTCCTCCCTCTGAAAAGACAGGGTTGCTGTTTCCAGCTGAGGGGGGACCAACTGCCCCAGCGGTGAACTTCAAATCGTGATGTTCTTTACTTATCTATTTACTTGCAGATCGGCTTGTGAGGTGAAAATGCAAAAGTCAGAAATGTACTTACCATTATTTTTAATTGGGAAAGTCTTTAAGCATTCCTGGGCCAACAAAATCATCCCTATGTTTGGTGAAAACAAACAGACAAATAATAGAACCATTCTAATTATAATAAATAATAATAACTAACAAAAGATAAATAATAACATTATGATAAAAACAGATATTTGCTTTATTAATAAGATACAAGACAAGAATGGGAGGCAGTGCAGCCTAAGGGCGTAAACTTTGAAAATTCCCTCTTGACTCTTGTTACTTGTAAACATGAAACAACAGTCTCATAACGCGATACAGGGTATTAAATAATTTCCCTCATGCACACAAAAAATTCGTAAGTTAAAGACTCATATCTTGGGGTTAACATGTACATCGTGGTCTTGTTCACAAATGGAAGGGGGGAGCAGGACACTGAAAGGTGGATTAGTGGAGTCCTGTCAGCACTTTTCTGATCTGTTTTGGACAACGGACAAGTTTTTGGAAAATGTTCTCAGTTTCTTCCTCAGTTTACGCCCCCATCCTCTCTAAGTGGTCACAAGCTTTTTAATGACCAGGATGCAAGTGGCTGAAATGGTTTCTACTCAGGATTTCTGGGCTCGCCCTCCATGTCAGAGTGAGAAACTGAGCTTCGGAGTAGAACAGCTGTTCCTTCGGATCGAGAGGCGCAAGTTGAGGTGGTTCAGATACTTTGAAAAGATTCCCCCTTCTCCAATTCATTGGGAGTTATATCAGGCACATCCCACTGAGAGGAGGCCCCAGGGCAGACTCTCTCAGCTGAACTGGGGATCTTCCAGGAGGAGATGGAGACCATTGCAGGGAACAGGAGGGACTGGATCTGCCTTTGTAGCCTGGTCCTACTATGACCATCTTCTGGAAAAGCAGGCAGGAAACTGACTGACACTTCCTACTGTATAATATTAAACACATGAATGCTATGGGCCAAGAACACACATTACTGTAGAAATTTTTCAGAAGAAAATTAAGTGTAAGGAGTAATACTATAGTAAAACTTTATGAAATGTGTTGGGCTGCTATTTGTGTGAGCATTTGGGTACATCATTACCAGTGAGGACCTGTTTAAGAATTACAATGGAATTCTGCAGAAACTTTATTAGAGGGGCATGAGTTTTTTTTTTCAAAATTCAGCAGTTGTATTTTTACCAGTTTAGACAGAATTTCTGATTATATACAGTGCTAGTCTAAAATCCGAGCAATTACAGTACAATCTGTGACACAGAATAGTCTTCCAAGCAATTACTGTGTCTAATGCGCCTCATCTTTAAAAAAATGGGTATCTTCCTTTGCATAGCTCAGCTTTTGAAGAAACTCCTTTAAGATTTAATTTTGATAAAATATTTACAGCCAGAAAAACCCGAAAGTGTGAATATTTTAGTAATAAAATTGACTTTATAATGTGGGCTTCTGTTTTAGATATAAAATGACCTTGTGCACTTGCAGTTATTTTCTGTACAGTGTCGTAACCACATTCTTTCCAGTAAAACATTCACATTAACCAAATGGGGTTTTAATAAAATTTAATTTATACAGCTGCAACCTATTGAGTGAGTGTGTTGGGTTATGACTTACACACATAAGAAAATGATTCATTGGGAAATTAATTTTCTGAAAAGTTTTTGTGTGCTTAAAATCTGCCATTCTGCTAAGATGCAGCACTTGGTAGAACCGTGAAAGCAATGAGTTATTTATTTATTATTTATTAATTGACTCGATTAGTTTTTCAGTTACAGAACAAAGAAATGGTGTTGCTATTGTATTTAATTAGAAGCTTTTTAAACTTTGTTCTTTAGCTTAATAGGAATATTTGCCTTTCAAACGGTCACTTAAACTAAAAGGCCTAGATGAATGTCTGCAGATATGTTATCTGAGGTTTTGTACAAAAATGAGTTAATAGCAGACTCAAACTGTGCAAAAGGGTTCTGTCACTTCATGTATTCTGAAATAACTCAGCATGCCAAACCGAATTCCACTCAGTCCTTCAACAAAGACAGGAAAGATATATGATGTACAGCATGCCTTTGTCAGTCTAATGATGCAATGTGTGTTTTTTGCAGTGAAAAATCAAATAAGGAAAATGCCACAGCTGATGAGAGGCCTTGATTCTCCATCTGTGTCTGGAGAGCCTTTTGCCAGACCCCCCCACCCCTCCCTTTCCTTACTTTGTGGAGTGTGAGGGTTTGTTCAGCTCCAGACATGGAAATAACTGCCAACTTCTTGAAGTCACCAAAGCAATTCTGTGAGACTCAGCATTCCTTGGTCCTTGCCCTGGGGGTCTCACCCTTCCTTTCCACCCACAGCCCCTACCCAACATGGGGGGGCGGGTGGGGTTGAGGCCTGCTGAACTGGGTGTGGAACATTTCACGCTCTCATGATGTGGTGTTAAGGTCCATAGTGGGGGAACTCTTCATTACCATTCTGACTGTTGTGCATGAGAAACCCTTTTTGTCACAAACATTATAAGGTAGCAAGTTCTGCAAACAGTCACTGAACAGGGACATCTGTCTACCAGATGCAGCGTGAGAAGTAAAGAGAAATGTTGAGAACGGCAGGAACATACATGGCCATGTTTCTTGAAGGAAGACTAGCAGTTATATTAAATTAGACAATTTTTTTAAAGTAGTATGCTTGGTTGGAGGCTAAGCTCTTTACATTTCTCTGTTTTTATAAGTGCAATTGTAGTGACAATACTTTCTGGCATGCCCATGAAATGGAAAATGGCTCCTGAACATTCTGTTTATATCTTAGTTAGACACCATATCATTTCAGACCTTCATGCACCATTTAAGAAGACATGAGTCACTCAACTTTATTTGTTAAACCAAATGGTAAGATCAGATACCATGATGTTTTTTGGACAGCTTGCATCCGTTGTTTGAATCACTGCCACATATTTACTGTTTTGAGATCTGTTCTCTATGTCGACTGAACACTTGAGCTGGGCAAGGAGAAATAAAAAGACAAAAGTACTGATAGCATAACACCACAGCTTCTGGCTATTTTCGGCACTCGCTACAATGGTTCACCACTCACTTTTCAGCATCTCTATACTATGGTTCAGTGCAGTTCTCCATCAGCCTATTTCCCCTCCTAAATATACTCGTTTTACTTTTTTCATGTGCATTGTCTTGCTACCTGTCTTACTTATACATTAACACCACGATTTATACTGTACATGCATTCTTGAGAACAGGAGGACTTAATGAAACAGTCCCCTAAAAAATCATTAATATATTGCAAAAAATGGAGCTCTAAAACTATACATATATGCAAAATAAAACTAAATAGATTAGTTACATCTGTGTAACTAATCTATGTAATAAATTACTACATGAAAAATTTGTCAAAGGGTTAAAATAAGAGTGCTATTGTGAAACATTGCTTTAGGAAGTATCGCTACCTGAAGTATTACTGCATTTCAGTGGTGGTGGTCTGAAGACCAGGTAACAGTCTCTGTAATGCCTATCTGAAAACCCTCTTCTCTCCTCCCGTCCTGCATCGTATGATCATCAAAACCCGCCTCATACCTGAGTCAAATCTCACTGATGTCTTAGTTCTTTAACTTATAGTTCTTTTTCACCACCCACAGTGTAGAGAATCACTCTTGATCTTCCAGTATAAGCTAATTTTAATCTTATTAAGACAACACCTTAGTCCACACATACAAAGGCAAAAAACTACCTGCATTTCAGTCAGTTTTACAGTTTTTTTTTATATTAGACTAATTGTGACAGCAATATTAATGTAAATCCAGGAGCATCTGTTGAACAATGGTTATACAAACAGGCAAGAAGGCATCCAGCAGTTCATTCATTGGCTGTCTTTGGATTGGTGTTAACTGTTGACGTAAAACTACCTTGCACGCATCCTGTCCCCCCCCCCAGCTTCCAATTTCCCTGAAGATTTCTCAATCCTGACAACGGTGAGACCAAAGAAAGGAACCCAGGCCTTTTTGATGTCCATCTACAACAGCCAAGGCATCCAGCAGCTGGGCATGGAGGTGGGCCGCTCGCCTGTTTTCCTTTATGAAGACCACATGGGCAAACCTGGGCCTGAAGACTACCCACTGTTTAGAGGCATCAACTTGGCCGATGGGAAGTAAGTAAGAACAACCTTTTCCCTGCATCCAAAGTGCCTTCTGCAGCCCCACAGCGGTGTAACTGCTTCCTGGGCTGCACGGTAATTACTCGTCTTAAGCTCTTGTCTTGGATGAATTATGATTTTAAAATTTCTGTCAGATGCGCTTAATCTACATGGAAGCTTCACAGGGAGAATTACAGTGATCCTTCAGCCTCTCTGCCTTTCTTGTAGGTGACAGGGAGAACACTGATAGCTTCGTCATGGTTGCTGTCCTGAGGCATCTGGTTTTTATAGTTATAACGTACTGTACCAGACAGCACTTCCCATCTGTGCTGGTGCTGATCAGTCATAGAGTTGATAGTCTTTGACTAGGAAAACGCACAAGCATTTGGCTATAATAGCAATTATGATTAATATGCATCATTTGTACTTTTTAAAGCATGCAGTATTTACTGCTTGGGTAGGGAGGAAGTACAGTTGCTTAGAGCAGTTTTTGGGTTTAAATGAGACCCTGATTCTGTCTCTGTGAGGTTTCTATGTTCCCTCACAGGGTTCAGGTGGGATTTTTACTAGTCTCAAAACATGTGGCGTACAAATTACTCACCTGATGTGTCTGTGTTAAATTCCCTGTGCCCTGTGGTCATTGTCTGCTCTGTGCAGCATAGCATTATAGCATTGATTCTATGATATAGATATAACTGGCAACCTTATTTTTATTTTTATTTTCTTTTTTGGTGCAGTGAACTAACACCCTAAAATTGATCTTCTCAGAAAAACCCTTTTCAATCATGAATTGAGAGTCGCGTCTGCAGGTGTTAATAAACAGATTCTGGTTTGACAGAATGATCCAGTTGCCAAGAACTTGTGCAAATGTATGTAATCTTCCTTCATCAGGTGGCATCGAGTGGCGATTAGTGTACACAAGAAAACCATCACCATGATACTGGACTGTAAAAAGAAGATATCAAAAAACCTTGACAGAAGTCCACATCCTGTGTTAGACACCAAAGGCATCGTGGTTTTTGGAACTAGAATACTTGATGAAGAAGTCTTCGAGGTAGGTTGACTATTTTGAAGATTTATGGTGTTGCTGTCTAGTGTTAGCAGATGAGTAGCGGTTGATAAATAACTCATATAGTAAATTAAAATACATTTGTTATTCACAAAAATGTACAAATTTGGAAAATGATCCCCTGTTATGAATAGATTTAAAGTGATTTTGGTAATGCACGTTCTTTAAATCAAACTTTTTTTCCATTTTCTGCATTTTTTTTCTGGGGTTTTTCTTTAAGGGTTTTGGTAGGCTTTCTAAACCTGCACCTTTTCAGTAGTTTAGAACAAATTGAATGGATTATGTGGTGAAATTTTTACATTGAGTCATCTTTAGAACATTATTCACTTGTGTTTACCCTTTTATGTGTGGTTTGATGCAAAGTGAATGTTGTTAATGTTTGGTATATTAAAAATCTAGGTATTTTAAAGTCATATGTAAACTATGACTTCTATTGTGACCACATCGCAAATTGGCCAAACCAGTTTATCCAAACATAAATGAATACAAACATTATTGAAAACATAGTTAGAATGGGAATTGTCAAGATGTATAAGTTCATCTGATTATACAATTTACTCCATAAACATAGTTTTTCCCCTAAATTTTACAGATGTTAATATATATATATATAAGGATTAATGGGAAATAATACAAATTTTACTCGCTTCTCAGAACTGAAAAAAATTCTTTGTGTTTTTTGACCACCGCTCATATATATCAGTTTCACTTTGGATTTTTTGGAGGTTTTGAAAAGTTCTAAACTAATGGCCATGAACACAATGTGTTGTTGGTATACACTGCATACAAGATTAAGGAGAAGACAATTAGTACATTTAGATGCATCTCATGAAGAATACAGCCCACGAAAAGCACTAAGTTCTAAACAGTATCAGGTTCTAAAAAGATCATTACGCTCATGGAATATTATTTTATTTTTGTGCAGTGAATGGCGTCGTTTTGGAAAAATCCAGTCCATGACATTTTTGTGTCTTCTTGTAATTAATGATGACAAGTGTTATAAAAGTTCACCAAAGTATTTGACAGATCTTTTTGAACTTGGACCAGTGGTTCATATCACCTGCAGCTGTGCTGTGTAATGCAACACATGCAAGTCAGATGACATCACACCCTTTGGAGTTCTAGCAGTGGCAGATATAACTTAAATTGTAGGCGTCACATACTCTGTTTAAAATGTTCCATTTGTGATAAAAATGTGCACTGAAGTTTATAATGTCACACCTTCTGAAAACTCATTTTGACACATGCATATCAAACTGTTCTTCCTCAAGTATTCTGCTTATAGAATGTTTATTTTCCCATGTGAAAAAAGTTTAGCTTATATTGGTCTGTGGAGATAGTGCCTTCCAAAAGTATTCAGACCCCTTGAAAGTTAACAAGCTTGTCTGGACTGCAAATTATACTTGTGCATAATTCCCGAATCATAGTTTTATTTTTAATTTATTGGCTCTAAAACGAAATAGTCAGAGCCAAGATAAGTGACTTTTAAAAAAGATGAAAAACTGAAATACACTGTTTGCATAAACATTCAAACCTCACACATAAATATTTTCTAGAGCCACCTTTTACCACAATAACAGTTTTAAGTCTTCTGGGGTAAGTATATATCAGTTTGCACACCATTAGGAAGTTATTTTTTCCTCATTTATCTTGGCAAATCTGTAGCAGGTTGTTCAGGTTGGTTGGAAGATGCTTGTGGGCCATGATTTTGAATTAGTGGCACAGATTCTCCGTGGGATCCAAAACTCTTTGCATTGTTAAAAATTAAATATTGCAATGGACAAAACCATATGAAAGTAAACACCATTTTGGGAAAAGATACAGACCACCACAGGGTGAGAGCACCCAATAAAAATTTCTGATCAAATGAGAACAAATATGGGTTTTGAAACTGGGAGGTCTACCACAAAGTTTGTTAGCTTGGGGGATGTTTCAAGAGATCACGTAAGGCTCTGCCTCAGGGCACAGACGTGTGCAGTTGATTCTACAGCATCCTTACAGTACACAGGTCTTAATTTAGGTTCAAATGTGTGTCTTGTTCATTATCGCTAGCTTGTCTTTCACTTGTCTTTGGTAAATGTCTTATTGTAGAAGTCAGTTTTCTGTGTGCAAGTGTGTGTGTGTGTGTGCGTGTTTGAGGGTGTGAATTTGGCTGTGTATGCAGGCACAGACCTTGTCCCTTGCTTAATAACACTGTTGTTCTGCACTGACTGCCAAAAAGTTCATAATAATGGACTGGATACAACATTACGAGAAATTAAAGTCTTCTGGCGGAGGCAGATGTGGATTGGAGCCTTTAAGTTTGAGAGCTGTTATTGTAGTGCATAGATGTTTTCATGAAGTGGCTTACAAAAAGGCCTTATTAACTGTCTAGGCATCCGCTGTTCTTGGCAGAGTCCTGTGCTGCAACCCACTGATAGTTCAAATAAGTGATATGAAAGATAGTTCAAGTAGATCCTATGTATGTGTTGTTTTTGGTGTAATTTATACACGGCTTTTTTGTGGTTTTGAATCTTGTGTACTAACTCCGCTACCTATGCATCTTTATATGTTAAGTTCCTGTGTCCGACTTCTGAGTTTTACTGTGCTCAAGTATATCACAAGTTTGGCTGAGCGGCTCCTCTGAAAACCTGAAGGTAGAAAAGCATAAATGGAAAAGTTTGTGATTTGTGTACACTGTATAAACCACCTGGGGTACGAGGGCCTGTTAAGGTAATCCATAATGTAGTCTCCGAAACAGAAGTGACCAAACCACAGGGAGGAAATGGGAAAACGTGGCCTGGCCCAGACACAGAGAGAGAGAGGGAGATGCTGACAATTTATGTACTCGCTCAGAACTGATGTCAAAAAGGGAATGACGAAACCCAGCACTTGCTGCTCTCCCCACAGGTCTTGGGTTAGAGCCGGGCAGGAGAAGTATAGGTGGGTGAGTGGGGATCTCGATCCTGGTAAACACTACTTTTGTTATGCCAATTCAGAGAGCCAGGAAAAACCTTTAAAATACAGTGTTTACTACGGTTTGGAAGTCCTAGTGTTGAAAGATTTTTATGTAGGATTATGCCAGTAGCATTGTTCTTGAATTTCCCCTCCTCGGATTTTTCTTATAATTTCTTCCAGTTATTTCATGCCAAGTTTTTTTCTTTAATTTAACTACTTTTTCCTTTTAACAAAACTGACACAACAAAATCACATTGCTTTTTCGGTCCTCAGCCATACCTGTTTATAGGCAGGGGGATTTATTAAAGCCCACAGATATTTTGTGGCACTAAATATGTGTGACATATTGCTTCATTTCAAATTCAAATTCAGCTTTAATACCTCTTTATAGCTTTTCTGCAGGTCCCACTGGTGGAAAACTATGCTGGTTAATTCTAAGCACTTTCTTTTTTTTCAGCATGGTTGGCTCAGACAGTTTTCCTGGCTTTTTTAAAAACAAATGCAGGCTGGGGAATTATATTTTTTGAGGATTAGAAACATGGTTAAACACCCAGCTGCATATACACAGCGGTAAATTTCATACCGTTGGATACATGCAGATTGACACAAACGTTTGTATGTCGTATGATCGCTAGGTTGGAAAAACAGCTTTGTTACCCTGGGAGAAGGATAACGTTACGTTAAGTTTCATTAACTCATCACAGATGTTTGGACTCATAATTATCCAAACAGGCCCAGAAGTTTGCCCTCCAGATTTTTTTTTTTTTTGGTGAATGGGTTCACCAAAATGCCAAGGAAAACATTCCCAGAATCCACCGTGCCTTCAAGCTGAGCTCAGTGTAGTCAGCTGGAAAGACTGCACATGGAAGTCAGCTCTCCCAGGATACGGCCTGCAGTCCCAGGCAATTTGTTCCTGAGCGAGAGATTGGTGAGCATATAGGAGGGAGGACAATGGAGTGAGGTGGTAGACAGGCTGTTGCTGTTGGCAGATGTTCTGGGCTCCCTGATTCCTGCTGTAGCTAGAGGACAGTAGGGGAACATTGATTTATGGTTTTTGTTAGATCATTGCAATATGCCATTTGGTTAAGCGGATGGGATTGAAATGCCACTGGTTTGGCCTGACAGTTGATTTAGGCTGAATTTGGGGTACTCTAAATATACGTCTTGTAGCGGTTGGAAAAGAGCCTTCATAATGGGAGCTGGGTCTCCGGCTTTTAAAGCCTTTTATGCTCTCTGACAAACTAAACGATACAGGCTCAAAATTATTGTATTACTCATACAGCCCTTTTTCCACTGACCTCACTTTTGCAACTTTGTATGACTTCATAACGGGAAAAACGTGACTCAGATGATCGATGGACAAGTAATGACTGTCCAGCGGTGTAGGAATACCTGATCCAAAACCGGATTCTCATTTCAGCATGTTTCCCAGCTATGCTATAAACCAGTGGACGTGGATTAACTTCCCTCTTGTTAGCAGCTAAAAATGCAAATGATAACAGTATCTGTAAACACTTCTGAACTATGGGTTATTACTCTGGATTCAGATGTGTCAAGACATCCCAAAATAAACAAACCAGATAGCGCATATTCCTGTTAGTGAAATACCCGTGATGGCCACAAACTTCTTCTTGTGAAATCAAACCTTAAGGTTGGGTGGGCCTGTGCACAAAAGTGCAAAACTCTTCCCTCACACCACTCCTATGTAGATGTTTGGAGCAGCGATAGGAACGTGTTCCCCAGCTGAGCTGGCTCCAGTGGTGCAACGCTGCTCTGGGATGTTTTGTCTCAGAAAAAATAGTGAAGAAAGAATTCTAACAGCTGCTGATGGTTCTCCTGAACCTGTGAGCCCAGCTCGATCAGCTCTCATCCTGCAGCGGATCCCAAGATTCGTGCCCAGGATGTGTCCATTCTGAGTCAACAGTATGTAACATGGAGGCATAAGGAAAAACCCCATTCTGCCCCCAGCTGGCTGTAAACTGCAGGTTAACTGGAGCTTGGAGGAGACTTTAGAAAATACAAGTAATGCAAACTTTTTAGGTAACCTTCCACAGAATGAGTAAAATTGTAAATAAATTGACAAATCACTCAATAAATACTAGTGCCCTTTGAGAGACCAATAAAAATCTACTTTTACCGTCTAGAGTGAATGGGGTAATTTGTCAACTATGATGATAATGAAGGATGATGATTAATATATATATTTTTTAACTATTGAGTCACTTTTGACTTATTTAATTTCATTTCAGTTATTAGACATACCAAATAAAACAAAACCGTCACATACAATATGGTTTTAATATGTAATAAACTTTTCATATGAACTGCGCACCTTTTATTTTTTACTATTTAGCTAGATTTGGAATTAGTTCTTTTGAATATTTTCTGCTATATTTGTCCATAAGTTTAAGACAAGATGAATAATGTGCTTTTTCTTTTTTTTTCCATCCAATTGTATAGGATGACAGAAGGTGAATAATATGCCAGTATTGTTTCTGAATGGAGGGGCAAATGTTTCCTCATGCAGCCTGTCTTCGACTAGAGTGGTGGCTGCAGAAATTTCCAAAGTGTCACCAACACGACGTGACCTATACTGGTGGACATCCACTTGATTTGACTCCACGTATGAATTTATATTAAGCTACAGCCTGCTGTGAGAGGGGCTTTATACATCTGTGGTTTATTCATTTTCTCCTACCCCCATCTGCATGACCTCATCTGCGACGTGATCTGTGACCTATTATTACAACAGATTTGTCATGGAATAAAGCAGGGTTCAGAATAATAACAATCAGCAAATGAACAATTCATATCCCAAGTTTTATGTCTGAAGATGAAGTTGGTCATCTTGAGTTACAGTATGACTACACTGTCATTTTAGTTGGCTCATACATTTTGCTCTAGCCTTACTTTTACTCTATTATGATGGCAATTTTAAATGCATAATGAGTTGATTAAATTGAAAACCCAATGTAGGGGGATCTATAATCAAGAGTGTTTTTATAAAAGGATCATTGTGTAACTTTATTTGTTATCTGTAGCTAGAACAAAAGTAAGAATCCTTTACCACTGGGGAAAGTGTGACTGGGGAAGGTGCAGGGAAAGAGCTATTTAAAAGGTATATGGGAAGTATGGTTATGCCTTCAAAATGGTGTCATGTGTATCCCTTTCATCAGAACGCTGATCTAAAAGTTTAAGTGTTTATCTGGGAATGTGGGACATTTTGTCAATATTGACATTTTACTCTAGTCTAGTGAGGTGGAAGGCAATAGTGGAACGCTTGTTATTGTTGAGATGTGGGCTGCAGACGACATTCCGATGTTCTACGTGACCTTTTGTCTGACAACAGTGCTGAGCCCCTTGGTTGCACACTCTCTAAAATAGTTCTCAAAATTGCACGGCTGCAATCTCAGCAGTCAACCATAATTTCAGATCGCAGTCTTTGTTTGTGATTGTGGATGGCTGGGGTGGAAATGGGATACTACCGGGTGCTTCTTTCAAATGTTGTAATTAAGGGTCTTTTCTGTTTCGTTTTAGCTTCAGCGAACCTGTCCTTTAGCCTTTAATCTCCAAGTTAGGTAATTCCCCGATCTGTGAGTGAAAAAAAAACGGATACATCTTGATTTTTAAGAAGGTTTCCTTTGAATAGTGGAAGCTGAAAGGGAATTTCTTATAATATCCTCATGTTTAGGATGGCTGACTATGGAAATCATGCAGCCAGTGTTAGTTATCATGGAAAGATTTGAGCAACACAGTGAGCTTGTAAGAGAACATATTATTCAGTATTCCCTCATAAAACTTTGATAAAAGGCTCTAGAGTTGTCAAAAGCTGAGCCATAAAACATTTTTAAAAACTTAAGTCCCACCTGCCCAGGTGTTAGTGTAAGGTGCCAAATCTTGATCATGTGTCAGTTGGTTTGTTCGGTACAATTATTTGAGCAGCAGTGAAAAATTATGTTATCTTATTAGCAATCTCTATAGCCTGAGGACTTTGGGATACGTATGCTTTAAGGAGTATAACTAACATGTCAAGATCTAAATCCATGCCAGTATAGTAGCAGGCACCTGTCTCTAAATGGACCTACAATGTTAACTTTATACATTTTAGCTGCTTTCATTACTTTTTACCCTTTCATATAGCTGGGGATTTTCACTATTTTAATTCAGGCTAAGTACCTCAATGAAGGTACTGCACCAGGATTATGGGATTCGAACATTGTTCCTTTGAGTACAAGGCAATATCTCAAACCACTGTGTTGCCATCTTCATCACAGAACTTTTCCATCTAAGCCATCGGAAAAATTCAGCGGTCTTTGAGCAAAAGCATTGAATGAATCGATACACATTATGTGCTTTATTTTGTTAGCAAATAAATTCAGTGGAATAACTGAGTGGACAGATGTTCACATTCAGAAGAGTTGAACAGTTCAAGAAAGTGCACTGTTACTGATAGAATGCACTTTATTTGGAAATATAATTCACTTCAGACCCTGAAACATAATCCATAATGGAAATTATAGCATTAAACTCATTAAATCTACTGTCTTTTTAATGTACTGCACAATTTTCATATTTAGCATGTTCCTGTTGTGGCTTGCAGTGTCTCTTCTTAAGTCTTTAGTAAATTTAGTAAATAGAAGTACATTTCTTACTTTAAAAAGTGTGCTACCCCCAAGGCTTTGGCCCAGTCAGTGATGTGAGGTATTAGAAAACAAATTCAGACACAAGATTTTACTGTCTATGTGTGCATCGGGAGGCAAAACCTCCTGTGACAAGGGGCAGGAACACGTGTTTTGCGGCGATGTATTTATTACTGTAATAATATGTTTAGTATTGTAGGGGCTATAAATTAAAAAAAACAAAGCACATCCATGCCCAGGTATTCATAATTTATTCTTACACCCCCACTGGAGGCACATGGCAGTCCTGCCCTGTGCCTCGCCTCAGCCAACATCCCATGTTTTTGCGGTTGACGGCTTGGGCTACAGCCAGAGATATTCCATAATTTCCTATCAGACAGGGCCATTGCTGTATAGCTGTATTAATGTCACGCTTTCTGTGGCATCACAGAAAATTTAGGGGGCTTTAGAGAAGGTTCTAGTGCCACAAAGGACACAATAGTAAATACACTGTAGCAAACAAACAAATAGCATCTGTAAAATCTCAGTCCTGGACAGAGTACAGTTATACAAAATGGCACTAAGTGTCATTGTATGAAGTCTCACAATTTTATTCTTACAAACTTAGCAACAAAGCAAGGTGTTATTTTTAAATTTGGATCTTCACATTCTGCATCTGATGAGGTTTACAAAAGTATCGAGAGGATATTGTAACACTGCGAAAGTAAGACTATGCTACACATATGTCCTGTTATTTTTTCAAGCACAAAATACTGCTAGTAAGTATTATCATTGTGTGTGGAGTTTGTGTCTCTAATCATTGTCTGTTTGAGCCTTTGTTTTAAATGGGTTCTTTCAAACATTGCCTAGTAAAATCAACAATGCCTGTGGAGGTCCTGAGTGTGTAGCTAGGCACCTCAGTCAGGGCACTTGCATTCCGGAAATAATGTTATGGCGCCTCGCTGGCCATAAATTAGTCATAAAAGTTACTCATTCAGCTGCATAACTGCCAATTTTATCAAAACATTACCGAAATTTGCCCAAGCTTAGTTTTCTCAAGCAGATGTAAAATTTAAAATAAATTGTATTTTGAGGTGGAGCTCCTCAGTCAAAGGTACAGTATCAGTGCTCCTCCAGGGAAGGTCCGAAATCCCAGAACATCCACTTGCTGCCCTGGACAGGCTGCCGAGGCATAATGGTGAAAAGTGCAGGTTAGAGACTCTGTATGTTTGCCCTGCATCGCAGCGAAACGTGTGCACCCAACTCCCCGTGCAGCCTGCGGGGCCAGTCACACTCGTACCTCTCAGATCAGCTCTTCTCTTCCCAGTGCAGCTGCTGTAAATCACAGATTCCTTACTCAATGTTTCCTTGCAAGTTCCCTCATGTCCTTGTGCAGTGCTTTTGCCAAAAAGTTTGCTTTTACTCCAAGGTGTGAAACACATTGATGTTGGGGTTACACATCTACCCCAATGTTTTTTGATTCAAATGTGGCAGTTGTTTGCCCGCAGTGTGAAGCACAGCACTGCGTGTCGCATGCGTAATGGTGGTAAGATTTGCCTGTCTGAACAGGCATGCACAGCACAGTTTGTGAGTCACAGTTCCCTCTCTACATTTGGTGGGAATTTTCTCTCATTTTCTCCACCACTGGGCTGCGGTTGTATTCTGATACGGTGTCCAGTTTTTCGAGTCAACATCAAGTTCTATTTCGCTGAGTCACTATTTGTGTCTGAACCACATTTTTATTATACACTATACTCTGGAAAATTAAGCAAAAAAAAAAAAAACTCACAGGAATATTAACTGTTAGAATATACAGCTTTTTTAAATAATGGTGTTTCTATATCTCCAAAGATATCCAGTCTGTAAGCACTGATTGACTGGTTGTGATTTGTGTCATTTCCAGGGAGACATTCAGCAGCTGATGATTGTAGCAGACCATCGGGCCGCTTATGACTACTGTGAACACTATAGCCCCGACTGTGAGGTGCCTGTCCCAGAAGTTCCGCAGAGCCAGGACCCAAGCCCAGATGAATATGTAAGTACCTTGAAAGTGTTTCGTGGCTATTATTTAGCTAATGTATCGGACAAAGGTTACTTGCAGTGTTAAGACTGTGTCCTAAGGTGCTTACAGTTACTCAACTACTTTTATAGCTGGGTAATGTTTACTGTAGGAATTCAAGGTAAGTAAGTTGCTCAGGAGCAGTGCGGCAACAAGCCGTAAATCTGAATCCGAGTCTTCGCACTGCAAGGCCGCAGATCAAGCCACCACAATAGGTATTGCCCCTCGCTAGCCCCTACCTGCTGTTTTTCCTCCAACATTTTAATTTGTTCATTTGGTACTCAGTTTACACCATGTTTATTGCTCATAACACCATACATTTAGGTCCTGAACTCAATTTTGTATTAAATCATAATAAGAAAAATCAGGATTGGCTAGATGTCCCAAAATTAACAGCAGACTGGAATTAATTCTTCTCCAGTCCATTTGGGCAGTCACTTCGATTTTAAGCTAACATGCTGATGGGGTCAGTATATTATTATTTTCTCTTACATGTCGGCATAAGTAGCACCCTGAGAGACAGTGGGATTTTGCAGAGCTCCACCAGCTGTGGAAATTGGTGATTCTCAGTTCCGAGCCGTGCACTGCAGGGGGTGATGTGGCAGTATGCTGCTGTATCATAGTTAAATCACCACCAATGCTCTCAGAGTCTGACATAAGGAAAGTTTCAAGAGAAACTAAGCTCCTGTTCTTCCCCACTTGTATTCGTGTCCTGGAGATGACCTTACTTCTTTGGAGATCCAGTCTAGATTGGCTTGAAAGGCTTGTGTCACATTTATCTTCTTATAACAGAATCCCAGAGCTTCAAATGCTAATGAATCATGATGTCATATTTAACATAAATTAAAACTGACAAGGATATATCTGTACTTATTTATGGTATGGGACATATATTAAATATGCCAAAAGCTTACAACATGTGAAGGAACTCTTTTTTTTGTTTTTTTTTCTTGTTTTTTAAGGAGTAGAGGAAAGAATGGAGTAGGAAAGAATGATCCAGAATGACCTCACTCTAATAAACTTTTTCCACCAATAATTGTAATTCATAGTAAAAACTACAATTAATGCCACTTTTTTTCACTGAATACCAGTTCCAGTGGAACAATGAAAATTGTACTGCTTTCTTTCACGTTTGTGGCCTTCAGGTGAACTTTTTACCATCAGACATATAAAGCTTGCTGATGAAAAGTGCAGGGCCCCTTGACGAATGATGTAGCAATGTCAAGTCATGTAACTCGGGCGAAAAGGAAATGAATTAATCCAGGGGAATAAGTAGAAGAAGAATGTGGAATGGCTTGCAAATGTTAATATTCTTTTCACATGTGACATTTAGACTTTGTTTTACTGGGCGTTCATTTGTGGTGTGCCTGCACACTCTGATTTTTTAGCTACATGAACAGTGTTAAAAATATAAACAAGATAGCACCATTACTAAGACATGTATAAACATTATTTCATTGATCAGACTTCTTAAATTATGCATAGTAGGGCAAAATGATCATACTGAGCATGGAAGAGGTTTCTATAGAAGCCCAGTAAAAGATTGCTAGGCTATAGAAGCAAATGAGAATCGCAGTACAGCAATCCCTTGGTATTCAAACTCTTGAGATCTAAATTTTTATTTAAACAGATCTTGAAAATTAATACCTATATATTGGTATCCGAACAGAAACTTTTAGTATCAGGAATTTATATCCAAATCTTACCCATAAAAAAATTGGAACATGAATAAAAATCAAAATAAATAAAAAATAAATCAATAAAAAAACTATACAATACCATACAATGTATTGTAATAAAATAACACTATATATTGTAATAAACTGTATTGTATACTGTTACAAACTTATCCAGTTTGAAAAACATGTGCCTATACTGTTGTCCTATCAGCTGTTTCTGCACCTCCTCCCAAATCACATGCTTGGATTTGTTTGAGTGTTTCTCTGCATTTACTGTGATTTAAGCTGGATAATTCAGTTGAATGGTCGCCAGTAACCCATGTAGACACAAGGAGAAGAGATTTAGCCAGATATGAAATTACTCCCAAACACTCCAGTTACTGTCTGGTGGCAATACTACTTGCTAAAGCAGTGTGGCACCTGCTGCACTATACTGTGAGTGGTTTATTTTGTCCATTTTTTTCTTTAGACCACTGAGGAAGAAAACTATTATTACGAATACCCTTATTATGAAGATATGGATGGGAAGACCGATGAGTCGTCCCCCGCTCCTGATGAGGTTTCAGGGCCTGTGACAGAGGATGTAAAGGTATACATGTTTTGCTGTTAAGTATTTTGCTAAGTATTACAGCACAGCACTTCAAAGAATCGGAAACAATGTTGTGAACCTTTTTCCTTAACATTGACGATACCGGGGTGCCTGTCCTCCTCCTTTTTTGCTGTCTTTTCTTTTTTTTAATCTTCCTTTTAATGCAATCCAAAAAGAGCCTTTTTTAACCAATGCACTGTTTTCATTTGAATGTTGTTTTGTTTCAGGCAGCAGAAGACTTTGAAACACCCTCAGAGGTGCTGACAACAAGAAAGGAGACAACAGTAGACAAAACAGACCATCAGGAGGGAGAGGAGACCAGCCCCTATGACAGCTACAACCCAGATGTGTATGATGAATATGATACCTATTTTGATGAGGCCACGGTACCTCCGGCTGTGACCGGGAGAGTTGTCATTGATAGCAGTCGTGTGCAGCATGGAACAGTGACACATGGCAGCGAGTTGGACCTGGGCTTTGGGACAGAAGTTGACCTCGACATTGGGAAACACCTGGACAAGGAGATCTCAACAGGAGATGGACATCGAACTGTCACCACTACAAGAAACGGCTCTCATGTTAGTACAGCACCGTCTCTAGCAGGAGTGGTTAACTGTTGGAACTGTCAGGATTCCAGTGTATGCAGATCTTCAAGAGGTTTTTTTCTTGGAGTAAATTATAGTTCTGATAATTATTTTACTCTGTATGCCAAAAGTAAAATTGTAGACCCCTTCAAGATACTTTTTATAAAATATAGCAGCAAATATAGTCTCAAAAATTTTACATTAAGAACAATATTTTTGTAGTGAAATTGTCCAATTAATATTTAATCATAGCATCAGTTTAACTAGAAACCAGTATCCAGCATGACCTACTTGAAGAAGCATGTTGGGAGTCCTCCTAACCATTTTATCAATCTGTGATAGATTGGTTTTCTACTCAGAGACATTTTCATGACCTTGCATCCATTGCATCCCGGGATAGGCTTTGGATTGCTGAACAAATGAAAGGAGGAGAAAGGGTGGTCTATATGACCAACATGTACCACTGTGTTTGTCTCAACTCTCAACTCAACTCTGATTTCTTCATGCAGGTTGACAACTATGGAGACTACGATGACGCATATGGCCGTATCTTCAATGAAGGAGACCATAGAACAGGAAGCAGCAGTTCAGCGGGTGTTGGAGGTGGTTCTGTCAGAGTCGGAGGTGGGTCTGTCATTGGTGGTGAAGGTTCCATAAGGACTGGAGAGGTTTCTGTCAGTGAAGGTGATTCCATCAGCATCGGAGGTGGATCTTTTGGCACCGGAAGTGAGTCTGTCGACATCGGAGATGGACTTTTCGGTACCGGAGGTGATTCTATCAGCACCGGAAGCAGATCTGTCAGCACTGGAGGTGGATCTGTCATTCGCGGCGGTGGATCTGTTGGTCTTGATGGTTTTGACACCACTGGAGGTGGTTCCTTCAGCATTGGAGGTGGATCATCAGGTGCTGGGGGCAGCTCAGCCAGTGCTGAAGGTGGTTCTGCTGGTGCGGGTGGTGGTTCTACAAGGACTGTGGGTGGAGCCAGTAGAACTTCCAGCTCAAGTGGATCTGCCAGTACTGGAGGCCAAGGAGGCACAAATGATGCATATGACCCTGATCTTCATTTCACCGAGGAGTCCATCACAGATTACGATTTAAATTATCCTGATATCTACGGTGAAACTGATTATTCACATCCAGATGACAAGACATTGCCTGCAGTCACTGACAACCAATTTGGAGAGGTAACATTTCAAAGATTAATGTTTGGGTTAATGTTAATGTGCCTCTTTCTCTACATTTTCAATACATGTACATGTGAATTCAGTAAGGAAACAAAAATTGTGATGAAATAAAAATATATGTATGATATATAATATATTGCACACGGTCCTTACAGGTTGATGGAATTAGGGGAGAAAAGGGCCAGAAGGGTGAGCCAGCTGTCATTGAACCTGTAAGTATATGTGTACTACAAACACGTATGTGCGCAGATATACACACAGAACGACCACAAGCTCAGACATGTGCTTGTGCGCAAACTGCTGTCGCTGAGGTATAAACATTTGCACTGTGGCTTCATTAAAGGTTTCTGAGCCATCTCTCATGCATAAACAGACTGAATTTAAGAATAAACACAGCGGGAAGCTGACCAAAGACATCCAGCACACAACGAATACCTGAGAGGCCTTAGTAGTGACAGGGTGCAGAATTTGATATGACTCAGAACTCCACGTGTTACGCTGAGACCAAAGGCTCTACTGTATATACAGTGAGTTCATAGTGAGATAGCACTCATTGTGCTAAATCAAAATAATGACACCAGCCACTTGCTTTTGTGATGTCATGTGTACGAGCAAGGCTCTGGCCTACAGAGGGATGCCGAACTACATGCCATTTAATGTCACATGAAGCATCTGATATTGTTCCACTATCAAACCACACTGCTCTCTTAAGCACTTTTAGTCAACAGAAATAAAACTTCACCTCGAAACCTTTGGTCACCAGGTTACTCTTATAAACCCTGTGTGCATTAGGCACTTTAGGGACACTCAGTGTGTATCACACCAGTTCTGCTTTGACATTAGCTGATATTTAAGCCCACGTACGATCACTCTGAGTGCAGGTGTTTATCTTCGGAACTGCTTATGTTTACAAATTCGGTTTTTCCTCTGCTGGTCAGAGTCATCTCAGATATGTGAAAGGCATCCTCTCAGTTCATAAAAAGCAGAGCTCAGCCAAAGTGCTCTACATGCCCAGAAAGGGCCACTGACGTGGCTGACTCACTGTAGCCCTTCGTCCCTGTCCTGCCTTAGATCACACGCAACTCACTCAGGTCTCCCCTGCTTGCTTGGATACCTGTCAACATTTATTAAAATCTGCTGATCTTGACAAGGGACAAACATTGTGCTCAACACCGTTGCAGAGAGCTGAAGTGTCTTTCCGTACTTTGCTGAGCACATGCATGGCCCCATTCCTTCGTTGCTCATCGGATATTTAGTATGTTCACTCAGCTCTCAATTTCGCAACAAGTCCACTTTTAATTCTGTTTAGATTTCAAATTCAATTGCGTTTCATGCAACGTAGTATTAAACATTAATGAAAAAATCTTATTTTCTTCAGTTACAGGCAAGTGGCCATGCCCTTTCTTGCTCTTTTTTTGTCATTTATATGACTCTGCTTCACAATATGTGTGGGCTGCAAGAACATGTGAGAAAAAAAAAACATACGAAAAGCAGTAAAAGCACCAAGCATAGGTTCACAATGCCAGGAGTGCCAGTACACGTTTGAGACTGTCTGAGCGCTTTATGTTGAGGAAGATTCTCCCTCATGTCAATCCCAGGGAAACCAAGCTTAGCTCCTCGGAAAGAATCTGTTCATTGCTACCCGTGTCAGGCAGAAAACTGGGACAACACAAACCTCCTTGGATACATTTGGTTCCTGTATAGTCATGCTAAAATGATCTGCATAATCCATCAACTACGTTGTGCTCCCAGATGACAAAAAACGCCAAAGTTTTGTAACTGTGCAGATGGGTCCTCATTATGCATCCAAGTTTTAATTATAACAAGTTAATCTCACATAATTATGACATTTTCAACCAGATTATGAGGTTGTTTATGATAGGGTGACAGTGTTGCTTCACGCTCAGATAGTGCACATTTATACATAAACATGGACGCATACACACACGCACGCACGCACGCACGCACGCACGCACGCACACACACACACACACACACACCCACTTTTTGTCAGAGGCAGAATAGCTTTCAGGTGTAAAACCAAGAGGACAAACAAAAGACTATTCACAGAAACATTAGTTTGTCTGTAAGAAAAAGGAAGCACATCTTTCGATGCTTAAACTGTTTATTTGAAGTTGTACTTGGTTTTTATCATTAACACATTGCACTTTTCTGCAAAATTTTAATGGTCAGTTCCTTGAAAAGAAACTGCCTCCTAGAAAGCTGCTTGAATTATTGAATGTTTACACCATATGGCTAGATATTTGTAGTGCAGCAGTCAAGCCCTTTAAGGGCTTGGGTGAAGGTCTGGTTTATGTTATGTGCTCTCTTATTTGTGTATAAAAAATGTTCCTTCACTTGATATGTTACAGGGGATGCTTGTGGAGGGTCCACCCGGCCCTGAAGGTCCAAGTGTAAGTATCTCCGTACTGAACATGAGTCACCCTCTCTTCTCCCCTGTAATGTTCTGCCTCTGTCCTGAACACAGGACCAGCACATGTATGTTTTTCAATACCATACAGACTCATAGGTCATAGTAACAGCAGTTTAAATAGCTAACATTCTCTAGCAGCATATGACTGTACAACCTTCAGGCCCTAAATGTGGTCTGACAAATTTCTCCCTTTGGAGCGCCTTGTTCTCTCCTCTTTAGAACGTGCCACGTGAACTAGTGGGGGTTGAAATGGCTTTCTTTTGCCTTCTGGGCTGAACAGCCTTGGTACATAATATAAAGTTTTTGGAAAAGATTTTGTTATGAGTTGCTGTCAACCATAAAAAAAAAGAAAAAAAAACTGGAATAACAGCAAAACTGCTGGAAGTTGAGGATTTGCTTGGATTCTCTGAACATGGGCAGTTCATTTATTAGCTGCACACTCTTTCTTGCACGCTAGTTGACCCCCCTGAGGTTCTTGGGAACATAAAACTAACAGTGACATCCAAGAACAACATGCAATGAGGGAGAAGGAGGAGGTCCTCTGTAATTCATATGGGGACAGATAGCTTCCTGGCTCGGAAGAAGCCACTCCTCTCCTGGGGTATTCCCTGCATGCAAAGCGAGTGTGTGTTCTGCGCAGATATGTCCCTGCTTGTACAGAGAAGTACATTTATTTGGAGAACAGCCTCACTGTCAGCTCTCCAAACTAATTCTGTGGGACCATGCTGATGTGGAAGGGTGAGCATGCACACAGATGTTCGACAAGCAGTTCACTTTCCTCATTTTATGTTGTGATTCTTCATGGATAAAATTATGAGAGTTTTATATCTTCTAAGTATTGACAGTGAGCTTATTTTAACCCCTAACTACCATCTGCTTACCTCCCACGGGTGCCCTTCTTACCATTTTTTTGATGAGACATGACAATGCTTGCAGGGTGTCCCCGGCCCTCCAGGACCATCTGGTTCCCCAGGCACCCCCGGAGAGCCAGGAGAGAGGGTGAGTATGCTTCATCCCCTTTCTGAGAACACGTCTGAGAAGAATGTGCACGTCATGCTGAAAAGATGGTGTCTAAACAGTCAAATCTTCCAACTATGCACAGGTTGAACAGCACTCATATTAATTTTTTGCTTTGCTCTTAAGTGACTTACAGAGTTCAGTATGTATATTTACTCATTATTCCAGCAGGATATGTTTTACTGGAGCAATTTAGTTTAAGTACCTTGCGCCACAGTACTAACGCTAGAGGTGGGATTCAAAACTTGGATCTTAAACTGTAAAGACCAGCTTTACATGCTGCCCCCTACCCAGCAACATCTCAAGTTTTCAGTGTGGTTTCCAAACGCTGAAAAGGTATTGTGGACTATGTGTGGTGAAGGCTGCAGTATGTTAGTCAGATATGGAACAGCTATTCTTCACATGTCAAAAACTAAACTCATTGTTTTCAGTTTTTAATTGACTTACAGTAAGTAATTTAATCACTGAGCTTTAAACTTTTGCCACATGTCACCTCCTACAGGGTCCAGCTGGCCGGCCGGGCTTGCCTGGTGCCGATGGTCTTCCAGGCCCTCCAGGGACTATCCTGATGCTGCCTGTAAGTAAATATTTATAGAATTATGACAAAACCTTCATCATAGTCCAGCTGTATAAACCTTCCCCTCACTTCCTCTTTAAACAACATTTTTATCCTATTCTGTGCGGATGAACAACATAACAGGCCTATAATTTGTATTGCATATGATACTGCATGTACTACAGATTTTCTTGACATTGATACTCCATCTCTTCATTTTTGCATGAAGTAATCTTATCCTGAAAAGAAGGTTTCTCTTTCCTCTCCTGTCTCTTTTGTGTCCTCTTTTCTAGTGATTTCAAAAGAAATGCCCTGCAATAATGACTGATTTTTTTTTTTTTTGCAATTAATTGTATCGGATGGAAAAAAAATGTTCCTTAGTGCTGTAGCACCACCTGGTGGTTCATAAGTTTGCTGTATATTTAATGAAATCAGCAGCAGATATTTTATTACATGTCCAGTAACACCACTAAAAGAATGGTCGGAATTCATATTATCACTCGTATTGTTCATATTATCAAGTTCAAAAATAAAGTACCAAAAACATCACCATCTAGAAGTGTATGGATCAAGATTTCTTTTTTGGGTAATGTGACCTTCAGTTTTGTACGTATGACAGAAGCTTCTGCTTTATGCATATATGCTGTTATATCAGTTGGCCGGACTGGAATTTTAAGTCCTCTGTAAGTCACTCCTAATAGAACATTAGACTTAATAATTTGCCATGTTGCCCCATAACTGCAATTTGGAGTTCAGACTTGTATTGCTAAATATATTGTATTTTTAACAATACATTCTCGTGTTCCATTTAAAATAATTTTTTCTTCATTAATGCAAAATTGTGGCCACTTTAAAGTGGGAAAACATAACTGAAATTATGGGTTAAGAGGCTGCTCGAGTGCCAGCTATCTACCCAATATTGACAAAAACCTTTAATAACTTAAATTTCATTAGAAGATGGCATAGAATCCTGTCAGAGGAGTAAGGCTAGGATAGGATTTCTCAGTGGCTCACTTTACAGAAAGTGCCGAGGAAATTGTGTTCTCTCCTCCAATGATAATGTGTCGGGTCCAATGAATGGGAACTGTGCTCTGTAAACCAGGGAGGCCTCTGGGGAAGCCATTGGGGAGATGTGGCGTCGACTCCATCTATTTGTCTAAGTGCTTCTCAAATCGGTATGGGATGGGTCTGGTGATGGACTTAGGCAGAAGAAATCCTGCGTTATCTCGCAGTAGAACAGCGCTCCGTTTCAGTTAAGGGGCAGATAAAGGTTTCGTTGTGAATTGCATTTTGACAAATGCATTTTGGGATAAAGAGGCTCTTAGCAGCAGGATCGGGCTGGTTTTCTTTCTTCTTGAACCTTGAAATGGCTCCACTGCCAACGTATCATGGCTCCTGAATACAGCTGGGGAGGGGCCAGCTTGTACGTACACTTTCTCTTCGTCCTGCAAGTGAGATCACTGGCAGAAGAGCCGTTGACGGAGTGCTTGAGAACCTTGGCTGTATCAGTTCTGCTCTGCAAAAAGTGCTCTCCTGAGGAGACAGGGCCTCTCTTTCCAAGACGCTCAGTCTGTAGAACATAAATCTTATTAGCAACACACTTTTATGTCTCTTTTGTGCATAACTACATAGCCAAATGTGCAAAGCGTCCTAATGCTCAGAATATTTAAGTGGTTTCTTGTTTTACTTTCATTGTTCTTTCAGTTTGGAATTACTTTCCTATAAAATGTATCGTTCTGTATAATTTATTTATGGAGAAATAGGCTTTTTGTTGTGTGTTGCTGGGTTCAGCTGTAAAAACAATTTTGTAGTCAGCTCTCTTGTGTTATTTAGGAATTTTTGCATTGTTTAACTGAACTCTTACACAGTCTATGCCTGGGTGAATTTGGAGATTTTAATATTTAAATTTTGCATCGGGAGCTGATACCATTTGAAGTACGACTTAATGTAGATTGCATATGGTTTGCAATTAAATGATTAAACAATTTGCTTTTGTGCACTGGCACCTGGATTAATTTAAAGATTAATATTTCACTTATGCTGTGTACATATGTTTGTTGTGCAATTTCTACAATTATGTAAACATTTTATTCAGCTAAAAAAATCTATTCTCAAGTCATCTGACAGGGAAAATACAAGTATGTGGGTTTAAACTTTTTTTATATATTATAATAAGGCTCCTACGTGAGGACCTTCTGCAGGTCATGGTTTTGGATGGAACTGCAAGTGGAGCAAAAATGACATATGCTGCAGTTACGCTGTGCGGCCTGAAAGGGGCAGCACTGGAGTGCAGCCTGGTTTTATAGTGGCACAGAGTGTGATTTAAACCTGAACTGTGGAAGAAAAGAAAAAAAAATGCTGTTATAGATTTTGCATCCGCAGCTTATGTCTCATAAACCTGCTCTCAAGGAATGGGATAAATATGTTCGCTGTAACAATATATTCCTGAAAGATTCCCATTTTCAGCCAAACATACATATGGACGTACGTAGATGTGAATTATTATAAGAATTGCCATTATTTCTTGCCAGTTATATCATTCATATTTATTCTCTATAAATGTGTCTAAAATACAGATGTGTTTTTCGAAATCACAGCTATTAATGTTTTAAGCACACATTTTGTATTTGACGAATGACACATAATGGGGATATAGAATAAAATTATTTCCACGGGCGCGATGTGACTCATGTGGTTTGTTAGGAAAATTTGACAATATATGAAGAAAGTATATCGCTGTGTGTGAGTTTGTCTGAAGTAACTTCCCACCCTGTCCTCCAGTTCCGCTTTAGTGCTGGTGGGGATTCAGGACAGAAGGGACCTGCTGTGTCCGCACAGGAGGCCCAGATGCAAACCCTCTTGCAGCAGGCCCGGGTGAGAGCACACGTGCACACACACACACACACACACACACACACACACACACACACACACACACACACACACAAAGATTTTGTTTCCCTAAATAAATTTCCATAATGCAATAAATGATTCACACCACTTTTAAATTAAATCCACTACAGAGCTGAAATACACTTCTGCACACTTTAGATGAATATGGCTTTTTGCCACATTTTTTGTCAAACATCTCGAGTGACCTAGTTGCAGTAGATGAAGACACGCAAGAGCATCGACCCACTTACATGAAGATGCAGACCTAGCAGCGTAAAGATGTCATCCTCTTACACGCAAACAATATTGGAATCCCACAAGGGTGACAGTCACTGCCACTGCTGCTAGCTGCTCAGTGTGGTGCTTTTTGTTAATAACAGCCATCTCTCCCTACAGCTGGCAATGCGTGGCCCCACAGGCCCCATGGGATTGACTGGAAGGCCAGGTCCACTGGTAAGTGTGTCCATCTTTGTTGGGTTCCACATGGTCTGCCCTATTTGTGCATCCAGATTTACTTTCATCCATTTAGATGTTCCCAACATGTGAAAGATACACAATTAATATTTGTGGATCTTCACATCATTCATCTTGACTGTTTATAAAAGTGTCCACAGTGAATAGAAGCAACAGCACCTGGCATCTAAGTAACAGAGATGACTGGCTGTCACTGTGGCTAACTGTCACTTGATATCTTTCCTTGGGTTAGGATGTTTGACAATAGCGATGATAAATGTAAATTTGAAGTCCTTTGGTTTTATCCGCCATGTGAAACTGCTGATGCTGATTTCCTGCACAGGGTCCTCCAGGCGTTGCAGGACTGAAGGGAGAATCAGGAGATTCTGGTCCACAGGTACACTTTTCCATGTATCTCAGACCCCTTTAGGAATCAAAAACCATGCTACCTTAGTGCTCATGGTGTGTTTTGTTGACAGAGATAAAATAAATAAATAGATGAGGTAATATTAAACCTATTGTGTATTTGCAAAAAAAAATTTAATTACGCCAGAGGGTACGCATGTAGGTCTTAGATGGTGTATATGATAAAAGATTTGGCAACGTCTCTGATCATTTGATCTGCTGCATTCTTTTCTTCAGGGGCCACGTGGTCCTCTGGGTCCTGCTGGGCCTCCTGGTAAACCAGGAAGACGGGTGAGTCATCTGTTTGGGTTTGCATGATTGCATGGCGGAGAGCCACTTTTCAGGCCTCAGGGAGAATGCACAGAGGCTTTCCAGGAAGAAGGAAGAACCAAATGGCAGGCGTGTAGATCCCTGCTGCTTGGTTATCCCCCATTCTGAATATTTCTCTAGGGTGGACTCGACTCCAGCCCCAAGCTTTAGGTCAAACGGGGCTAAATCCGAATGCTCACTCAGTCAAAGAATCACTAACCTTGATCCTACAGACCCCTTCAATGATGCCCTCAGCACATGGTTTCTCTTCAGACCGTCCAGTCAGACACTTGCCTAGAAGTAAAACAAATCAATAAGAAACTGATGACCTTCTTAAAACATTCTTTTGTGCACTGATTCTGTAAATGTGCAGGTTATTGTACTTGACCTGTAAAACTGTTTACATTAAACCTTAAGCCTGAGAATGAAGCAGCAAAAATGGAGCAGTAAACAAAAAAAAAAAATTCCTGTCACAACAGGAAAGAGGAACATCAGACAGATAGATCTTCTTGTTTGTCTGTTTACAAATGACATTTTGGAAAAACGAAATATTAACTGTAAATACTTCCTGGCAACAACAGTGTTGCCCACTTAATGCTTCCATTCTCACGACCTTCCTTGATTTCAGGGTCGGTCAGGAGCAGATGGAGCCAGGGGTATGCCAGGACAGACAGGACCAAAGGTAAGCAAAAAAAACTACCATTTTTGTCCAAAGTATTCATGTGTTTAACATACATCCTTAGCATATATATATACACGTGTGTGTGTTTTGTGTGTGTGTATAATCTACAAAAAGCAAAACAATGTCTAATCTCTAATGTTTGCACTTTTTATGCAAATAAAATTCCCAATGAGACATTCCTCAATTCTGATCCTGTCCAACTCAAATCTCATGATTCTCACACAGTTGAAGTTGTTGGAAATGTTGCACAGTAAGATTAACTGGACTAATATAAACTGCACTTTTTGACTTTCTCCACTTTTATGATTACAGAGTGTTGTATTGCTTTTCTGTTAACAGTCACGGCTGAAGCTTTTGCAGAGCTTTGCCAAAATGTTCAACATTCAATTAACACTCTGAAGATAAAGATAAACTTCGTTCTCACCAGTCTCTCTTGTGGGAAGAAGAGTGCTGTATTGCTTGTTTGTTCTTATAGCCGTGACAACGTTTCTTTCTTTGATAGGGTGACAGAGGGTTCGATGGTTTGGCTGGATTGCCTGGGGAAAAGGGACACCGAGTAAGAATCATTTTTTTCTGCTATTTCTTGCTTCGCCCTCATGTTTCATGAATCTTAATTAGTTTCAAATTTAGTTTAAATAATAATTGTGTATTGGTGTGGTCAGGCCCACCTTTCTTAAATGTTATTTAAGAAGAATTTAGGACGAGATATTTGCTGTAACTACCTCCCCATCAGGCCAAAAGTGTATCAGCTTTGCAGAACCGTGTTCATTCTGAGCTTATTGAAAAGCAGAAAGTCCCTCCCTGGCTGAATGTGTGACCATTGGCATTTCACCCTGTGTTGAATGTCGAAAGAGGCGTTACGTGTGATGGGTGCTGCTGCCCTAAAAACAGCCATCAGAAAGGGCAGATGAACAAAATTCACAACATACAGATTGGGGGGTGCCAGCCCTGAGGAACATGTTCGCTTGCAAATGCTCACACGTCAAGCCCTGCCTCTGTCATTTGTCAGATGTGGGCCGACTGACAGCACTGTTTGCATTTCCGCCAAGATGATCTGCTCTCGTGCTGAGGGCTGGGTCTTCTGTTGTGACACAAATGGGGCGAGATCTCCACATGCCTGGCTCTAAAGCTGGAAATCATTCAGAAATGGTGGAGGCTGACATGTCTCCCCTAAGGCAACGAGGAATATTTCCAATAAAGGCATTAAACTTTGATTGGCTAAATCCCCATAAGCAACGAAAATATCCTCCGCTGTTGCAAAACAAAAGAGATCCTGCGTTTGCCTCTGTTTGTATAAGTACATGTTTACTTTGCACTGGCAGAGATGAAATAAAGATTGACATCGGCATTACAGTGCAGCATTGCTAAATCTGTCTACTGCCACATGAAGCAGAACTTTGTTTTATGTCCATTTTTGTGTTTAAATGACTACAGTGGTTCAATGTGCTGCTTCACTGTTACACTTGGCTCTTAGCCTTTGAAAAGCCTTTGCCATGTGATTTGCTTGCTCTGGATACATTAATTTTTTTCTTGCCTGGGTCACAGGGTGAGCCAGGCCCCATGGGACCCCCTGGACCACCAGGTGAAGATGGTGAAAGAGTAAGAGCGCCATCATGTTTATCTAAAAACAACTGGTCTGTCCCTACTAATACACTATCTCTATCTCTTCTCCACCTCTTCCTGAATTCCTCCTCCTGTGAAACCACTTTTGTCCATTCCACCCACAGCCCTTGCTGTTTTCCACTCCTGTATTCCTGCAGATTCCCTGACATGTTTTTGGCTCTGGATCATCTGCCTTCACTTTTGTTTCATTCTCCTGTTCTTGTCTCAATTCAGCTCATTTCTCTTCTGTCTTGATTGGACTCTTTAATTTTCATCATGCAATATATCACTCTTGCCAGCTGTTACATATCATTATATCTGGAGCAAAACAAAAGAATGGAAAAATGATTCATGAAATGGACACTTTGCAATGCTGGCCTTAAAGTTGCTGCCATTATACAACATGCATGGAGCTTAGACAAGATCATCACGCTAATAAATGTGTTTATTCCACGGAACCTCACATCTTTTCTCTTTTAAAGAATCGGTTATTTCCAATTTTAATATGCCAGCATTATATATAAAATTAGCGTCACATCACGAGGTGTCTCACTGTAATTGAATTTCCTTTTCACAGGGTGATGATGGTGAGATTGGACCAAGGGGGCTGCCAGGTGAACCTGTGAGTATATTCTCCCGCAGCCCTGTATATTGGGCTCACATTCACATTTCATGTTCCCGTATAGGAATCCGGCGGATTGCTGAATAAAAAATTCACACTGCATAATCCAGTTTATAGGTTTGAAGTCTATGCATCAAAATGTATCTGGGCTGCAGAAACATACCAGTCCTTTTTTTTCAGACTTCATCCTTTGTTTGTACCTCTTAGGCTTTATTCTCTTCATATTCTGTTTCATCTTTAGTGATAGGTGTAGATTCAAAGCAAACAGAAACCTGCTGAATAAGTGGCTTTTTGTGTTACATTTCATGAAATATTTTTATTCTATAGCCAAATATTTTTTGAAAAGCCCTGCTTGAGCCTGTGTGTGTGTGTGTATTTTTTTTACCGTCCTACTCGGTTATAGCAGAGCAGAACTACGATTTAAAAGCAGGGCTATTAAACACAGTCTATGGAAATGACAAACTAGAATGATTTCGCTGCTTCACTACCTACAGGTATCCATTGGAGGGCAGAATTAGCTGTTTCCATGTGTTTTGCAATGGGAGAATCTCCCCCACCAGGCAGCAGACTAGCCAGCGTGGAGAAAACATGGAGCAGCTCTCTCCATAACAGCATTGCATAGAGATTACCTCATTCCGAGCCGCGTCGGCTGTGGGGGTTGGAGCATGATGCTAGAAGTTTACTGTTTAGTATTTTATTCATCTCATCGCTCATGTCTCCCCCTCCTGTGTACAACCAACACTTCCATGCCCTTATTAATAATGCTTTTGAAACAGGCCGCACGCTGTTTTTAATTGCACTGTTTATAATGTCATTCTCTCCGTTTGTTTATCCCAAGGTGGCAAGGTGATGTTTTTATAATCTTGTCACTCTTATTCCTCAGGGACCCCGTGGGTTGCTTGGTCCAAAAGGACCCCAGGGACCTACTGGCACTCCTGTGAGTATGCTCGCCATCCTAATTGGCACTTTTGTGACTTATAATGAGCTTTGGAAGTGGCACTCTGCTCATTTTAAACCAACAGGTACGCTGTGTCTTGAAACCCTGATGCTGGTGGCAAATGTGCAACAACTGCACAAACATCTCACAGAAACAAATAAAACACATATTATATGTTTTGGGAAGTATTTTACAGTATTTCTCAGGTGAAAACATAAAGTGGTTCTGTTCAGAATTTCATTAAAAGCTACATTTTCATTATTGTGTCACGTAAACGATATGTTATAATTTGCAAGCTTGGCAAAGTATGAATTGCCCGATCTTAGTATAAAACATCAATCGAACTGCAAGGAAACTATGCGCTATTTGCACAGATTTTCACCTATGTAAATGTATGTCCTCGGTATTTCACTTATGGAATTTTCTTGTTCATTGTAGGGTGTAACTGGTGCAGATGGCCCATCTGGACCCAAAGGAAACATAGTAAGTCTGAGCTTAACAGGTTTGAAGACATAAAACCCGCTTGAATATGTGGACCCTGAGGATCCCAGCAGAAAGAGGCAATCAGAAGAAAAATCACTATGTATGCCTCATATTGAAAAGCCCCTCCTTGTAGTCTGGCTCTTCACAGACCTGGGCTCAAGGCTGATGTGGCTTTGGCCGTAATTCCAAATCAATTCCACAAAAGACCACGGCCTTAATGAGAGCTCCGCAGTTCAAAGATGGACCCGTTTATGATTCCCAGCATTAAGCAAAGAGGCGAGACCCGAGTCATTCCTGGTCTCAGGCTCATAACTGATTGCCAATTAACTGTGGCGAGGCATTTGGGTTTAGTCAATTTTTGTCAATATGCATGTGTCCGCTGCCGCAATCGTGGGTCAGAATAATTTCCCGTCCCTCTGTTCTAAAGAATTGAATTCAGATAATTAAAAGCAACAGTTTAACAATTCCTAATCACTCCGACTCTGGCTGTCATTAACTCACTTTCAGAAGTGAACCTTCCTACTTCTGTCGGTGGCACACAATTTAAATTCTGCAGATAACTTCACATAATGCCAGAAGTGTAATAAAATATAATTATTTTAGCGAAGCGGGTGTTTAAATGTGGTCCGAATTCAGTATTCACGCCTCAGAAATGTAAGCCGGTTACTCCAGCGTGTACGCTGAAGCCGTCGACTTTGGATTTGAGTTTGGAGGGTTTCATTCGCTTTACACATATGGGACAGCTTATGATCCTGCGTCTTCTTTGGTAACTTAAGACAAATACATAGTAAACTTTGTGTAATAAACCTCCTTGTAAGGCCACAATGACTAGTCCATCATTTTAATGGACTTTCATTTCTCCAAAAGATGGACATAAATCACTGGAATGTGGATAAAATTCAATTTTTTTTATTTTCAGGGACCACAGGGAGAACCTGGACCCCCAGGACAGCAAGGAAACCCAGGAGCTCAGGCAAGGCTGTTTAAAAAGATTTAAGCTAGTGGTGGGAGTACATCTGGCCACAGGAAATATTTGATTGGACTCGCTATATGTCAATGTTCATATTACCCACGATGCACTTGGTCCAATAGAACAGATTTACTGTACATTGGATAGTTTGATGTAGTATAGTTAGAAACATTCCCCTGGAGGAGAGAATAATCTATATCATGCATTCTTACAGGGTCTTCCAGGGCCTCAGGGTCCAATCGGCGCCCCAGGAGAGAAGGTGGGCTTCACGTAGAGAACATGAGAATGAAAGCATGGCATAATGTATCTTACTATTTTTTAAAACAGTTTTTATATGTGTAATTTTGATCCCTATTGAATAAGCAGCATCTTTTCCCACTATGTCAGTAGTCCCTACAATATCTCATGCTCCAACTGATGATATTTCTTAACCCTCCGCAGGGTCCAACTGGAAAGCCAGGGCTGCCAGGAATGCCTGGAGCTGATGGACCCCCGGTGAGTCCTCTTTTACTTGCCCTGTGGAGGTTGTTGTCATCATGGAAGGAGAGGATTGATGATGCTGAGTCTCCAGAAAACTATTTTTTGTGCTCTTATGCCCAACAAGGGCAAGCTTCCCCTCATGTTCTGCTTGTTTCTTTTTTCCTGGGGAAAGAGAATGGTTGGCAAAGTCTCTGCTCTGACCCCCCACCTTTCATTCCTTACCCACTCCCAGAGCATGGTCAGCCTTAATAATGAAATCACTGCTCCTGCTGACTGTGACCCTGGGGGAGTGTGTGAATGCAGGTGGCTCTAGTGAATAAAGGAAAGCACCAAGAAACCCACTTCTACTGCCAGGTTGTTATCCACCCCCTTTAAAGTGCTGCGCACATCTGGTTCTCCACTATGTGGTTGACAGTCATCACTAGCCCCCTTTGGAACAAGCACCTCGTAATAATGACCATCTCCTGCACACTCTTTAGGAGTAAGAAGCCTGCAGCACTTAGCTTGTGTTTTCCAAGAGTGGAATTCATTTACTCCACCACAGACCTACTGAGGCAGCCCCCCCCCTTTTAGTGAACTAACCAGGTGTTAATGGCTGTTGGACAGACTTGGTTATCATATCAAATCATCATCAATAAAGGTGCTGGAATCATAGTCTACCTGAGGCCTTCAGTTGCAGTTCTTATTTACTGTTTCATGCTCTTCTACTTGGCTGCATTCTGAGAATTAAGGTGAGAAATTTCACTCGAAGTCTTTAATTTAAACAGGTTTTGGCAGGATGTTTGTCCAGTTATGCCTGTTAGCATGCATAATGAATGCAAATTTTTTTAAAAAAAAGAATTCTTGTGGAATAATTGGCAGGGCCACCCTGGAAAAGAAGGACCTCCTGGTGAAAAGGGGCACATGGTGAGTTTTTATTCCACTGTAAATAATTGCCAAAAAAAAAAAAAAAACTATAAAACTTGAAAAAAAGCAGGGTAATGCATCATGAATTTTGCACCTGGAGTTGTACTGGTTAATCTTGTTTTAATTTTTATTCCAGGGGCCTCTTGGTCCTCAAGGTCCAATTGGATATCCTGGACAAAGAGGTGTGAAGGTTAGTGTGGGTTCATCACAGTACTGCTGTTGCTACGAAATATTACTACACCACTCACGTGCTCTGCTGATGGACATCTCGGATTCCCCTCTCTAACAGTACATTCTCACACAAGAAACTATTGACTGTATCTTACAATATTTCGCCTTTGCACTCTTCCCTTTAAGCTAACCATGTTTTTGTTATAGGGAGCTGACGGAGTCCGTGGTCTGAAGGGAACCAAAGGTGAAAAGGTATGAAATGAAATGCACTATAAATAGAAACATTAAAAAAAGACACAATAGCCATGGGGTCTGTGTTGCGTGCCATGCTATGATTAATTCGTCATTTTCATTTTTGAACTAGCTGTATATATTTTTTGAAAATGTTTTCAAAATTCTGCAATATTCTGCAATTTTTTTTGCTCTTAAAAAGGATATTTTGTCATAAAAATTGTCGATTTCTGCCATTCGAGCTCAATTTGCATCCTTTTTTTCATGTCTCAGGGAGAAGATGGATTCCCAGGTCCTAAGGGGGATATGGGCATCAAGGGTGACAGAGTAAGAACATCATTGCTTGGCAGAATTTTAGTTTATTGCTAAATAAGAATGTAATTCGTCTTCTGTGTTAAACACTCAACCATTTTCAGACACAGTTTGTAATTATGGGTTACTATGCTCATGGCTTCTGGCTGTGTTAACATGGTAAATGAATCCTACTGAAAAAATGCTGCCCACTTGGAATCATATAAAGAGAAGAACTATACACAAAGTGGGGAGTTTTATATTTTTGTGCTCATAACTGGCATATAGCAAAAAAGTAAAGAAGCAAGCTTTAAAATAATGAAAAGCGTCTTTAAGCTAAAATGTTTTGCCTAGTTAGCAGTTTCGTACAAAGTGATTCACAGGTTGGTCCAGTTACACAGGTAGGCCTTTTATTGGGGTAGTTTTCCTTTATTATATTTTTCAAAAGTACTTTGACAGGGTTCCAATAAGGGACCTAAACCATCCGTCGTGCTCCTTGCTGCCATTCAGGAAGATTGTGGCATGTGATTATTGCATACAGCTGCTATGAAATATGAAATACGAACATCTCGTTTTTCATCAGTGTAGATACCCGGGCGATTTCCTTCATCACATAGCTTGCACTAGCCCACAGCACAAGTCCTTCACTGTTTGTAGGTACTGACCAGAATGCTCTTTTTATGTTTACAGCTCAGGCTGGAGCTTCTCAGAGTCTTAGATAACACATGTACTGGGCCATCACTTCAATTATGACAGACAAAGCAGCTCTCACAGACATGCTTCAGAAAAATACAATATGAACAATGATAGAATACTTTAATTTCCTCGACCTCAGCAGGGAATTCAGCCTACAGTACATTAAAGGTATATGTTGAAGGAATCCAGCAAGTGTACTTTTTTGCTTTCTGTTGTCCCGATCTCAGGGATGCCTGGCTTTAAAAAAAAAAAGACCTGAAAGTTATTTTAAAAATCAATACCTTGTTAAACCTCTTCAAAACAATGCAGGGAAAAAAAGATGCTGAAGCCTGTCTTCTTTTGGATATTTGCTGTTCCCTGAGAAAATGGATTTTAACAATACTCTTTTTAAGATGCACAGGGGGACCTTGGCGGTTGAATTGCAATGTCTTTATATATGACCGGTCTAATGATCAGAAGGAGTGGGATGGTCACAGATGTAGTCTGGTGAATCACCACAGTAGTAATCCATTGCTAAGGCGCTCATCCCACACGATGCAGAGGAGGATTATGCAATTAATGTAATAAATAATATTTTATAATCATATGGTTGCAAAAATGAAATTTTAGTAACTATTTTTTATAACTAAATTGACTGGAGTGCCACATACATTAAGTAATTCATTTCAAGTGTTTGTTTTTTGCTGATTAGTATTTCAACCGGAGATACGTAACGTTCAAAATTTTAAGCAGTTGTGGTCAAGTACTGTCTGAAAGTTGCAATACTGGGCTCCTCTTGGGCCTTCAGTCTGCAAGCTTTTGGCCATGAGCACAGGGGTATTGGGGTATGACACCAACAACACGGTTATTTGGAGAAGTTTCCCCTCTGTCTCATTTTGCTTAAAGAACATGTCGCATCAAACTTTTCACCTTTGTTTTCAAAAATGACAACATAGGGCAATATACATGTATTCATTATTAAATACATTTCTGAATATCAATAGGGGGAGTTGGGACCTGCTGGACCAAGAGGTGAGGATGGTCCAGAGGGTCCCAAAGGACGTTCAGGACTTCCTGGTGATGCGGGTCCACTTGGTCCATCTGGAGAAAAGGTAAGACCATCTATCATCTAATTCATACACTAAATTCTGTAAGCGGACATAATTTGCACCATAAGATATTGCATTTTTGTCTCAGTCTTTCTACAAAGAACACTTTACACAAATATCTGTTTCCTCTTACATATGGCTGTGCATTTGATTACTCATCCCACTATTTTCTAAATCCTCATTCACATTTGCCTTAATATGACTTTAATGAACGCGTGCACAAATGAACTTGTGTTTTTGACTGGAAAAAAATGTAACTGTAATGTAGTCTGATCTAATGGAATGTAGGGCACCAAATTACTTCTCTAACTCAACTGTCGTGATGTTAAAGCTACACAGTAAAGGTGTTCTGATATACATTTAAAATTTTTAAGTTTGGAATTGTATGGATATCATAGAGGATACAGTAATGCAACTATAGCATAATTACAGCAAAACTTAGTAATAAAGAGAGGTAAAAGTACATGTTTCAATGTAGAATTCCTTAAGCAGATGTAACAGTTCATTGGCTGTATTTCTACATTAAAATATATGTGGTTTATTGAAGTGTATTGCTTTGCTAACATTCACAGGGCAAGCTTGGTGTGCCAGGTCTGCCAGGTTACCCAGGACGACAAGGTCCAAAGGTAAGTTGTCTCCTCCAGCTGCGTTGAGGTTGTGCACATGTCACAGGTTCCTGTACCTTTGAGGAAACATCGGTTACATCCTAATCCACTCCTACAGATCTTTGGCTGCATGTTATTGAAGGCCCTTGATTAAACATGGCAGTTAGTGCGTTTCGAGCAGGCCTAAGGCCCTCTTTTGACAGGTCTGGCTTTGAAGCAGGCATTGGACGTGTTTGAACCCTGTTGATCAAAGTGAATTAGATTCGCTATGCTGTTTGGTGTCAGCTGCACTCTTAGCACAATGCACTGCTGTGTAAGTACTTTTCACTTCTTTGTCTTTCAAAGGTTAGTAATTAAGTCTATCCCTTTTTTTGCCTTCATTTTAGGGGTCTCAAGGGTTCCAAGGCTTCCCGGGAGCCAATGGAGAGAAAGGAACAAGGGTATGACTTAGGTTTTGGATGTTCAAGAGTCAGGGTACAATACTAATAAATATTTTACATGATACCAAAATTAATCTACTGTTATATTTGCTATGCTTATAGTTACTAAATTGTAAAAAATACAGAAAACTTTAAGATACATTCCATACATTAGTTTAAGTGGTGGTCCATGATTCAATGAAACACACTGCACGGTTGTCAGAGCATTTTTTCGGACAAAATTATTATCAAAATGGAAAAAGTCTAAAAAATTGTCCTAAGAATTACTATTCTCACTATTATTTTCATATTTACATTTTATGATGTTGCAGAGAAGTTATATGAATGGTTTTCCAGATATTTTATTATGCTTTATCATTAATTGATAAGAAAATGAAAGCAACAGGTTACGATGTCCTTTTAATGGAGCATAAGTAGCTGATTATTCTAGAAGTATCACAGTTGTCAGTGGAGACATAACTTTATCGCTCTGAACTGTATCATACTTAATGGTTGATAAAAGAACACTATTGACACCCTCTCATACCTAAAGGATTTCTAATGTAGCACACATCTATCAAGCTGAATGTCTTTCATCTCTGGTGGTTTTAATGTCATGTGTGAGGCATGAATTCATTTTAATTCCTGCATTCCTGTGTTTGCCTTCAGGGAACTTCAGGGAAGCCAGGTCCACGTGGACAGAGAGGGCCAACTGTGAGTACCCTCAGCGATAACTGAGATGTAGCGGAATTCTTTTGCAGCAAGTGAAAACTATATGGAGAAACTGAAACAGAATAAGAAAAGGGAAAAACGTCTTAGTATTCAAAATCATTCGATACATTTCTTCAGTTCAACGAACAGGGAGTCATTTCTGGGATTTAAATGAATGTTGCATAGCAGAAACAATGATAAGTAAAATAATACCTTCTCTGTGAGATGTGTAAGTCCACTCTCACAATTTTTCATGTGTTACAGGGTCCTCGAGGAGAAAGAGGTCCAAGGGGTCCAACAGGAAAGGCAGGACCAAAGGTGGGTCAGTGGTTTACTGTGAGTTTTGTTGTGAATTACATAGATTAATAGCCTTTACTAATTTATGAATGAGGTTAATACATTTAATACAACCCCCCTATTATCTCCACAGGGTACTTCAGGAGGTGATGGTCCCCCTGGACCACCAGGTGAAAGGGTATGAACCATCTATGACAACTATACAGTAAAATTCTGCGTATAACAGCAACAGCTAAAATCAGCAATAAGGTGGTGTTTAATCAATCGGTAGCATCATGGATGTCTTTTTCTTTTTTTAGCTGGATCATTTATTGCTGACCTTTATGGGGTTTTGGGACTGACAGCAATAACACTGGAATTAGTTTCCACTGATCATCTTGCTTTGTGTTACAGGGCCTTCCTGGGCCTCAGGGTCCTACTGGATTTCCAGGACCAAAAGGCCCACCCGTAAGTCTGGAAGCTTTATGAGAAATGCCCTTATGCCATTTTTGATAAATGAGTTACTGTTTTCTGTATTGTCCTACAGTAGAAACATGGAACCCCTTTATGTGAGAAAAATAGAAACCATTTTTTTAGCTATTTTTATTCCTTGCACTACCATAAGTCCTGCTGGACTTATAAGTTTATATCTCTGTCAGGGTCCCCCTGGGAAAGACGGACTGCCAGGACACCCCGGACAAAGAGGTGAAACGGTGGGTGCCTCATTTTTACCACACAATGGATTGCTCCCCTCAGATGCAGGAATTATTAGCAAGCAAATTAAAAGATAAGAACAAGTGACATACCATGTCTGCCAAATGCCATGCCATAGGAGATAATTAGATAGCTTATTAAACTGGTGACCTGGGGAGATCTTAAGAATACAAGCTGCGTTTCCCCACTGTTCCTTAGAGCAATTGCATCCTATCTTTTCTCTACAGGGCTTCCAAGGCAAGACAGGACCTCCTGGGCCACCTGGTGTGGTTGGACCTCAGGTGAGACAGTGGTTAGGAGCTATCGTTGCATGTTACTAGACTCCCGTGTAGTGGTGAGTCTTAGAGCAGAGTACTTATGTAACCACTGTGGATTTCCTCAGTTTCAGCAAAGTTTCAGCAAAATGGCTTTCTCACCAGTTTTTTTTTTTTTAATGAAAAATTATTTTCTGCCGCACAAATTTCCACAGTACAGCCCCTGCAGGGCATAAACTGGGACGTCTTTCTACTGTACCACTACAGGGCTGTTTGCTTACCCTTCAATGCTTTTTACATATTGTTAAATTAGAGTTTTATTAAAATAACACAGTACAGTACACAGTTCTGAAGCTAATAATGTAGGTATAGAGACTGAAACATAAATTAAGGGAAAATTCTGATCTGACAACTGAGGGTGTTTTGCTTTTGATAAGGTACTGAGGCATGGGATGGATGATGTAATGCTATTATAAGACACAATAATATCAAAATTACTGCTGAGAGAAGTTTTTGCTTTTATCACACATTCACTTTGGCATACATCAGCAGTTGAATTCTGAATAAAATGAACAATTCTAATTTAAATTGTGTTGATCACCTTCTAATAGATCACATAAATTACATATAACTAAGAGTACCCAGAATACAGTGGCATGCTAAAAGGGGGGGTGGAGGATCTGTACTGGGTACCAGGCATAAAGGGGGTGTCAAGGCTGTAAAGTAATTAGTGTTTGTAATGAGACTTTTTGGGTAAAACCAAATAAAATAATTATCCGGGTTCCATCCAGATGTTCATCCACAAGCTTATATGCTTGTTCGACCTTTTTTATTACTTTTTTGTCAAATAAATTACAATACTGTAATGACCTCCCTCGACCATGCTGTCGACAGCATTACTAACGGAAAACTCTGGAGACGGACTGATGGACTGTAGGAAAAGAGTCATTTTTCTCTGGCATGTTTAAACACAGGTGCTCGCAGAACACAATAACGTGAACACCAAAACTCACATTAACCACAGAACTGTTCCACATTCCCCCATAATGCCCCACAGTGAATAGCACACATAACTATATACACATAGGCAGCAGCAGTGCATTATGGGAGACCGACAGTCAACCCTGCCACCACTGCACTACAATATAAAAAATAGAATTAAAGAAAATCTGACCTAATTTGTTCTCTCAATGCTTTTCTATTTTGCCCATCATTAACATTAATTTGATTAGGTTTTATATGAGGTAATTAGGATAAATAATTTTGTTGTAAACTGTTGAGGGGTGTATAAGGATCCATCCCTGATGCCAAATACTATAGATATGCCACTGTCAGGATACATAAGCCTCAGGCTTATAAAATTGTATTTTTTCATCGTTCATGCCTCCATATGCAGAGCCACTGATCATTAACCCTGAACCTGTGTAAATTTTGTGTCAACCATTTTTTACTCAGCTTATCTTAAATTAGACGTTATTAAGCAGTGGATTGAATTTAGATTGCAGCTGAGTCACAGTAATGAAATATCTACACTTTTAGTGGGTGCTGGTGTCAAGTGTGTTGTCTTCTGTTCCCTTTAGGGCCCTACAGGTGAGACTGGACCAATGGGAGAACGGGGACACCCCGGGCCTTCAGGGCCTCCTGGAGAGCAAGGTCTCCCTGGAGCAACTGGAAAAGAGGGAGCTAAGGTAAGGCATCTAAAGCCACGAAAATGATGTAAAACTTCTTATTCAAAGATTACCATGGTAATTGGTATCTCAATTCTGTGGGTCAGTAAATGATGTTATGATGCAGTTAATGTGCGTCTATGTGAGTTCTGAACAGGAACAGTCAGCGGCTGTGTCTGACGGAATTGTTGCTGTCTCTCCAGGGTGACCCAGGCCCTGCAGGTCCTGCTGGGAAAGATGGTCCCCCAGGTCTGAGAGGATTTCCAGGAGAACGAGGTCTTCCTGGCCCTGTTGTAAGTATTACATACTTACATACATACACATACTTCTTTACTTTTCTTATCTAGTTACTTTCCTATAATAGTCTCTCTTTATTCTTAATTTTAAAAAACCAAGAAAGAACAAATGTCTCCTTTGAAACAAGAATAATCCATTATTTATGGAAAGGCAATAATTATCAAATAAGGCAAATAAGACTCTTTCAGAAAAGTATTATCTCTTTCACAGAATTGCTTCTCTCGTAAAGCATAATGGGTGTTTTCTAGAAACAGTTCTCAGGGAAATTTTTGCAAGATATGTTTCAACTCAGTATGCTGGTTTTTTTTTTTTTAAGGGCGCTCCTGGTCTGAAAGGGAATGAAGGACCCAGTGGCCCACCTGGACCTGCTGTGAGTATATAGGAAAGTTTCCTTTCCATGTACACTTGAGTTGAAGGAATTACAATCTGCCATCATACTAATACTACCAGGACCACATTCTGTCTGGTGCCAGGATTCTTGTTGTGCATAAATATTAATACGGGTAACTTTGTATGGATTTGTGGATTTTATTCAAAGTTGTGAAATTGATTACACTTGTTATATACTCCTAGCTTTCTGTTTGGGCATGTGCATGTTGCTTTCTACTCATAGGGATCTCCTGGTGAACGAGGACCTGCTGGCCCAGCTGGACCCACTGGCCTTCCCGGACGTCCAGGACCCCAAGGCCCCCCAGGTCCAGCTGGAGAGAAAGGTGGACCGGTAAGGACTGATACTGCATTCACTGAACTCTACCTGTACGGAATAAACTTTTGCTTCCAATGCATGCATTACACTGTGATGACTGGCTTGTGGGACAAGAGGACATGAATTCATGTATTTGAGAATGGCTTTGCTTTACTCTGAAATTCATAGACTGGGGAAAAAGTAGATCAGGACAAGTTTCTGTCTGTGTCTCTCAATCCAGAAAAAAAGTCATTTTATTGTGGACAGGTCTGGCTTAAATAGGAGCATCATGACAAGTAGATGTTTTTATTTATAATTAGTCATATGTATTAGTGTTGGCACAGTGTCCAGGAGAGATACGCAGGTGTGGTGTGTGAAAGATCTTGTGCACGTTTGTTCTGTTTTGCTGAAATGTGTGTTCTATCTCCCTGTGTGCCACATACACATGTCCAGCTTGTCATAATCAGTTTTCAGTTGTTCATGTATTTCAGTGCTTTTTTGGCTCAGATTTTACTTCCATTGGTTTCATCAGTGTGAAGGTGCTTTTCAGCTCCACTGTGTTTTTTTACGTTGTTGATTTCAGTTACACCTTACAATGCAGAGAACTTGTTATTATTTGTAGGTGTCTGATGCTGAAATATATGATTCTGACCTCATAGCAGGAGTGAGTCTTGCCTAAGAATCCAGTCTTTGGTTGCAGGGTGAAAAAGGTCCTCAAGGTCCAGCTGGAAGAGATGGTATTCAGGGTCCTGTGGGCCTCCCAGGTCCTGCTGGTCCAGTTGGCCCTCCTGGAGAAGATGGTGACAAGGTGAACACAAAATGTTTTAAGGGCTAGGGACTGGCAATAGAGATTGTTTGGGGTATTGGAAAAAAGAATAAATGGGTCATTAAATGGGTTAATACAGATTTTAAATACAATTTATGCATTCGATGCTGCATTTGCAAAGAATACTAATACTTAATCTGATCTTGAAATTAATTTATTTTTCTTTTGAATATATTGCCCCTTTGGCTAATAGCTTGTCCACTATCGACAAAGGCCGGCAATAAAATGAAATAATTTTGAATTACACACTTTGTGAAGGTTCAAGCTTTTATCGGGATAGAACTGTGTTAAAGCTTAATGTAATAAATGCATAACAGGGCTCTGTGAAGGAACCATATGAATATGTTGATCCATGAAAAATGTGTCATTCTTAGTGTTGATTTCTCACCACACAAGGTGGGACAAGGTGTACAGACAAGTGAAACGTGTGCTTTAAACTGTGAATACAGCATGATTAGTTTTCCTGGTCAGCCATTTTGATGAAGGAACGCACATTTATCCAACCTGCTTAATTTATGAGACCAAACTAGATTTAAATAAAAGACACAGCCACAATGTAGTATGCGTAAAGCAAGATCATGTTCCAGATCTTCAAAATATAACTTTCATCACAAGTCACCAATATGTTACTCCTGTAAGGGTGGAGTGTGGAGTAGGGGGAGAGGACTGCTGGAAAAATGTGAGCTGTGTATTTTCTTCTCACTAGGGTGAAATTGGTGAACCAGGCCAAAAGGGAAGTAAAGGTGACAAAGGAGAACATGTGAGTATTATGTGCTTTTTTCATCTTTCCTTTATTTTGTTATGCATTTGTTTTGTTTAACAACTAATGCGAATGCTGTTTTTTTTCAAAGTCAGATTAAAAATAATTGATTATTGCTGTTTTTTTTACTCATTTAGCTTTTTCACTTATCAAATTTTCTAACTTTATACCTTTTTTATTTAGGGTCCACCTGGTCCCACTGGCCCCCAGGGTCCAATAGGACAGCCTGGTCCTGCTGTAAGTTTGTGGCGATAATGTAAATATCACTGTGCTTTGTCATTGTTCTGTATCTGCTTTTCTCACTTTATTTTCTTTGTTTGTATTGTGCTAGGGAGCTGATGGTGAACCTGGTCCCCGAGGGCAGCAGGGTCTATTTGGTCAGAAAGGAGATGAAGGCCCCAGAGGGTTCCCTGGGCCCCCTGGTCCTGTTGGGCTTCAGGTGAGAACACACCGAGACTATCCACATATGTATGTTAATATAAACATTAATGCAATAAACAAAATATTTGTGTTTCTTTTCTAGTTATAGTAGATTGCAATACAAATAGTAATTGTATATTGAAAAGGTTCATCTTATTTACCCAGGGACTACCTGGTCCACCAGGTGAAAAGGGTGAAACTGGAGATGTCGGTCAGCTGGTAAGTTTCATTTCAGGAAAACCTGAATTTATATATTGAATTAATATTTTATTTAACTGAATTGTGTTAAGTACCATTTTACCTGATATTTTAAATGCTTTTGTCAGGGACCCCCTGGGCCTCCTGGCCCAAGAGGCCCCTCAGGACCCCCAGGAGCAGATGGTCCACAGGGTCCCCCAGGTGGCATTGGCAATCCTGGGCCAGTGGGAGAGAAGGTGGGGCCAAATTATTTTTTTCAAAAATCATTACTTCATTTAACACAACTTTTACTATTCGATTTAGCAGCCAAAAAAATCTTTGTATAGTTTTTATTTATTTTTAATTTAGTATGCTGTCAAAGGAACATATTTCAGTTTTTGGAAAATAGTTGTTTCTAAAGTTTTTTTCTGTCTCAAGTTTAGTGCAATAAGACTTTTGACGTTTTTTCATTTTTGTACACAGTGAAGGTTGTTGCATATTATATGAAACACGTTATTAAGTGTTTTTATTACACATTTCAGCATATATTTGGCATAAGAAACCCTGCAAGTTTCCATGTATAGAAAATCTCCCTTTATATAAGAATATGTATGATTATCCATTTATAATTTTTCTTTTTTATTTTTAACCTTGAAATGGCTTGCAAGGCAATACAAATGAATAGATTTTGAAAGATTGGAGTGAATAATATTCTTAGCAGCTGCACAATTCCTCATATGCTTTCCCTCCTTTATATTGATGAAATGGCCTCAGGTCAGAACCCAGCAAAAGAACACACCTCGATGAACACATGCTTTTTACTATCTAAGTCTCTCCAGCTATTTTGTGTAAAATGATCTCATTGCCATTCCCACTGTGACTTTCAAACAACTACCGTGAAATTAGGTACAGTACAGTTTAATTTGTCTGGCAGTTGTCAAATACTTGAGGACTTCCCGATCTTTTCAGAATGGTCGCATTTCCACATGGCTGTTACTAAACTCAGTCCAAAATGACTGTGTAACTTTCCATCTATCCGTGTTATTTGTTGACAAGCTGATAATCGGATCAGTTTTTTAAATAACGTTTCCCAGCAATGTTTAATTCCACCTTATGGTTAATGAGTTAAGTAGTTAATAGTCCTTTTGTAATTTATTTATTATTCACATGTATTTTATGTCTGCCTGTCAGTGGGATTTAATATAATCGGTACTCCGAACAAAGGATATCATAAGACACAGCACTTTGTCAGTCCTTATAGCTGATATCAGCACAAGGTATGGGAATAAGAAGAGAAAGGCCTGTGGTCTGAGAATACTTTTTGTAACAGGTCTAAAAATACCCCTCATTCCCAGTGGTAGATGATATAATTTAACCAGCCATAGATAAACGTGTCACCAAAGACCAAGCACACAGAGCGATTTCTTACATGTGTTGAAAAGGCATTTAAAGCATCTTTTTGTGGCACCGCTGACAGGGCACAGCTTATGTGATGATGAGGAATGGGCAGTGACATAAGCCAGGCACAGGATAAGATCAGCACCAAAAGATTTATGTTGCAAACCCAAGCCCGTCACCGTTTTATTTTTGGCTCCGCAGCAGCTCTGAAGGGACATGACAGATTGAAACACTATGCTTTCCTCTTTTAGATGTTGAGGCACAAAGCACATTCATGGTCTTGCCTGAGCTCTGTGTGATTCTCATTTCTGATATATACTGCAAAGCAATGTTCAGATTTAACATCTGACTCTTTCCCTTGTTCTGATTCCTCTCATAGGGTGAACCTGGGGAAGCAGGAGAGCCAGGTCTTCCCGGAGATGGGGGCCCACCGGTATGGAAACCCCTGGCAATCTCACATCTTTCCATTTCAGCAGATCACTATTTCATTTTTTGATTCTGCTCATTTCTTTTATTCACCACCATATTAAGTTATCCCTTTTTACAGTCAAGATATGCAAATACAGTTTGCTGTCATTTCAGAAGTGCATAAAAAAGGCACCCCTCAGCCACAAAATTACTTTTTTCATGCATTTTAAAATTTCTGTTACATTTGTATTTCAAGAATGTCTGCAATTATCTGTAGTTTACAGGTTAATGGAATTGGATGATGGATTGCAATTGTAATAACATTTCTATATAGAAAAATATAGAAAAGGGATATAATAAAGCCTAACAGCTGAAGCCAGTGTTAAGAATATATGATACTTTATGTATTTTGCTTTTTTATTCCAGTATTCAGTGGTCTTGTTCCATTGTTCAATGGAAAATATACCTTCTTTGTGTGGTTTTTGTTGCACATGGGATCACTGAGGCTGAGATTTTGTCTGTCACAGGGTCCACGAGGTGAGCGGGGAGAGAAGGGTGAAGCTGGTCCCGCTGGTTCTGCTGGTCCCCCTGGTCCCAAAGGACCTCCTGGAGATGATGGACCCAAGGGCAGTCCTGTAAGTCCAAGTCCAATTTTAAACAAGTTCAGAGTGGTTTTACTCTCATCACTCAGCCTTGTTCATACAGATGTTATACATCAGACTTAAGCTGACTTAAGTGTAATATATGTGCAGTGTGCAGCTTTTTCATTGTCCACTACTGAAATAATTGATTGACTGGCATCCAGGACATATACTTGACCTGCCTTGTATCGTGTGCTTCTGGGAGAGGCTCTGGACCATTGTGACCCCTTGAGTGCTGAAACAAATCATATTACTCATATTCTTCATTTTATGCTTAGCTGAGAAAACATAAGGGGTCTGACATTAAAAAATGCTTACTGTACATATAAACACATTTTTGTATATAAACGCAATAAATGCTACCAGTTTTTAAAGGTATAATTTATTTTATTATAGATTGAGTTTAAAGCATTTGTTTTTATTAATTCTGAATTAACATCCAGATTTTAGCTGAGTTCTAAATATTATGTTCCCAATCACTTCATTAACTTCATTAACCAAATTGTGAATTTAAGAATACAGCTACCAAAATCCCAATCAGGACTGATTAACTGAGATTTCAGATGCAATAAAAGTTTAATACACAGTGTTTTTTTTAAGAACAGAATTACCATAATCTGGTAAGACAATACAAAACTGTTTCTGCTATTAATGTATTTGACACATTAAAACATATCAGTACTGAAAAAAATCAGTTTGTGGAAAAAAATTAAGTTATATGGAAATATGTTGCAGATTTTTAAAAATTAATTTGCTACTCAATGAATCGAATTACTTCCCCATCTGTAAAAAAAGCTATGTAGTAATTTATTTTTGAAAGTAAATATGTAGATTTGTTGTGATAAAGAGAACACATTTGATATCAAATTTAGATGGAACTCTCATTTAAAGACTTTGATATAAATAAATGAAACTGATCAGCAAAATACTCATATCTTTTCTTTTAGGGTCCAAGTGGTTTCCCTGGTGATCCTGGTCCCCCTGGAGAGCCTGGTCAGCCTGTGAGTTCACATTAAAGAACAGAAATTTAATGAGCCCCATAAAGCTCATGATGATGGAATCATTACTTTAACTTATTTTGCCATCTAATGGTGTAAGTAATTGTGTAAGTAAGTGTCTTTAACTGTCATCCTAGGGTCAAGATGGTCCAGCTGGAGACAAAGGAGATGATGGAGAAGCTGGTCAACCCGTAAGTATGCTGTTAATTTCCCTCATAGTTTCTATCAAGTGTTTGACTGTTTTCTGACATCTTATTTTTTATTTTCCTTCAGGGTCCTCCTGGTCCTACTGGTGAATCTGGTCCTACTGGCCCACCTGGAAAGAGGGTATGAGAGTAGTTTTCTTGGGTTTGCTCCTTTATGCATGCCCTGGGAATACTGGTGTTGCAAAATAAATTTACTTTAATTTGCCTTACAGGGTCCCCCAGGAGCTGTTGGGCCTGAAGGAAGGCAAGGTGAAAAAGGAGCTAAGGTAAATGAATAACATCTATATGTATATTATGTATACAGGGAGCATCTACATGTTGTGGATCAGGACAAATTAGCTGTGGGTTCAAGATTGCACTACACAGATTCAAACCAGGGTCTGATCAACTTTGGTCAGGTTACCTGGGTAAGGGTCTCTGATGTTAGAAGACCCAAAACACTGACTCGTTTACAACACTGATGATATTCCTAAGTGCACTGATTTATTTTGGAATGCATACTACATCAAAGAGGGAAAAACAGCTTCCAGATTATCTTTGGTTTCCATAACAACACTTGGTTTTGTTGTTTCCAAAGGGTGAAGCAGGTCTGGAGGGCCCACCAGGCAAGACAGGCCCAGTTGGTCCACAAGGAGCTCCTGGAAAACCAGGGTCTGAAGGTCTCAGAGGCAATCCCGGCCCAGTTGTGAGTAAAATTAGTAGATATTTTTTAGTGCCTGTATAGCATAAGAATCACCTTTTCAGTATATTTTGCTGAGTGAATTGGTGCAAAACCACACTCTGTTTTTTATAGGGTGAACAAGGATTACCTGGTCCTCCTGGTCCAGATGGACCTCCTGGACCCATGGTATGTAGAATCACTTATGCTTTGCTAGCATAGATGTATCTCATGTTTCTATTTGTATTGCATATGTTAATATTTTATCTCTGTCAGGGCCCACCTGGATTACCAGGTCTAAAAGGTGACACTGGCATTAAAGGTGAAAAGGTAACAACTATTTTTTTAATTGTATTTTTTTTCCTTTACAAATTTATAAGAAACCTTTATCTATATCTGTAAAGCTCATTCCTTGCTCCTTATGCATAGCTTTGAAATTTGTCACAGTGGTAATTCTAACCTTTGGTGAAGTTTCTGCACAGACACGTTCCTTAAATGGCAAAAAGTATACTTAGTATCTTGAAAATTTCTGTTCCAGTATTTAAAATAACATTTGGAAATGCATGTGTAATTGCATCACGTAGAGAGCATTTCACACTGACACAGCAGTTCGACTACTAAAGGCAAAAAAGTTTAAGCATCATACAGTTTGGGGGTGATGCTAGAGGATGCTTAAAGTAAAGGATCAAACTGGCGGGGATTAGGTGGGGAGCTACCTGATACTTGAAGTAAAGAGCCAAACTAGCAAGAGAGAGGGCTGACTGGGAGTGTGGGAGGTGTGTGCTTGATGAAGAAACACAAAGTGAAAACGGCCAAATTAATAAGAAGATATACTTCACGTACAGACACGCACAAACACACACACACACAGGACTACGTACATTAGTGTTATAAGGGAAATAATATTAAATGATACATATTTTGTTTTTACTTTTTACCTTTCCACTTTCTAACCCAGGCTATACAGCAGGCTATTCAGCGACTTGCATGTATGTTTAATTGTGTTACATTCCTCTTTATTTTTTTATTCAGGGTCACCCTGGTCTCATTGGTCTGATTGGACCTCCAGGCGAACAAGGAGAGAAGGGTGACCGAGGTCTTCCAGGCCCCCAGGGGGCACAAGGTCCAAAAGGCGACACTGTATGTGACACCATTTTCGCAATAACGTACAATAATATAGTTTAAGTACTAATTGTTTGCTTTATGTTATAATATTCTTCTCAGATGCACAGAACTTACTTTGGATAGTATTAGTTTATTCAAAATTTTTATGTTATTTCCTATTTTTAGCCTTCTATCTTGACTGTTCTTTCTGCTTTTTATAGGGTGTTAATGGTCCTTCTGGACCAGTTGGCCCCATTGGACCTCCAGGATTACCAGTAAGGAAAAAAGAGTACATTTAGATATAGATTTTTACCAAGATCTATCAGCATCTACTTAATGTATAACGTTTTCAAATATTCAAGAGATTAAGAACCATACATTGCCTTCTAAACCCCAACGAATGAATCATGCTGTCATCAGTTTTACTGCAGCATAAATGCTGAGAGCTACCTGGAAGACACCCAGGGCCTCATTATTTTCAGGATTTAAAAACTGAGATTCGTGGAAAAGAGCCCATTCTCACCATGTCTGGCATAAGCAGCAATCGGCCTTTCTGAATAGAAGATGAAGTTGGCAGGGGAGACGCCATTGGATAAGATCAGCAGTGTTTTTATCTTGTGCAGTTCATTAGGTTCTCCTGTATCTGAATTGTGGTTTTCAAAGGACCAGCTTGTCACGTGACCTCCATTGTTAGCTCAGAGAATGACATCTGCACAATGTGAGGTATAGATAAACAATGTTACGTTGTATGAAAATTTTTATCATTACAGTCAGTTGGCTGTGGAGGAATTGAAACATCTACAGTCTCTAATCTTTTGCATGCAGCATTTGTTAGCTTTTTTGTTTGTTTGTTTAGCCCTTTCTCTTTCTTACAGGGACCCCCTGGGCCAAAAGGAGCAAAAGGTTCATCTGTAAGTGCTGTAAAATGCAATGATAGACTAGTTTTTTTCATTGTTTTTCATTTTCCCAAAAAAATAAATATTTTTTTCCTTTTTAATGCAAATTAAGTGTGTGTGTAATGAAATAAAATGTCAGATCTATTATCCACATTCGGAATCGAAGGCTCATATTTTTATCTCCCCTGTTCAGGGCCAAACTGGTCCAAAGGGTGAGCCGGGTTCCCCTGGAGTACCTGGTCCTCCTGTAAGTGTTTGTATATTTCCCATCTTCTTAAGAGATATGTCAACATTGTGGCTTCCCAGTTACATCTGTGTGGAAGTTTCATGTTCTCTCTGTGTTGTATACGTTTCTTCCCATGAACTAAAGGCATGCTCTTCAAACGATATTAAAATGTTCAGTTATTTTTAAAGTTTGAATGTATATTTACAAGTTTCTTTAGGTGAGTGTCTAATGATAAAACTTGATACTTACATAACCACTGAGACGCTGTCTGAACCAGCTGTTCAACTGAGAACAAATGTGATGGAGATCTTAGTGTGACATTTGTAAAATGTAACCATTCCCATTCGCCCCACCATTCCTTTTCACAGGGCCCGCCTGGCGATGTCATTCACCCCTTGCCCATGCAGTCCAGCCCGAAAAGAAGAAGGCGGAACATAGATGCCAGCCAAATGATGGATGAGCCTAATGCAGATGGCTACAAGGACTATGATGATGGTATGGAGGAAATCTTTGGTTCACTCAACTCCCTCAAGCTGGAGATCGAGCAAATGAAGCACCCGCTAGGGACCCAGAACAACCCTGCACGGACCTGCAAGGACCTGCAGCTGAGCCATTCCAATTTCCCAGATGGTGAGTATTCGTACCAAAGGCTCGCTGGCCCATGCATCCTGAAATGTTAATAATAATGATAGCTACTTTACACGTCACTCAACCAAGTCTTCAGGTGTTACTTCATTTAAGCAAATCTCTCTCTGAGGAATATTGCACACCCTGTGGTGGCTTGGCACCTTCTCCAGTAGTTTCGTAGCCTAGTGCCCAGTGATTCCGAGATCTGGTCTGCCGCCACCTTGACCAGGATACAGCAGTTTAGGATAATGACTGGATGGACGAATGTGTTGTTGGGACTGTTATAACTTTCATTTAATCGTTCATCCAATCATTAATTCATTAAGATGCCTACAGTGAAATAAATATTAACATGAACTTTTCAAGTAATCCAAATACCGTGTTTCATTAAGAACAGCAAAATAATTCAAATGGCAAATGAACAGAGCAAATTTTATATTATAAGCACAGCTTCAGCTATGATTATAAGCAGGAAACTCAAAAGGTATCTTGTTATCTAATTATAATGCAGTTGTTTTTTTCCCTTCTTTCTCTTTCATTTTTCCTTGTTCAGTTTGTCAGGTCAGGCACTATATGCTCTGCTAAAGCCAATTTATTCTTCTCATGCTCAACAGAAGGCTGTATAGTTCACAGCTATCTTGTGTTCACCGCTTGCGTTACTCTCAAAATTTTATTTTAAGGAATTAGAGCAAGAGACACAGTGGACCTTGTGGTGTCTGTTGTTTCAGGTGAATACTGGATTGACCCCAACCAGGGCTGCTCCCGTGATGCCTTCAAGGTGTATTGCAATTTCACAGCTGGAGGAGAAAGCTGCATTTACCCTGACACGAAGTCTGAAGGAGTAAGTGATCCTTGGAACACTTGGGTGAAGATTTTCCATTGCATATTTATTTTAACATTGATTTTATTATTTCCAATTTTTTCTCACTTTATTCCATACAATGTCATTTATTAAAATAAACTTTATAAGTCAGCGGTGCTATACAGGAGCTGTATTGCAGATTAGATAAATTGTGCATCACCTACTTGCACCCAGGCTCCTGACAAGTTTGTAGATATCTGTGGTGTATTGGCAAGCCTGGATAACCCAGTTCACTTAAACCAAGTCTAAAGGCAAGTTTTTCAGGTGGATTACTGACTTTGCATTGCACTTAGTATGGGCCTGTGTAAGTTAGTGAGTCTATGTGATTGTCCTCCAATGGATTAGCATCCCATCCATAGGCGTATCCTGCCCTGTGCTTCCAGGATCAGCTGTAGACCACCATGACCCAGCACCTGACAGGTGCATGGTAAAAATGGGGAAGAAAAATCATTATTCTTTACCACAGAGTTCATGAATGACACCCTTCCTGAGACACTTGGCGATTTTTTGTTACTGTTAATAAATATCTTATTACAAACCGTTACTTAGCTGATGCCTTTGTCCAGGGCACCTTGCAATGCCAAGCCTGTATAAGAGATCACTTACAATTATTGACCGATTTCATGTAAGTAAATATTTTTTATTAGAGGATGTTAGGGGGAGTACTTTGCTCAAGGGGAATTACAGCTGGAATAAGGATTCAGATCCAGGTCATTCGACTGCAAGGTGACAGACCTAACTGCCAAGTTACCCGGTCCCCTCTGGAATATAATCCAGAACACACAAACATTTGCAATGCCCTAATGCTGTTCTGACATGTTTTAAAGAAGAGGGAATTAAAACTGATATTATGTTTCATGATGCTTTATAATTACAGAAAAGTAACTCAAAGGACACTTGTACATTAACTGGTCTTTGGCAGTAAGTTTTATGGGAGTTTTGCTGTTTCTGTAAAAATAGAGCTTTTATGGTTTTCACCTTCTACGAAGCTGTACGGTCTTTTTCCACATCACCCGATAACTTGAGCTCCAGTGTACAGCTCCAACTAATGTCTAATGAATTTTGCCCACATCCTTCTGGGAAATGACATTTATAAAGCATCTGGCTCCAGTAGAACCGACTAGACTGCGGCATGTGGCCTGTCACAAAGGCATCACTGAATTTTAATTGTGTATTACAACAGGACAGTAGAACACCCTAACCCTAAGAAAAATGACAGCCTTTGCCATAATATAACTTGTATGGTACAATTATGGAGTCCTTTGATCAAGCTATAACTCCCATTGGGGGATGACGCATAGATCATATCAGTTAAAGTTCTTGATAGTAAATAATTTTTTGGAAATCCAAGAAAATGAACTAGTGCTTGATCTAACTGTTCTGGGAATCTGATGAATCACACTGTACTTCACTCTGCGAGGGGAAAGATATGAGTTTGTGCCATTCTTCTGGGACCTGCAAACACGGAAAAGTGCTACTTTCCAAAACTCACGTGGTCTCTTTGAAGTTGGTGAGAGTTTGTGTCTTTGTTAAAAGTTTTACTTGAATCCATGACTTGAGCGTGGCATCGATTTTTCACACAACAGGAAACACGGCCACCCATTGCCCCTCAATCACAGCCTGCTGCACCACGGTCCCCTTTTAATAAGCCTTTTCTCCCTTTCTGTCCCCACCCCAAACACTAGGCTAGACTCTCTTCCTGGGCAAAGGAGGTTCCTGGGTCCTGGTTCAGTGCATTCAAACATGGTAAACTGGTAAGCCCAACAGTTCTGCGTCCTTCCCGTCATTTAACAGCTTTTATATTTTACAGAGTAAAATGGCCCGTTGGCCCAAAGACACGCCAGGCACTTGGTATAGTCGGTACAAGCGAGGGTCACTGGTAAGTTGCACGCCGTGGTCTGAGGGCCCCAGTGAGGGCCACCGCTGCTGCTGCATGTTGCTGGCACCTGTGGACCTTGGTCTAACTGCACGGCTGTGAATCATCGGTCAAATGGCAGAGGGGTGTCTTCCACTGACAGAAACATCTGAGCAGAGCCGTCAAGTTGACACTTTCATAGGATAGCCTCAACATTCTCATTCTTCTGCAGTCTTTCCAGGAAATCCTAGATAATCAGAGTCTAAAAAACTCAAAATTCCAAGTTTTATGCCACATTCTACTTTGTATTTACGTTCTATGGAAGTGTTCGCTTGAATGCAAACGCTCTACTGCAGTTGGTGTAAGAAGACATCACCTAAAAGTGACTTAATGCCTAACCTTTTTATTGACTCAGTAAGTTATGAATTGCCATTGCATATTCTTGCAATTAGTTGTATAAAAAAATTATATTCTTACCGTTTCCACCAAAGAAATATATCATGGTGCGATGATGTCATCCTTAGACTTTAATAATTATATTCTTGCTACAGAGTCCAAAATTTTCAGATTTAGCAGACAGACCGTTTACATGTAGGTTATTTCCACTGCCTGCAGTGATGATGGGTTTAAAAATGGCAAAACCATTTTAGGAAGTACCTTTTATTTGTTTATGAGGCAGTGCATCATGTACTGGTATTAAAGTATTTTTCTATTTTGTGATGGGAAGGCATTCAGTCACAGTCTAGGGGCTTTGGCTACTCAGCCACACTTGTGGCTGTGATGGAGAGGTAATGTGTCCATGGAGATGGTGTGCTGGAACCGTGCCTGGGGCGAATGGAATTGGCTCACAGCTAGAAAGCTCAGACTGGATCGGGGGTATTTCACCCTCTCTGTGCCCTTGTTGCTGATGGTATTGCACCCCTCCTTCATCCCACCATACAGGCATTCAACATGGACTCAAACATTATTCCAGGGTCCAGATATATATCCGATTAATAAAAGACCTGCATGGCTATAAAGAGTTTATATAGCTTTGTTTTCAAGACCTATTAGATCGCTTAAAATTTTACGTGAACTTCAAAGAATAATTCTTTTCAGAATAATTCTTTTAAATTCTTTTTTTATGATTTTACCAGTAGAAAAATTCCACGGGTGTTTCTTTTATGACTTGGAACCAGTCTGGGAGAAATGTATTATAAAACAGAGTGGTTCAATAAGAGAGAAGATTTTTAAAAGGCCTACAGGAATTTTAGAAAGCTATATAATTACATGGGGGAAGAGGTACTTTTTTAAATCTACATTTCTATGTAGGCAACATACACACACACACACACATTTTACACATTTGGGTATTGTACAGGAGAAATTAAAGCAACTACCTCCAGGTTATTTGAACCTCTTTTTTTCTGCTGCAGTTCTGTCTGATTTGATCTCCGGGGTCCATTTTGACTGTCTGTTCATGGTTATTCGCTTTAGTGTCAGCAGCAATGCATGCGCTTTTTCCTTGGTCAGTCCTGTCTGTCTGAAAGACGAGAATCCATGTGGAACAGAAGAAATGTTACGGGTTGGTATGGTTACTGACCTCCCAAGTAGAAAAAACTGTTTTACGGGGAAAGGGAGAAAAAATGGCGGTTAGTACATTGCACAGCTGACATGTTTGCCAATGGGGATGTATATCACGATCGATACCTGTGAATTAATTTGTATTTTTAAAGGTGGTTAGTTACATGCAGTATTTTCTATCTTCATTGCTTGTCTTTACAGCCTAGTAGGCTATCTAGTGGTCTGTAGCCATAGAGGTGGTCTGTACATTTTCAGATGTTGTAGACCACAAAGGTGTGGTTTGTGTTCCTCTCCTTGGTTTGGGCTCTGGGTGTCCCAGTCCTGGTTTCCATCCCCGTTTCGACATTGTCCCCCCGCCCTCTGTATTCCTGAGCAGCTCTCCTACGCGGACTCGGAGGGCAACCCGATTGGCGTGGTTCAGATGACCTTCCTCCGGCTGCTGAGTGCTGCTGCCCGACAGAACTTCACCTATAACTGCTACCAGTCGGTGGCCTGGTATGATCCGGATATGGACAACTATGACAAGGCCATCCGCTTCTTGGGGTCTAACGACGAGGAGATGTCTCATGACAACAATCCTTACATTCGTGCCATGGTGGACGGCTGTGCAGTGAGTATCCGGTGAGAACAGGGGACCTTGTTTTCTCGTGTTTCTTCATTTCATGAGTGACGGGTAACTGTCCTCTTTTTTGCAGTTGAAGAAGGGCTATGAAAAGACTGTACTTGAGATTAACACACCAAAGGTGGAACAAGTGCCTTTTGTTGACATCATGTTCAACGATTTTGGCGGAGCCTCACAGAAATTTGGATTCGAAGTGGGGCCTGTTTGCTTCATCGGTTAAGACACTGTTTACAGAAAAAAATAATTATATATAATTATGTCAAATCGACGACAACAAAGTGAACAGCACGACAAAAAAAAAGACATCGCCTTTGTAAATCACTGTCTCCAAAAACGAATAAAGATTCAAGACAAGGAAATAAAAGAATAAAAAAAGAGCAACCTTGTAACCTCAGTCTGCCTTCTCCATCACATGCAGGTTTTGAAACTAAATGAGTCAGTCTTTTGCTAACCACACCGAAACTCAGAACCCTATACCCTGCAATTCAGTCCATCTCCTCACTCTCCTTAACAGTGACCTTCGATGTAGGTCAGGTAGTGGTGTCCCAGTTCCCTTGAGATGCACCATTAAGAACATCACACCTGCAGAAGTGGAACTTGTGATGACCTTTACTTTAAATGGCAGTTTTTCTTTCCTTTCAGTCTCGGTGCTTTACTTCGTTAATATGGCCCTCTATTCCTAGGAATGGTTCTTATATATATAAAATATATACAATTTTTATGTATGTTTGTAAGTATTTTGTAATTTTTTTTAATTTTTTTTTTATTTTTTTTTTTTCCGGGAAATGTTTATTGATTCAGGCTTCAAAACATGCATGTGACTGTTATGTTGTGTAATAATGGAGATAATTATTTGGACAAAATAAAGAGATGGACATAAAAATTGGAATTGATAAAAGCAGTTTTAGACCAGTTGTGAAGTGCCTTTTTTATGTAATTTAAAAATTGATGATAATAAAACTCAAAAAAGCACACAATGCTTTCATCTGAGCGTTAATTTCCGTTATAAAAACCACAAAACCAGGGTTTTCGCCCTTCTCTTTGTAAAATGCCTGTTTTATACTTGCTAGACTAATTGCTGATTTTTTTTTTTAATTTAAAGCGGGGGACGCTTTCACATTTTCATCCAATATGTCCATATTTGTTTAATGAAACATAATGTAAGATTATATATGCAAGGGATATCACATGGTAGTGGAAAAAGAGACATAGGTGCTATTTTTACTTTTGTCTGTGGTGCTATGAATTTTCATATGTAAATTCTGAAGTGAAACACTGGTGATGTCAAAACATTACCAACTCATCCAAGAATCTTTCCAATCTTGTCCCCATGAAGAGAACATAATGTTCCGACAGCCACAAGAACTTAGTATTTCTGCATGTCATTTCGTTGTATTGCCTATGTATATTTTTTCATCACTTTTTTATTTTCCTATTTAGAACCAAGGTAATGATTTCTGAAGCAACTGCAATTTAAGGATTGTGAAAAAGCAGATCTGAGAAGTGTGCTGAACATGGTGCTAATTTATAGAATTCATCCTCAGTAGCAGAATTTGCAAAATTTGAAAAAATAAAAATAAATAAATAAAATAAAATTGTTATATTTGCATACAGCTCCTCCTGACATTTTTTGTATGAGGGTTTTGGAGAGAAGTTGTTACTACCTATACATCGTGACCCTGGCAACCCTTCCGAATTTGCTTCTTCAGCCAGAATTCCACAGTGCAGGGTAAACCACACTGATACAACGAACACACGTAACAAACACCCACGACTTGAAGCTAACAGTGAGCCTTTAGTGTCCACATTTGTTCTTTTAGGGGATCAAATAAAAGGGTCTTCCTCCCGCCAGTTTACAAACAGGACTGCATTCAGTCTCTCTGATTGCAGCTACACACTTTGTTTGCATGTTTTTATGTCTTTTTCCTTAGTTAAATTTGTAAAGAAAGATGAAAATATTGCATATGTATATCATGGGACAAGACTAGCATCCCCACACGATTGTTCTTTTAAACAGGGCTAGCCAGACAAAAAAAAACCTTTTTCATTTTAAGCTTTAACCTTTAATAAAACATGCTTTTGCTCATGCTCTTCCTTCTCTTTCTTAAGGTTGTTACTGTCACATAAGGTTCAGTGATCACAGTTCATTCTATTCCTGCTTCAGGCGACTCGTCATTTACCACATACATACACTTGTTTTTTTTTTCCTTTTTAAATATATGAGACTTGAACCATTTCTATTAAAATACCTAGACGTATTGAAAATGGTAATTTTTTGGTGCAGTAGGCCCTATTTTCCTGACTTTTGTTTTTTTTTCTTTCTAATGCTGCCATTATGGATTTTTGTTATTTTGTTTGTTTACCTTTGAGTTGTTTTTAAGGTCTTGTCAAACCTGTGTAAGAAGCAAACACAATTACAATATTGGTGTTGTTATTAATAAATTCGATTTTACTGTGTCCTTCCACTCTTTTGAGCTGTGCATCTTGTATGATTTTTGAAGCATTAAAACGTGTATGCATGAACTGTAAGATTTTTTTCTTGTTGTAATTTAAGATGAAAGTCTTCGACCATTTTTTATACTTAATATTTGTTTTTTGAGCTGCTAAATGAGCAAGTAGTCATGTCAATTGTGAAAGGTATAGAGGACCATTATATTGTAAGTCAAGGCAAACAAAATGTTATTCTGTAGTATATTTATTGTATTATTTAAGAAAATAAATGTAAATTAACATCAGTAATGTCACTGAAGGACGGCCTTCTTTATCGCTTACGTGTAGGGAAGTTACCATGCAAGGTGTAACTTTGCACAAGGTCTGTCATTATAGCATTAAATATCAATGTTGTGGTTCAGCAAGTATTTATTATACAACGAGACTGACATTTTTTATTCATTTTTACTTATTAACTGCCATGATTTGCCAGGTCAGGCTGTTACAAAATGATATTTGATGTTTCTCGCTCAAGATGTTTTTTTTTTTTGACTTTGTTGGTAGTATTACGAAACCATTTGTAACTTTGTTTCAAAAGTATTGTTTTGATCACACGTTGCACTCTTCACCTTCAAGGTAACTGTCAGATTGTAGAGTTTTGTTAATATATATATATATATATATATATATATATATATATATTTTATTTTTTTATTTTTTTATTTCCCTAACTCACTTTGGGACACGCAGGAAAGGGACACACTGCTGTACTCACTAAAATAAGGATCAAGCACTTTTACTATGTCCATGACACTCTGCCAAGGTTAGAAAGGAAAAGCTGGTAGCACAGTGGTTTACATTTACATAATTTTTTTTCAGTCATGACAGATTGTGATACAAATTTATGTCGCCATTAAGAGACAAGGAGAGAAGTGGATCCAAAAAAGATATGTCCTGAAACCCTGCTTGAATGTTAAAGGCTTTCAGCACTTGTGACAGAGCTCATTTCACCACACTGGAGTCAAAACTGAGAACCTTGTGGATGGGACCACTAGCTGCCAGAATCTAAGGAGTTCGGCGCTCCTCCTGGGTTGTAATAATAATCGTATCCTGTAGGTTTTGGGATGCTGATCCTTTAACCGTCTTGTAGGTTGTAACTAGAGTCTTGATCTTCACCCACGCAACTGCAGGAAGGCAATGGGGAGAGACAACGAGTTCAGGTGCATGGGAATGGTTTGTAAGGTCAAAATGGAACCTAAGCCACAACATGGCATAAAGATCAGCTAGAGAGGCTTCGTGGGAGAGGATGGACAACTAGATGGAGGAAGTCGCAGTAGCTCAGGAGAGATACCAACCTAACCAAGACCAGACCCTGTGTAGAGTGTTGAAATAGCAGTGGTAGGAGAACCAGTGAAAGCCAAATGCAGAGCCATGAAAACAGCACAGATGGAGAAATATAAGGTGCCCAGCAGTGACCACTGTGGAACACCAGTTGAGAGAGATTGGGAAAAAGATGGTGAAACATTCTAAGATACCTGATCAGAGCTACATCATACGTAACGCTGAAACTATTTTGTTTTCATTGACTCACAGCTGTTATAGAGAGGAAAGTAAAATGCAGTGGTTGACAGGTCAACCGCTCAATTGACCTGAAGTGTCCATGTAAATGGAGACCAAGGAAAGGAAAGCAGCTCTTGAGAGCTGAACGGCTCCTGACATTGCAAAGAGGGCACTCTTAGTGGAATGAATAATCTTGAATCTCAACATATCCTCTGAGGAGATAATCTTGCGATTATGTTGTACTCACTCTTTACAGAACTGAGGAAATGAACCTGTGACCAAAGGGAAACTGCTGGTTTTGAGCAAGAACGTATTTGGTTTGTATTAAACTGTTAAACTAGCAAAACTGTAACCAAAGAAATTAGCTTTATTTAGCAAAAAAACCCCCTCAATTTCCCAATTCCGGAAAATAATTCTTTGAAAGTAGAAACTTAAACCAATCTCCGATTTTCTTCACCAGTGCACCTGCTTATATAGCTTTATTTGGACAAAATGGTAAATATTTTCTAGATTTTATAACGAGAACATATTTCTTAGTTCATAGTTTTATTTAGTTTGTGGTGTTTCCTGTTTATTTTTTCTCAATAGGCAAACCACTACATACAATAGTTGAAAAATTCTGAGCAGCTTACTTGGATTGAGGGCCTGATGGAGAATCACATCATTGTATTGTTACGTCCCGCTGCACTAGCTGTCCTTTCAGTACAAACACAGTCGCAATGATGAGGCAAGTTACTTTTATCTAGGCAAACAAGTTACAAGACAAATATGACTGCCTGGCGAATTATTCAAATTGCTTCTATTAAAATGTAAAGAGGCTTCCAGCACAAATAGGAAAGCTTATAGATTAAAATTGTAGAGCATTTATTTAACAAGTCTGCTGGCCTTAGAAAGACCTGACGCTCTGCAAGCGTGACACTACAATAACTTTAAAAAAGATAAAAAATTTTTAAAAAAAAACATTGTTATGGAGCAAAAGAGTATTTTTTAGACATCTTTATTTTTATAAATGAAGTCTAGTTATGTCAAACCTGGTAGTGCTGCAATTTGGTTTAGGTAAGATTTGATACACTAGACATACACTTAGCCAAGGCCATTGGAGGGAGGATGTGTGTCACAGTCCCCAAGAGTAATACATCCAGTGACCAAGCTGAACTAATTCAGGTGTCTCCAGTAAGTGAATCCTGTAACCATTTGAGGTCCAACTGTCGAAAATGAACAAAGGACAAGTTTATGGATTGTGAATTGTTAATAAGCACCTTCTAGCCTGTGAGGGTTGCTCTGTTTGGTGTCTCTGAATCTCGCATATCTACCGCTTCTGTTCCAAATCCCTCGTCCCACTATGCTCCTGTGGGGATCCAGTGGGATCCTCCCACTTCTCCAGTAACCTTGCCGTAAAGTTTGTGTGTTCCCACATCTTCAAAGTTCTGCCATCACCGCATCGTCAGGTCCCCAAGCCTTGTTTCGAGGTCACAGGGTCACCACAGCAGCATGTTTACATTTATCACCAACTGCACAGCCCATTCGCACATAAACTTAATCCTCCCCAATTCATGTCTCTGTGTGGTTATGACAATATGCCCCCCAGAGCATTTTAAGCTAGTAGAATTAGTCCGCTCTGCAGGGCTTTCTCTGCAGGATTATACTTTGAAAACATTTCTGATTTGGTGCTACAGAAAAGTTTTCGGTGAGAAAGTGCACCACTCTTTAATACACACAGACGCTAGTTAGTTTGGGCTGCACAACTCTTTCTCTTCAGATTTTTTTAGCTTGATCTAAATCTGTTCATGTCATCAAATTCATATTTTGTTTGTTTGTGTAGAAAAGAAAAGGGCAGCACAGTGGCTCAGCAAGCATCTGGGTTGCTTGGGTGTGGGACTGAATGTGGCTCAGTCTGTGTGGAGCTTGCATGTTCTCTCTCTGTCTGCCTTTTGCTCTTCCCACAGCCCAAAGACGTGTTTCAGGTTAATCACTCGCTGAAAATTGTACACGTGTGGCCCCTGGGCGATGGACTGCTTTTCCATCCAGAGGGTAGTTTCATAGCCTACTGTCCAATGATTCTTGGATAGGCCCTGTACTGCTACCAGCACTAGGGGGTTAGCAGAAAAGGATGGAAGTATGTAGAAAAGAAAAATTAGTATGCTCAACGAAAGTACATGACAAAGACTTTTTTGCACATTAAATTAAAAGTAAGAACAACGCAAGAAGGATACAAGAAGCTAACTACTGAGAAGCAGGAGAAGAGCTGCGGAATGATTGTTCGATATACTCACATTCGGTCGCTGTCAGTGGTCCTAGGCCCGCAATCGGTGTCTGCTGACAAACTTTATACTGTGTTTCATTTGTAATGTCTGAAGTGTCTGTTCAGCAGTGTCACTAGGAATGACCATTTAACGTTCCCTTTTAAAAAAAAAAAATCTCTGCCCTTGTACTGAATACACTCATTTTGTTCAGATTAGCAGGTACATGCTTAATCCAAAGCTATCTGCCACATGCATTTATAATGAAGAGAAAATATAATTAGCATTCCAGCGGAGGTTATATAAATATCTTATGCTGATTTATTACCAGCTCAGCATGACTACACAACGCATGGAGTTGACTTATTGACCGCTTTTAGCGCTCTACACCTCCCTGAGGTACCAAATGTAGGGTGCACACCTAAAATGCCACCTTTTAATTATATTTAAAACTTATTTGCTTAAGTTAGAAGCACTACTTTGCTTTAAAACGCGTTGGTATGTTGAATTGAAGATCCAAGGGCACGATCTCCGACGTGGCGCCTCCAAGCCAGGGACCTCAGAGTGTGCAAGCCAACCCCAGCCCTTGACCACCGTGGTGAGACAGATGGGATGCCCAGCGAGACACTGGCAGTCATTATGAGGCACCGCATGGCGAATTCTGCTGGAGAACAGCGTGGCCTCACCCCCGGTCCACCCACACGCCACGAAGCGACTCTCCTTGGTTCCATCCCCTCTGCTCCTCTGTTCATTTGATCTAATTTTTTTTCGTTGTGGACAACAGATGAAGGAAAACTTCCTCAGACCTTTCAGGTCTTTCAGCTTTTATGTTTCATGCTATAGTTTACCAGGGTAATATGTACTCAGTGTGTATGTGATTATGTGAGTATTACCACGTGCACATTTGACACCATGACGTTTCAGCGTTACTGATTTAGAATATTTACTATTTGTTGAAACATTGTCATGCAGCTCAGCTGGTTTGAGTTCATAATCGGCCCTCCACACCATGCAATCTTGCTTTTGATTAAATTGATTTTTTAAAATTAAACAACCTTCAGGTATTTATTAAATTTAAAAAGACAATTTAAATTTACTTTTAATCCTTGTTCTGTCACAATTATTTAACTTAAGTAAGAAACTAAATAATAATAATAGGTAACTTATTTTTCATAATGTTTTATTTTTTATATCTTCACCAGTCTCCTCTTTACTGCATGTAGTATTTTTCTTTTCATGTATGGAGTTATTTTACTGTCCTTTTTAAAATTTAATTTAAATGTTTTAATTTATTTGTCCCTACAAAGCCACAAATAAATCTAATAGAATGGTATTGGACTTCAAGGACTTTTTCTGAGGCTTTCGGAATGTAATTAATTCTTGACCAAAATCTTCTTAAAATCCTGTCTATTTACTGTGTGATTATTCATCATTCACTGAGTCATTTATTCACCCACAAGTATAAAACTATGCTTACAAAAGGACGCCGGTTCAATTTTCAAGAAAACTAAAGACAGCAAAAAGCCATAGTTTGAGACATTTCCCTTTTATACATAGAAGCTACATGCATTGTTGGCATCCTTGTATTTTAAGTAGACTATTTAAAATATTTCTTTTTAAAAAATGGACAGAGAAACAGCTTAGGTCCATACATTCTTATCTGTTTCATCCACAGTATAAAATGCTAACAATTAAAAAGGGTCGTGTGCAAACAGTATAAGAACAGAAAAGTTAGTATGACACAATTGTTGGCCCCCTTCGAACAATTCGGTTGGGACCAGATTTTCACCTGAACAGGTGAGTTAAACTCACCTGCGATAAATTGCCAGAACTCGCATGACATGAATTAACCAACGAATGATGGTTTTAATGCTTAAAAAGCTCACTTTCTTTCCCTGTTCCTTTCTGGTAACGCTGAAAACAAGTGAGCAGCCAGAGCCCATCAAATTTTCCTTTTCCTCTGGAAAAGGTTACAAGTGAGTTGAACAGATATCTGTATATTGCATAACTTTAGACATCCTGTTAAATATTCTCATGATCAAAAGTTAGCAACTTTCCAGTTATTTCTAAACATATTGTACATATACCTAAAATGAAAGTGTCAATGATGTAGACCAGAACTTTACCCATAAATCATGGTTTAAAATTACAAACTTGACAGGTGTAGGTAGTGCTGTACATGTGTGGTATGCTATATATTACGGTTCGGGCAAAATTGGAAAAAGATTTACAGGACAGAAAAGGATATGTAAAGGCAGTAACTTTCTTACAGAGGTAGTTGCTGCTGTCATTAAACAAAGACTCCATTGTTCAGGAGCCTTGGTGACATTTACCACCTCACTCTCCTGAAAAGAAACTGAAGTGTGAGCCATACTTCCTATTTGAAAGAGTCCACTCGAATGGCATTCAGCGAGATTCCTGACTGTCAGCTGATAACTGAGGGATCCATGCAGTATCCCTCTCCGCAATCTGATATTGAGCGGTTGAGAGGAAAGTAGAAGAATGTGGTAATGTCTTCCAATCAGCTGAAGAAGTCTGACTTATTCTGGTGGCATGCAAGTCATCAATAAACCATCTTGGCTTTCCCAAAAAAAAAATCTTTTCAATCCCTGTCTATTGTGAAAGGATGCTTAGGGGAACAGTGTTGCTTTCTTTGTTGTGCTTGATAACTTGACTTGGCTCTGACCTCAAATTTCCCAGACACAGCTGTTAACACAGATAATCTCTCTGTCTCAGACCTGCTGCCATATTAATCCTTCACTCAGACCTGCTCCTGCACTGCATAGGAAGCACGAATTACACCAAAAAAGTGCATTGCGGTTCATTATTATCCTTTATCAATAACCCTTGTCCAGTGTACCATAGCAGTGGTCTGGAGCAGATCCTAGAGGCAGGGTAACAGTCCATCGCAGGATGGTCTCATCCTATCAATTCCACGGGTTGTTAAAGGAACCCAGAGCATCTGGATGAAACCCATACAAACATGCAACAAACTCCACACGTCAGCATTCAAAACCACGTCTGAACCACAGGGCAGACATGGTTTGGACATGAAAATAGTAAAATAAATATAAATTAATCCTTTATTCATATTTCCCCTGCTCTGGATAGGTCAGCTTTGTGGATCGAAGACCTAAAGATCAAGTGAAATTGTTATGCATGCTGTAGACACTCTGGCTATGTCACACCAGGTGACAGGGAAAGCACCTGGTTTTGGCAATGAGGGACCTGGCTGAGGAATGGCTGTCAGAGAGGTGTGAAGGGTACTGGGTTTACATGATCCACACTGACTGGTCACTGTGGTTTCACAGCCGCTGCTGGCAGGGGGGGCAGAGCTAAGTGTGGTGTGAACCCACTGCAGAAAATGTGTGAAGTTCCCAGACAGTGTTCTGCTCCCTTGTCCAAAATATGAAAAAACTGTAGCTGTGCTAAAAAAAAAAATGCTTTTCAGGAGCTTCAGTCAGACAAATGTAGCTCCCATGCTGGTTTCCAGTTGGCAGTCTTAGATAATGGGGCAAAACTGTCAGTTAGCTGACTGCTGTCCACTGTTTGTGTGCCATGGAGGACTACTGATGACAAATAGTTGTGAGCTATGAATTGCACACACTACGTTTGCCAGGTCTGGCTACTGATAAATAAAAGTCAGTGGGCTATTGAAGCTCTCCCAAGAACATGAGCTCGCCGGCTGGTGGAAAACTTAAAGTGCTATGACTTGTTTCACACTAGCACCCAGCTTTCTCTTCTGTGTAAAGATGCCTTGTTTGTTTACATTCACACATCACTTCTTCGGAAATTTACAAACGATGGAATGCCCTTATTTGCATGCATCTGGTATTTATTTTTTTACTACATATTTTTTTAAACATGTATATAGTTCATATTTTATCTTTTTCACACTTTAAAATCGGTGCAGTTGAAGGTAACAGTAACTTTCATTTAAAATAAGCCCCGATAAAATGCAGTGTAATGAATAAAATATATGAAATGTGGGGGAAATTAATTATAAATAAATTATGCATGCAATGCATATATTAGGTATTAAATAAACATTTCTTTAAAAATTGAAGTGCATCAAACATCTGAGAAATAAAGTACTCAGGTAAAGTTTTAAACACAAATTGTTATTTGAAATGAAAATTTGATATTCAAGATCAATAATTAAAACTTTAAAAATTACTTGGAGGGGGATAAATGATAACTCTAGATGAAGGGAAAAATATTCGTTGTAAATATTTAAAATATCAACCAGCCGTATTCAGCGCATATGTACATGTTCATCAGTCTGTCCAGCTGACATAGAGCCCAAAGCAAATGTATGCATACATGCATGAGCGAAACATTTATCCATTAATACGACAAAGAAATATATTGCACAGGTCTGGTGAAGGTTAAAAAAACACATTCTTTCATAATTATTCAAAAAAATTAATCCATTCATATCTGCTACTACTGTATAATGTGAGTAACTTGATATAAATAACATTTGCAAAACTGACCCAAAGAAATCTGGCATAATTTGCATTGAACTGGCAGTTGACTTAAAAGGAGGAAAATAAGAGACAGACCTGTAAAATACAGCAAACCCCTATGATACGTCCAAAACGGATTTACGAGGGCAACAAATTGCTGGTAACTGTCATATTCACCTGAGATTATAGAATCATGATGGGGAGAATCATTCAAAGCACACAGGCCATTAGCTGCTATTTATGTAAAGTTTTTCCACTGCCTCTAACAGGTGCTGCTTAGACCTGCCCAAGTACCTTGCATTCGTACCATTATCTACGTCTTGATGGATGCTGTGGTGACGCTGCACAGAGCCGAAGATAAAAGAAACATCTGAATTCATCTAGTGTTCGTCTTGAGCTCTTAAATCGCCACTGAAGGTCAGTAAGTCTTTTTCATGGGTCTTCCTCCGGATTGTCAGGGACAGCTATTCAAAAAATAGCTCTAAGTCTGAGACCACCACTGTCATCAGAACTTCTTCCTGCAGAATAATAGAAATGGCATTTCATATCCCGGGATCCAAATCTGCCATATTTGATTCACATTAATGTCAACCCTTGTCTTATGATGAAATAAAATTTGTACCATCAGCTGTATGCATTGATAAAGTAAACTGTGCACGTTTGAGAAGGAGAAGGAGAATTCCAAGGTTTACTTTCCATCATTGTCCTCAGTTATAATTAAACATTATACACTTAGGCTGTGAAAATTTATCCTAAAAGTTTTTTTATTTTTTTTTTCCTGCTGCTATTTTGAATCCTGTATTCACCAATTCTTTTCAGTATCACTTGCACGCAATGCCGTCTTTGTGGAGCAGTCTGTGCTCTGGAATAACTTGAACAGACTAATTATGCAGAGCATTTGGATATTGAGGTTTTCAAGTAACTGTTTATTTGTTTTGTTAGCAGTTACCAGGACTTTTACGCAGGCTAGTTACATGTATGCTTTTCAACCCCACTGAAACATACCCTACAAATTGCACCCCAGCAAACTTCCTTTTTTTCACTTTCTGCTTTGACATAATTCATCATCTTTAATACTTTCGCTACATTATTACAGGGCAAACAGAAACCAATATTCAGTTCTGCAGCCAGTGCTTTTCTTGATTCCCACTGGCAGTCAAGGCGAGGTTCTTGTTCCACCGGGGCTGCGGTTCTTCTGACACTTCGGAGTAGGGGCCGTTTCGCTTTCGACTGGGGTCCCAAGTGATCCTCTGTTCGAATGCCAGGCAGCACGATGAAAGCCCCTCTTCCAGGAGCAGCAGATGCAGAGGGAAGAGTGAACATATGCCGCTCCCTACCTAATTACTGTGCGCTCTTCTGCATTCAGGTTTACACCGCGATCGTGCGCCTGCCCGTCCCACGCAGCCAAACAACACATGGTATCTGTACCTGTAAATGAAATGATTTACATATATGAAAGGGCGTGTGAATGCAAAGTCAAGTAAGTGGCCTAGGTGTGCAAATACTCTATGCGAAGGCTCAAAAAAAATGTGACAAATATAATCTGGGACTTTAGCATGACAGTCTTCATGAGAGAAAACACCATGCCACTCATTCCCAACTAGAAAAGTATCTGGCAACCAGCAGTATCTGCTCAGAATGGTTTATTCTTGTATAACACGCCTCAAATGGAGAACCTAATTTCCCCCAGACCACCTGCAAATGAGAAGGCAAGGAATTGCAGGTATGACTGTACGGTGATGGCATCTCTTGCCCGTTCCTGTCATCTTGAGCAGGAAGGTGCTCTTTAATTGACTGCAGACCACTCCAGCCAGGGCTGACTGAGTGGGAAGGAGAACCACAGGGTCCCAGCGAGACAACCTGCCAGACTGAGGTTCAGCTTTCACTGGCCCGGCACACAGACAGGGGGCAAATGCTAGAGTGGGTGTTGTGAATCTTCTTATTGTATTCCTTTCGATTGTTTGCCCGCCATACATTGAGCGGCGAGCAAAAAGCAGAGCGAGAACCTGGAGCTATTAAAGAGGCTCATGCACTGCGATTGGTGTGCAGTGCACATCTTCTGTAGGGATGAAGGAATGGCTGCAGAGCAGTGTTGCTTTGGGAAACGATGGGGGCTGGGATGGGGATGGGTGACATGCAAGTGGTATAGGCTACCACAGTAAAATGTGAGCAGTGGACCATTAAAGACAAGCTGCTCACATCTTTGTGTAAGAGTTAAATGCATGGAACATCACTGTATCTGAGGCTGGAACTCCACACGACTGTAAATGACACAGAAGTGAGTCGGCGGAGTGGAGGTTCACGGTTCCTCTTTTGCTGACACTGCAGTTGCAGTAACCTCTTTTTTTCACGCATAAAAGCACTGCTGGTCATGGGTTTCAGGAAAGCCATAGCTGGGACACAAAGGTTCATAAAAAAGATTACAGCCCATGATTCCACTGGTAGATTAATAATAGAAAAAAAATAAATGTGTACAGTGATTTATTTCAACGCTATCGTTTGCTTAAATTCTTTCAAACTGTTGCTTCTTTTTTCTTTTACTTTACGTTTTGAATAATTATTTGTGGTACTTGTTCCTGCAGTAAAGTTGTCCTGCTACTGCCGGAGAAGGCCGTATCATTGGTAGGTCCCCCAGGCAAGCAGAACGTGGCTCAGATGCATTCCATTAATGCTGCATTGCTGAGCTCCTGCCTTCTGTCCCACTCCAGGCACCAAGCTGGAGGATGAATAATGGGTGGCAACAGGATCACAGTTTGATACATGCTTTTTAAGGACGCTCGCAAGGGAGTCAGCGGCGGAGCACCACACAAATGCAAATAGTTTTGAAATTTTCAGAGACCTCCACAGGCAACAACTGGCCTTGATGTGAAGTGTGCCTGAATTTTCAATATTCCTTCTGCTCCCATGGTTCCTTTGTATAATAACGTCTTCTGGTAGAGTTACATCGCACGACTGCACGCAGTGAAATTACGAATAATTTGCCGTCTTTTTTTTTTGATCTTGAGATTCTAATGTATTTATATATTTATTTTATTTGCTCATTCATTCATTCTGTGAGAAGATACCTCCTTTTATGTCTCTTTGAGAAGATGTATGCCTTAAGCCAAGTGAAACTGATTGAAGTATTGACAATTTGGAGCACAGCTTAATTCACTATTTATTCAAACTTAGTCCATGAGGGACTATCTATCTGTGTAGAGTAATAGTTACTTTAGAATCTTGATGGAGTGGCATTTTTCTGTGTTATGAACGATTGTGATAACCATCATAGTATTTAATATTAAGATAAAATTGTGTTATGTGTATATTAAAAAATTTCACAGCCATCCAGGGTCTTGTTCAAGGCCACAGCAGTCCAGAGCCTATCCCGCATTCACTGGATGTTAGGCAAGGACACTATATTTGGGCTGAGACACAAGTCCACTGCAGGGTAGCCAAACATACACATATTCTTACACTACTGGGAAACTTACTCTAGGCAATTAACCTGAAACACATATCTTTGGATTGTGGGACGAAGCCACTGAAGACATGAGGAGAACATGCAACCTACACCCAGCCAAACAGGTGCTGTAAGGAGCGGCGCTACTCGCTGCACCACCGTGTAATCTATATATTCACATAATTTCCATATATATTTTAAATATATTTTTTATTGCACAGATATAGTTTCTGGACAGCCCGGACGTAAATGGGTGTTTGGGTGTGTCTGTGTGTGTGTGTGTGTGTGTGTGTGGGTGTGTGCGACTGACAGCTGGGTGTTGCTAGAGGTTTGATCTAATACTTCCTTCCTGAAATTGTGGCTTATCCAAATGTCAATATAACACAGAATTTACTACCAAATAAAAATCAAAACACAAGAAATGTGTTTGCACATTGACACCAGAGGCTACTGCGTTGTACTCTGGCAAGTGAGAGACAGCACACATGCATTTATAACGCTACTTAGTGAATTAGGAAGTTATACATATGTTACTGTTCCCATTTATACTTGAGCCAGTGCTCATATAGTACCTACCTGCACTACAGTTTGATAGTTATAAATAAAATGTTGGTAGTACAGGGTTTAAGGCGAAGGTCCAGCTGCATCACTGGAGGCTGGTAAATCTCACATGCAGAGCCATAAATTTCAGCAGCATAAATACTAAGGCTTAATGGCTTGCGCTGCCAGGTAATGTTGGCACAGCAAGTGACAATGGAGGAGGAGAACGGGGCCCACCGCCTGCTGCTTCATTTCCCCGACTTACATGCATTTCGTTGTGGTCCCTGAAGCTTCCCTGTTTGGCATTCACAGTTACTATGAGACATTGCGAACTGGCTCCGTATTGGAAAGACCTGCTGTCCGGGGCAGGAGAGGGGTGTTAGTTGCACATCTGGCTTTAAGTCATGGAAATCAGCCTGAAATCAGAAATTCTGCTCTCCAGTCCTTCCAATTCGAGAATGCAGGCTGAGCTGGAAGAATCCATGATCACATATCAGTTCACAAGAAATGTAGGTGCTTTCCAGACATTTTTTGCCCAAATCAGCTTACACGTTCACAGTTTTCATGTGCTACTTACAGCTGAATGTAAGACAAAGCAATTCAGGTTACGTGCGGTTGCGTCCTCAAGGGTACAACAGGAGGCACCTCCTAATAACCCTCACACTTGTTGCTGCTTTACTACTGCTGTTGCTGTGAACGTGTTTCATTAGTTTAATGGTTCTCTGAACAATATTCATGGGGAATTCTGTGAATATCTTCATGACTTTGAGGCACAAATAAACGCACATTTATAGCTGGTGTGCAAATCCCCACAGGACACTGAAAGGCAAACGAAAGCCTGAAAGTGGCCGGTACTAGAGCATGCTGAGAAATGTCACAACAAAGAGAAATAGCTGCTTCTTCGGAGTGTCCGAGATTTATTTTAATTGTACGTTGCCTTTTAACAGAATTCCACATGAAGACAAGGAGGGCTAAGGGTAGAAACACCCATCTATTTCAAGCGGTGATGTAATTTTAGTTCTGTCATCATTTCTCTTCTTTTAATGAAATGTACATGGCTATTTATATGAGGTTAAATGCCATTTAAAGGGACTATACGTCAGCTTGGGGCTTGAATTCGTTTCGTCTTGCTTTTCAGGAAATGTGCCAGTGTAATTTCTCGCCCGCAGTGAAAACCGCTAATTGAAAATATCCTGGGATAGAAGGCAAACCTTGCAAGAAATTACGGGAAGGCAACGAGACAAAAGGCATTGTTCACGTCAAGAGTTATCAAGTCAAGCAATTCCACATTCCCTTGTTGCATTTAGGCTCATCCCTTTTTCCCATTATTTCGGCTCTTTGTTTGATTTAATTCTCTGTGCAGGTTTTCTGCAGGCACCAGCATATTTAAATATGTAGTTCTTAATGACAGAGCTGTGGGAGAATAAGAGAACTGGAAATCCATCAGATATCACTCCCGCTGCAAAAGCATCCCCTCAATGACTTCTGTGCCTCACTTGGTTGCATAGCCCTGGTACTATTATAATCCATCACTACTTATCCTACTGTACACATGCCTTAAGGTAGGATAAAGCTTGTGTCTCATCTGGGTTTAATGAATTACAGCTGAAACTAGGGCTGGCTTAATACTTTCTGAATATTCAAAGAAATTGCAAATGACAGCCAGGGAAAAATCTGTACTCGATAAGTAAAATCTAACAGGTGGTGATTTAGGCAACCTGGATATCGAAAAAAAATACAACCCTGTATAATTTTTATCCTTGAAATTGTTCGTAGCATCGTGAAAAATGAAGTACAAGTGAGAGCAAATTGTTCCAAATTCAAATCCTACCAGGCACCAAAACAAGAACAAGTAAAACACCGTAAACTGTACTAATGTATCTCCTGCAGAACTGCTACACTGTCCACCAGTTATTCATTGCTGGTATCAGCAAGGTTTATGTAATAAATTATATATGTTGCTACTGGCTTTGAGGAAGATCAGTGCGATGAGTTTGCGCTTTTTTATTTTTCTTAACTTTGGTTATATCTGTGAAATAGCAGACAACAGAAAAGCACTGAGAATGGCAGAAATGAGTTTTCTGTAAGAACAAAGAAAGGCTTTTTTTTCTTACCATATCTGCCTTGTGTCGTGTCAATCATGTCAAATTTTTATCATGTGTTTTGGAGCAGGACCCTGTAAGGCAGGATCATTTTTGGGAGGAACAATTCTGGTTTGCCCTAATTGTATCATCAGCTTTCACTGTAGCCTTTCCACATCTCCTTTGCAGAGTGTCAGCACAGTGACAGCCCTGATCTGATATATGGCAGTAATACACAGATCCTGATCCGTGCCATTATTTTTTTTGTTATCCACTTCCTCCCTCCACTCCAGAAGAGGTTACGCCAAGCCATCTCAACATTGCTTCATCTTCCATTCCGAGCTTATGGCCCCGGGGCTCTGCCCATCACTCAGAGATTGTCGTTCGTTCTTCACGCCGTGCTGTCAGACCATGTACTGCCCCCCTCTGCCGTGCTGCATCGGCATTAATGTCTTGTCCTTTCAAAACAGGAAAGCAACCGCAATATTCTACTGACAATGTGTTGGTGAGGGAAAGGAGCAATTTCTGAATGGGGCACCAGAGTGGGATACTGGAGTGGCAGGTTGCACAGATGACTGAAGAGAAAGGGCTTTCATGGAGGGCAGGAGCCAGAGCTGCAGTAAGTAAGGTACTAGAAGCTAAGCTTGACTGTTGCTACCATTACACTGATAAAAGGTCAGTTTCAATTTTTCAATTCAACCCTGTCATATCCTAACATGAAAGAAATATTTTTTTTTTAAAAAAAGGGCTTTGCTGTACATCTTATCTCTTTCGTCTTTCTCTTTACCTTAGCAGATGATGCAACGGCTTTCTGAAACAATGTAAGTGTCAGTTGGAGAGGAAGGTCAGCCTTTAAGTACCTAGGCTTTAGATGTTAAACCTGGGTCTTCCGTAGATCAATAAAGTTAGTCATTCCTCGCATTTAATTGGCCGCACTGTGCAGAAATGTGGTAAATCGAGACCACATTTAAATTGGTGTTTCCATTTCTTCTTATGGAAAAAATAACAATGTTTCCCAGCTCATACAAAAACCCCCAAACCAGTTTTCTTAAATATTACCAAAACACTGTAAAACACCTTCAGGCTCGTGCAGCATGGTACAGCATAGCACAGCACAGTGCAGCAGAGCACACTGGCTGCACACACACACGGGGCTCCAGCTGCACAGCACACACAGGCACGGTCAATTGAGTCATGACTGTACATACGTGTGTGTGTAGTATGTTGTAGGTAAATGTATAATACAGTATAATGTCCTTATCTGGACAACTGAATATCTTCCTACAACAACCTTATGAATCTATTTTATGCCATTTATGCCTGAAAAATAATATAACAAAGAGAAGCTGTTGAGTATAGTGATCAGAATTTATGAGGATGTATGTTTAATGCTGAACAGGCCACTACTGCTATACCTCCTTCCTATGTGTCATCTCATAGATGGAATCACTGAAAATTGTTTAACATTGCACATTTTACCAGAAAGTTGTCACGGAGGGCTTTGCAGTAGATTTTTGAGAAGGACTAAACAACTGTACGCTGTCAATATATATAGAAAATATTTCCGTCTTAAACACATCCAGATAAAAAATGTTTATGAATATATTTACCATAAGCTTCTTTCATGAAGTGATTATGAAATGACAATGAAAATACGAGGCTCGTGACAATGTTCAAGCAATGTGGTTGTAGGATGCAAGGCAATGGTGAGGCTGTCCGACATGGAGTTTGCAATTCAGATTTAGAGCAGGGGCAGCCAGACGTTGACAGCAGATATGCCGATCACACAGAGCATCTAAATTAAAACATAAACAAACAAATCTGTAAAGCTGTCTGTTGCACAAATAATACTGGCCCAGCTGGTGGTGGGAAGTTACTGGGAGCGTCTGCAAGGCAGTCTCCGAGGGCTCCCGTCTGCCTCTACAGTCCCACAGCTGTCCCCTCACACATGATGCTCTCATTAGGGGACAGCAGCCAGCTGTGCCCAACTGGGGTGCAGCAGTGCCATTTGGAGCAGGCTGGGAGTCTGATGAAGGTGACAAGAGCTGGTACCCTGGCTTTCAGTTCCTGGTCATTAGGCCTATTTCTAACCCCATTATTTAGGTACATAAAAAAGAAAATGTGACTGTGGAAATAAATAATTTGATCACAATATTTTGATATGCAATTTTGTTGCACCATAAATTGTTTACCACTCATTCATTTTCAGGGATTTATTTCCATTTCAATTGGTACCAAAGCAGTTACGGTTGCCCATTCAAGTCCCACTCTTTGGTACTATTTTAGTCCACATTAGCCGGGTATTTTCTTTGAATTGCTCCATTAAAAATACCCAGGGATATACAGTAAATGGGCTAGATACTGATAGCTGCCGTGCGGGCTAATAAATATATGAACAAGTTTTCTGTTCTGAATCATTGTTGTTTCTTACTGAGGTAGTTCCCAGTACAGTGATAACTCAAAATAATGTAATTTTGTCATTTTTCCACTGCTGCTCTGCTGTAGACCTTCACTTTTAAGCCCATGCCTCTTGTGTGCAGCAAATCTGCGTCATTAGTCGTAAAACTGAAATGTAAGTTACAAGTCAGTGACTGGAGCTCAGAGTAGGTTGATGTTGACATTATTTAAGTTTATGTCTAACCCTAGCTTATTCAACTCTAAGAAAGTTTGTAAAAAACAACCCAGACATGCTATTCCAGGCCAGAAAAGGGCTTCTAAAATGCAGCATATATTAGGGATGCACATACAATCCCTCACGGCGCACAAAATTTCATCGAATGAGACTTTCTCCAGTGTGTGAACTTCTGTAGTTGTTTGACAACTCTTGACAAACCTGATTGGTAAGGCGAGACCCATCATGTCCATTTTGACATGCTTGTATTTGTGATTTACTCTTTCTAAAACTTCTTTTTGTGAGGGTGAGGTACTTTACCCTAGCATTTCCAATCAAGTCAAACAACTTTTTTTAAAATTTTGAATATATACATGACCCGAAAATGTGCTCATTGACACACTGTCTGTTCACAGTATACTACCCACATTCCTTTGCGCCTCCACGCTATTCCCTGCCTAGGATGGCTAATGAGAAGGATCAGCCTCATCCAAAAAGCATAATGTGATACTTGGTAAACATTCTATGGCCTAGAAAGTAAAATAAGCCCCTAAGACAACTTGTACCCAATACACTAATTTGGCAAGAATGAAATGTAAAACGCAAACAGTACAAGAGGTCCAACTTTTTACACAAATGCTTTGCAAATTCTTCACTACTCAGAATAACTGGCATACATTTCCCCAGTACGATTTTGGGGTTTGATGAACCTTTATAATATGCATCACGATGCCATATTTTATGTTGACATCAACATGTAAACAGAGTCTGACAAGGACATGTCTGTTTTGGGATTTATAGATTTTTTTTAATTTGGATATGCTAATGAAGGGCTGTGATCTGTTTGTCACCAGGCTTAATCATCTTAAACATAACACTAATAGTCTAGAAGACAAATATATCAATCAGAGCAGAAACATTGGAAGCAATTTGTTTCTCATTCATCTGTAAGACACTGACTTAGGGAGTGCAATTTTGATTCTGAAGACATGCCAGATGCCATTAATGTGTCCCATACCAGCAGACAATTTTTTTCTTGGATAGCATGAAAAATCTCTTTTTAAATATTATCTGAAACAAGCTGCATAAACAAAGCTAATCATTAATGATACACTGTCCATTAACCATCTGCTGTATTTCTGTGAAATGTCTGTTTATTAATTATATTAATATATTATGTATTATATATGGTAGTCATCATTTCTGGAGATCTGCTAGCACCTTTGTATTCAGTCATAACATAATAGAATCAGACAATATTTCCAGTTCAGCAAGAAACTACTTTTCAGTTGTGTGCTGTGAGTTCTGCTATACAAAGTATCTGCCAGAAGCCTTTTTCTACGCTTTGAATTTACTCCTTCAAATGTGCCTTAACCTTGAAATCTGGGAACAAAGCCTATTTGCACCTCAGGAGAGTGACTTAAAATCCCAGCATAGTTAGAACTCAGGAGAACTTGAGGGATAATGTCATCCAAGCCCATGTCAACAAAAACCTAGGAAGCCTCAAAGCCATCAGTAAAAATCTTCCATTACCTAGACCATGCTGTCCACAAATAACTAAGGTAGCACTTAGCCTGAATTACTCCAGTAAATATTACACAGCTGTATACAAATTGCTAGTTGGTAAGTATACGGATATAACATGGTCTGTTAGTTTGGACAAAGATGTTAGCTATACTCACTGGTCAGTTTGTTGGGAACACCATTCAAATACAGTACAGGACCCCCCCCTTCGCTCTAAGACTAGCTTGAATTCTTCATGGCATGAATTCAACATGATGCTGGAACCATTCCTTAGAGATTCTGCTTCATGTTGACATAATTGCATCATGTAATTGCTGCAGGTTTGTCAGCTGCATGTTCATATTGCCAATCTGCCATTGTACCATATCCCAAAAGTGCTCTATTGGATTCAGATCTGGTGACTGGGGAGGCCATTAAAGTTCACTGAGCTCATAGGCATGTTCATTGAACCAATTTGAGATGACTTCAGCAGCATGGGGCATTTTCATGCTAGGAGTAACCATGAGATGGTGGGCAATAAAAGGCTGCACATGGTCAGGAACAATACTCAGAGAGGCTTTAGGATTCAAAAGATGCTCAATTAGTATTAGGAGGCCAAAGGTGTGATAAGAAAACATTTCCAACACCATTACATCACTGCTGCTGATCTGCTGAAACAAGGCAGGTTGGGTTCACACTTCATGTTGTTTACACCACATTCTGACCCTACCATCTGTGTATTGCAGCAGAAACTGAGATATGTCAAACCAAATTATGTTTTTCCAGTCTTCAACTGTCCAGTTTCAGTGAGCCAGTGTCCACTGTAGCCGCAGCTTCTTGTTCTTGGCTGACAGGAATAGAACCTGATATTGTCTTCTGCTGTTGTAGCCCATCTGACTCAAGGTTTGACACGGCATGTTTTTCTACCCTTCGTTGTTGTAAGGAGTAGTTATTTGAGTTACTGTAGCCTTTCTGTCAGCTTAAACTAGTCTGGCTGTTCTCCTCTGATCTCTCTCGACAACAAAGCATTTCCACTCACAAAACTGTTGCTCAGTGGATGTGTTTGTTTGTTTTGTTTGTTTGTTTGTTTGTTTGTTTTTTGCACGATTCTTTGTCAATTCTGGACACTGTTGTGTGTGAAAATCCCAGGAAATAAGGAAGTTCTGAAATACTCAAACCACCCTGTCTGGCACCAGCAAGCATACCAAAGTCAGTGTCATTAACATCACATTTTCCCCCTTCTGAGTGTATATATAACAATGATGTACAACTAGATGTGAACATGATAACTACTGCTGCAATGTTAGAATTTAGTGTTGCTTCTGTTTGTTTGCTGCAGCAAAAAAAATTGATTCATTTACTAAGGCTATATTTATTCCTTACCAGTCAGATCAAGAAGAATGCACACAGGTACCGAGAAAATATATTCTGGAGTTCATTATTAACACTGGTAAAAAAACATACTGCATATGACCATTTGCAATACTAAAAACAGAGAGGGAAAATGTCCCCTTTTCTGTCATTGCCAAAGGAGGCCCTTGTGAAAGGTGTCTTTTCAAACATCATCTGATCCTAGTTGTTATCACACTTCTTTACTTTTTTAGACCCTTTACAGGTTCAAAGCCTGTTAGAGAGCAAATATGTCAGTATTTTTTCTTAACACTGTTACCCTCTAATTAGCGGACTAAATTTTATTTACTTATAGTTTTGTTTAGTGAAAAGTGTCACGCATTTTTTAATTCATTTTTAAAACACATTTTAAAGACCAAATAACTTATAGGAAGGGTAATATTCAAATAACCTTGCATCAAAACTTGTAATCCTTGCAACATGCGCTGGAAGCAATTATAATGTATAGAATGCTTCTGTCAGCGATTGTACTTTCACATTCACACACCCAGTTAAAGGCTGAAATGCAACCTTCAACTGAAATTAAAATAATGTCTGGCAATGTTATATTTTACTCAAGTGGAAATTACCGCATAAATGTTCCTGCAGATGCTGAGTGGAACTTTATTTCATGAGCTATGCTGATAGGATTGAAAATGGCCTAATACAGTGTGTTATGGTCCATAAAAGTGTTTGAAGTATTTTTTCAGTGCTCCAGTGAAACTAAAGTAGAAAATATTGCTGCTGATTCTTTGCTTACTCAATTCTACACAATGTAAATCGAGAGGTAGCATGACGTCAAAACACGATGTATAGAAGCAAAAAAAAAAAACAAAAAAGCTTTGGTGAAATAGTACATCAAGAGTCGTGATGTGCAGCCCTTGGTTGACATTACTCTCTAAGGAGTCGCAAGCTGCAGACTGTGGTCTCTGAACGGTCTCAGAAATGTTGATTCTGTGGAACCGAGGATGTATAGATAAATCCAACTTGACCAACAAAAACTTTACATGCATCTCTCAGGTTTGGGGTGGTGAAGACCAAGATGCCAGCAGTCTTAGAAATGTAGCATAGAAGAAATATGTGCTGGTACTCTCATAAGGAGCTAAATGAGGAAAGGAAATCACTGCATTCTGAAGTCACAGGAGCATGCTGTGCTGGAATATATTGCCAGTCTATGCCATTTTTGGGGAAACAAATTAAAAATCTGAGCATCTCAGCAGTGTGACTTTCAATTCGTTGCCTTCGACAGCATGTGTCAACTGGGCCACCCAACTATCCAGTGGTCTGGAGGAATCAGTATGTGCGGCTGTGAAAAGCATTAGTTGGGTTGTGAAAAAAAGGTTGCTTCACATCAGCATGAATGTGGGATGTGTGAGATGCTTACATCAGGACTGCAGCACACAATAAGAACAGAAAATGCGTGGGGGTTATTTTCCGTGCTCACTTCCCACAAGTGAGAAAACAGTAACAGATGCCTTTAAAAGACAGTGGGCTCCAAGCCTCCTTGCAACCTGTACAAGCTGTTCTGGACATTTCCAGAGAGCTGCTAAAGAAGCCAGCCACGATGGGTTCTCTAGTCTCATTAATGAAGCCTGTTTTGTCCTCTCTGGAGCCGCTGACTGACATGCTTCACAGACCAGTGGCAGAAATATCACAATTAGAATATCAAGTGGAATTTCTTAAGAAAAACATCTTATACTGACAGACAGATTAGACACAAACAGATCAATTACTTCATTCACCCTAAAGGTCCACTGGTTATTGATATTAAATCCCAAGCATATTACACCATGGTAATAAATAAACAAATTCACAAACAAACAGGAAAACAGACAAACAAACAAAATATAACTAAATATAAATAAACTGTAAATTACTACAAGGTGGGGGCAAAAACAGCCATACTCAGACCAGTGGATATCTTTATTATGGTTATCTTCCATGAAACTATATTCTGGATGTGAGAGGTTCAAGATTACATATATGGCTCAAGGATAAATGCCCCCCCCCCCCCCCCCC
>UFQX01000526.1:0-33462 GCA_900497675.1 Arapaima gigas | reverse complement strand
CCCCCCCCCCCCCCCCCAAAAAACTGCAAAATCATCACCTCATCAGAAACACAGGGTATTAAAAAGTGTTTTTATGCTTTTGCCTACTCTAAAAATAGCTAATATAGTGCTGGCATTAATTATAACCCATACATATTCGCTTACAATTATGCTTTCTATCAATGATTGTTCTTATATTTCTTTTCATGCACAGCATCAGCCCTCTGCCCCTTCATAACTGTTTGCAATTGCTTGACATCCCACATCAATCCTCCGATTCTTTTTAAATTCAACACCACAAACTGGATATTTTGCGAACTCTGTAATGGGGTGATTCACCTGCAAATATTATTATGCGCCTATGTCTTTACTGTCTTCCTCAGCCGGCCTTGCGTAAGATGGAAAGAAAGAGTGAGACGACACACCCTTGACGAAACCAAAATACGACGAAAAGAGAAATTCTGCGATGCGCTCATCAAATCTACCTCGCGTTTAGGCAGTAAATCATCCCTCAGGAATAAAAGTTCCCAAATCTCTCTCTCTCTGTGATGCTAAAACGTGAAGGTGCAATATGCAGTTATTTCTATTTCATTTCCGTGCAGGTTAGAAACAGAGACACACATGCATAAGCACACACTGTTCCAGTCGGCTGCTAAACGTGGCCTGTTTATGTAACACCAGCCACAGCCAGTCCGCCCCCATCAGCACCGTTACTGAGAAACGTAGAAAAGCAGAAAAGGAAAGAGAGGCCCCGACAAAATTGCTAAGTGTCAAAAGTGTCACACATCCACCCAAACACCCAGCGTGCACTGTTCTCATCACACTCACCACCACAGGCGTCTCAGGACCTGGGTCTGCTTGCATTAGGGGTGTTTGCTTCACTCAGTGTGGCATGGGAGAAACCACTGAATTTCAATCAGCGGAGGAAAGCAGCAGCGATCTCGCAGCCACCGTGCTTGTCAAACCACACAATGTCCTGGCAATCAGACTGTAATGATGCTGTAATGAGATATTCAAGGATTGGAATCACAGGGACGGAAAGGAAAATATCACCTTGAATGAGTAGGACCTCATTTTGTCTCATCCTTATCACTTTTTTTCCTTCTTTGTTTTTCATTTTTATCAGAGACTATGCCTCGGACAAGTAAGACTGTAAGGAGAAACGACTCCTTTAAACATTCATGAGTCCATCTCACAATTGCCTGGTTATTTAAATTCGCCATTTAAATCCAACGGATTGAAAACCGGAGGTTTCTGCAGGGAAATTTGGGGTTGTTTGGATTAAATTGTCAACTTGGTGATGAAGCAGACATTCATTAGTTAAGGTAGACCCAATTTTCTCACTTTTATTTTGTAAATCGAAAAAAAGAATGACATTAGAAAAGCTTCCTCAACAAATTACTTCCGAACATGCCTAACTGAAATCACTATTATCCTAGTAAATTGCTTCTGTCAATGTGAAATAGCAGTGGACTGCTAGGAGCTAATTCTGCCTTCACAGATTTTCTGATCGAGCAGCATGGAAGATCTGAATAATTTTAATGGATTTTGCTCTTATGGAAAACGTCGCAGCAAAACCAGAAGGTGTGAATTCCACTGAGTTTTAAATCCCTCCCAGCATAAACCAGTGGGGAAAAATGCATGTATTCAAACAGAATTTAAATAAATATGACATATTTCAAGTTCAAGAATTTTGACAGGAAAGTTGTACTGCACCTCAACGCATAAACAACTTAGCACATTTTCTGAATGACGGAATGTCTCAGCTTCCCTCAAGTACAGCAATGAATATATCTAAATATTACATACTAAGTGGGACATTTAAAGCACAAAGACGTAAATGTAGTTTCACAGTGTTTGCCAACATGTTATAATTTATAAAAAGATCGTGATTAATAAACTTGAAGTACTGCAAAATAAGTGTTTTTTCTCATATATTCGATCCCTGTTGGTTAATTTCTCAAAGACAAAACACGGTTCTTTAAAGGCTACGGTCATTTGTTTTAATTTCTAGTGTACTTGGTTCCTTGTAACACCTTTTATTGCAACGTGTTTTGCGCTCTTCAAGAATTCTCCAACAGAAGTTTTGACTGTGACCTACAGTTTCTTGAATAATAATGATTTATATAAATTTGTCATGCAATGAACCAAAACAAAATACCTCTAAAATGAAATTGTTGACTATTATTTTCAATGAACCAAAATGTATTATTTTCTAATTTGGTTCTAGACACATAGCCCTTGTTAAAGTTATAGCCTTAAGATATCTCAAAGGCAAAGAACCCTCTGTGAACCAGTCTCTGTCTGGTCAATCTCTGCCTGGTCACCCCAGGTCCCCAGGTATATGCTACTATATTTAAAACAGAAGGTCATCAATTCTGCCTACAAGTGTTTGGCAGATATGTAGGGGGCACTTCTGATATTGCAATGTCCTGAATGACTTAACTCTATCATAGCTCCACCAGCAAAGGTCTTCTCTTTGCTTTGTGTATTCATAAGAACCCATGGTTTTCTAGTAAACCTCAGGCTGTTCCGCAGAACCATAATGATGGTAACCAAGAATGGAGTACAAGTTAAGCAATGAGAGTGATTCGGTTCCCTTTTGACATCATCGGTGGCACATGAAGAAAACAAAATATGTTGCAGAAAGATGATTCCGAAAGGATTCCAAAAGGGACCACACTGGTGTTTGCATGACACTGAAAGAGAAATGGAAATAGTTTGCAGCTGTGGGGGGAGACAGTTTGGATTTTGGTCACATTATTTCAATTGCCCTTTTGACCAGGTCCAAAATATCTCTGTCCAGAGGCTTAAAACCCAAAGCAGTCTTACCAACATGTGTGCATGCTTTCATGCTTGTGTATATGTGTATGTAGAGAAAAAGTGGATTCTAGCAGTGAGTCCTTTAGCTGGGAAGGCAAAGTTGGATTTTGTACATTTTACATCTTCCTTTGGAAATAAAAGAAAATATATATATATATATAACAAAACTTATGGCTGCAGATGTACTCATATTGCAGTGATGACTAAGGAAGGGCTCCGGCTGGATAATCAGCTTGCATCAAATGTCTCCAAAATATCAGGTTTAACATCATTAACTAAATATTACCATATGTGCCATATAAAATTTTTGTTAGCATTTTTCTTTAGAACATCAAGTGCGGTCATCTGTATTGTTTCAATAAAATGCACAGTTTATAATCTTTATTATGAAAAAGGATTTTAAAACATTTTGAACTTCAGCTGAAGACAATCTTAATATTCATCTAAGAGAATATTATAATTGTGTTTTTATGGTAAAGTGTGCGCTGGTCATACAAAAAAAACAATCTATAATGCATTTTGCATGGATGAGAAAAGAATAATTTAATTTGGTCTAACTGATTGTATTGTTTGCATCTTTGAGCTTTTCACTGGACAGGTAAATATAAAAAAATCATACATGTATGAATTTCATAGAACATACAAACACAAACCATTAGGTTATGAACACTGAAATATACAAAAACAAATTTTTAGTTGAAAAGGGAACAGACATGCACGCATATTTATGAGATCATAATTATCAAGTTTTTTTCACCCAAAATGAAGCCATACAAATCAAGAATGTTTGTTAGTACTATTCTATTGCTTCAGAGTTTGATTTTCTGGTTTCTCTTCTTGAATAAGATATTTAATAGGGGTCTCTTCTAGAACTGCCTACTTTACCAGGATCCAGTTTTATTGGGATTTAACAATAAACTTGACTGAGCAGGATTTAGGGAAGAATATCCTGTTCCATGTCACATCTTACCCTGGATCATAATAGTCTGTAAGATTTTATGAGGATTTCCATAGTTTTTACAAGATCTTGTACAACAGCATGGTATTTGTCTCAAGGCATGTATTGCATTGATATAATAACAATAAAAAAGGAAACTGCACTTTTTGCTACAGCCAGTCAAAAGTCACGCAGTTATTTCAGTCTAATTGAATATTAATTGATACTGATTATTGCTAATACAGTTAGAACTGTTACAGTACTCAGTATCAGAACACATTGTTGATTCAAAAGCCAGTAATTAAAAATTCAAAAACGAATTAAACGCTGCATTTAATATTAAAGTAGATACATTTTTTTACATGTTGTTTTAGCTGGCACTCCTATTCAGGGAGACCCTGAGAAAAAAAAATTGCGCACATAATATATGAGCATATAACCAAAAAAAGCAGAGGTCATCAGTACAAAGATTGTGTGTGTGTGTGTGTGTGTGTGTGTGTGTGTGTGTGTGTGTGTGTGTGAGATAAATTTAGCACATCATTGCTTTCACACATAACGTCCTGGGGGCATGCAAAATGGAAGAAGCAAGATGTCAATGCCTGGTGGAACTGTAGAAATTTCGAGCACATTGTGCACAATTAAGATAAACTGCACGTGTGCAGCTGTGAAGGTGAGACATTAGTACATCAGATGCATTTTCTGTGGGAATTAAGAAAGAACTTGGACACTGGATTCGAATCTTTCTCCTTTGCAACATGTGCCATTTCATGCTTGGTTGCACCAACTTTTCCAATATCCTTCCATTTTTTTAAAATTAATTCTTACAAATATTTACAGATGCCAAACCTGCCACCTCCTTGCAAGCATGTTTCCATTCTGCCTGAGCTGACCTACATACCACTTCATTAATAAAACATGATGCTGGAGGATTTTGGTGAGCTGTGTCCCCCAGCAGCAAGCTGCAGATTCTCTATCAGGTACAAGACTCAGTGGGTAAACATGGCTGTTCAAAAACTGAAGAGAGATGAAAAGGGAGGGAGGGTGGGTGGTGCTCAGTCTATATACATGAGCTCAAGGTGAACACAGTAGGACAAGGAGGTTTAGATGCCTTTGGGAGAGAGGCCAGAGATGAGGCATAGTTAAGTATGTAGGATTGGTGAGGGTGAATACTGCCTTGAGAGGAATCAGCAAAAAGTGCACTGTGTCTGGATCTGGTATGGAGGCAGATCACTAAAGTGTCTGGTACTTCGGGTGAAGCTAGCACTAAGCTCTACTGTTCATTCAACACTGCACGGTCTGGCCAGTCTTTCAGTCGGTCTCCAACACACACAAATGCACCACTGGCTGTTTGAAAAGAATCAGTGAAATGTCCCTGATGTCCCTAAATTACACATTTTTTATAATACTGATTCTACTATGATCTTCTTTCTAGTTTCTAGTTTAGAGGAGTTACTGTTACCACACTGAACTAATGAAGTCTTATTTTTTAAATGTCTTGAACTTAATTTGTGCATGAATGGGGGCATAAAACCATAAGAACCTCACAATTTCTTTCAGCAAGATGAATAACAAATGTGTCAAAAACTAATCATCATGGCCAATTTAAGTTGTATGACATTAAGGAACACTGCACACCCCTGACATTGGCAGCACACCACTTTCTTCCATTTTTTTGCATTAAGTGGAAATTCAAACTGTGATCATAAAGGCAAAGTCTGGCTGAGATGCTTCCGCCCACTGGGTGTGCTTTATTAAGGGGTGATGCTTGAGATTTGTGTTGAGTTTTAATTCTATGGGACAGGACACTGGCTGAATGTGCTGTTCTTCACCAGCATTGGAGGCTACCGGATACAAGACAGGTTTTGGAAGTCTGGGCCACCAGGCAAATAATGTCCTGGTTGGAACATCAGTCAGCATACCACCTCAAATCCACAACTGCCTGCAAAACAGGGCTGCGCAAACACATACGCACAACCACAAACCGTGTTTGAATCTTCAGTCTAGATTGCGTGCATGTGTTTGTGAGAGGAAGCTGGTGCATCTGAAGAAAATCCACAACAACACAGGGAAAGCACGTACACTCCACATCCACAATCCATCAGCATTGCCTACTGCATCACTGTGGTGATCCAATACAGACCCACTCTGATTAATATATCCGCTGCACAGCGTAACAGTCACAGCTGATCATAGCTGACTTTATCTCACTTGATATAAAGTCCAGACTGCAGGTGAACTGAAATGGAGAGATTTGTGCAGAACAAATCCCACACGTAAGTGGCACACATACAGTTTATGCTTTGAAGGTGTGTGTGTGTGTGTGTATCTCAAAAACACACCAGAGGCTGATGCATACATAGCAGCAAAGCCTGTGTCCAGCTTGATCCTGCAGGCAAATAACCAGTCACTTTTATTTGTAAAAACTTGCTCATCGTGGGAAAATAGCCCAGAGCTAGCCATTGGCATGAGTACTGCCACTTAGGAGGTTACAGATGGTTTTCCCCTTTTCCAACTACAAAATCCAGCCTAATTAGTATTGGCGCCAACTCTCCAATATGTTAATATAAATGCAAATTCTGTCATGGAATTTTTCAATCTTTCATTTTTCAAAAAGGACTCCCCCACCCCCAACTTTTTTTTCGACAAAAGGACTGTGCTGAAGTCCAGGGAGATGATGAGCAGAATCGAGCTGTGAAAAACATAAAATCCCAGCTGCCACAGGCCTGTCTGCTCCAGACGTGGAGTTAATGTATGCTGGGTCAAAAAATGTCTGCCTACACGCCCAGAACAAAATTTTAAATGGTTTACAAATGAGAGCGTGCTCATGCAGCAGAAACTTCTCTGCCTGACCTTGATCTGTATTAAATGAGACTTTATTTAAACGGCCGTCGCTGCCCTGGGAGGACAGAAAGTACTGTGCTTTGCCAAGCAAGTTAGTGAGAAATCTTTTACAAAGATGATACAATGAACTCCTTTCATTTTTATTGTACATTACATCTTTAACATGCATATTGACGCTAATTGTGATCGTTCCCATGAGTAAGGTGAATGCGCTTTGAAACAAATAGCTTGGAAGTAAAGTAATATGGTTTCAGTGAGGTTGTGTCTGAACCTTCCATCTTCACCCCGGCGAGCTGAACAATGATGGGCTCGATTGTTGATGAGCATGAAGCGGATCAATAGTAACGACAGCAACACTTAGTGTCTCGCAAAATTAATTGAACTTGTTTATTATTAATAAAGTCATTTATATAATTATCATCCTTCCATCCATGTTCAATAAATGCTTATTCAATTAGGGTCAGTGATTAATTAGTTTATTTGCTGATCCATCCATTTTCACATTCTGCTCAACCAAGTACAAATGCTTGAATTAATTAAATTCCAACCGCTCTAATACATCTTTGCAAGGGGGTTAGAATTTTTCACTTAGTTCATTTACCACTGCACTTAATGTGAGTTTATTTTTACAAATGGATGACTAGTGGCATAGTGGTTCATTGGCTTAAGCTTTGGGAAACTCTTTTTTTGGAGTGCCCTCAAGTAAGTTATTTAACCTGGAAGATGATTAAAATGTCTAAATGGGTAAAAATGTTATAAGTTGCTTAGCGTGAAAAAAGAATGTAAGCAATAAAATACTAATAACAAAAAAATCTATTTTGATGTACTGTAGTTAACATTAGCTTCCTTCTGTTTTTAATTGTATTGTTGATTTATTTTACTGTTAGTACAGCTTATTACATAAAAGAGTTTTGCCTGATTCCCTTTGATTTTTGCAAGGCACACTGTGCTGCTTGGCTAATGAAAGCCCAGAGAGGGATATTTTATTCAACACGCAAGGGGAACCCTTGAACCGTTCTGAACTATTCTGATCATTCCCGTGACAACAGCGCAGTCTTCCCGGTCATACTGTAAAATGCAAAGAGATCTAAGAAAAATTAGTAATGAACAGCATCCAGAAAGTTTCCCATCTTGGCCATCATCTTCTTGACATGACGTCTAGTAAACTGTAGGCATTTCTGTGGAGATCCTGGAGTACAGCAGTGGAATTTCTATTAGATATGTGCTGGAACACAAAATCGTAACTAAAACTGACTACTGGTGACCACTGTTTTGGTCCTATGATAGCAGTGTTGAAGGATCACTTTAGGAATGCTGCAGTTTACCTGAAGGAGACTAAGATGAAATGTACAATATACTGACAGCAAGCAACTGAATAGATAAGGAACAAAACATTTGCTGGTTCAATTCCTTACAAGGAGATTTGCTGTGGTACATTAAAGCAAAGTACAGTAACTGAAGTGCACCCAAAAATGTTGCAAGCAAATAAAGTTATTTTAAAAAAACAATTTATTTCTGTAAAAATTATAATTTCTGTTCCTGTGTAAGAGTGATGTTTCAGTTTGTTGTTTGAAATCTAGGTTATAATCTGACCAGTATGCTCTATGGTGAGTGATCCTTGACACTGACACACACACACACACACACACACACACACACACACACCTTTGCTTGAATTCACTGTCAACAACTGTCACTCAGAATCATACAACACTGCTGGATTTCAGGTGGTGGGTTCTTACCGACAAGATGTTAATAAGTTAGAAAAGGATGTGGCATAACCGTGTTATTGTTTGCTACCACAGACCTGTGGTGTTATTATAATGGAAACCAAGCTGTGAGAATTCAGTAGTATGACAGTATCTGGGTCACTTCCGCTAATCAAAAAATGCAAACATGGTTCCAGATATTTTTAACCCAAAAGATTAAAAATAAGGTCTTTTAAAAGCTTTGCTGTACTCGGCATTTTAATTAACTGTGCTGGGGCTTATCGACAAAATGACTATCAGTCAAAGTTAAAATGGAATTAATTATCATTCTGCTATGTTACAGCTTGGGAGACTTTATGAAACCTTGTCAGATGCTCACTGTTAATAAGGAAGCTGCTGTGCGATGTAATGTAATAATGAGAAAAACAGATGAGAGGGTCACAGGTCGATCATCCAAATATTCCCTGGATCGGCTCACTGTACAGTATTTAACTTAATATAGGGGAAATCAATTATTTGCTTCTTTTTCCAGCTGTTGTCACTTGTGCTCAGTGAACATCTACTGTGTATTTCTAGTCACTAGAAAAAAATAACATCTTCTGCAATTAAATATAAAAATAGTCACCCATCAGTCATACATCTATTATGATCAGGGTCAGTAAATTCTGACCTTCATCATTATTAACATAATTGCAATATGTAATATGCTTTCAGATTGATGGTTTGTCCTTGTCTTTCTAAGGACATGGACACTGAGACTTTTCCATTTTACTTGTTGACATAAAGATGCAATAATTAATTCAAGGTTTATGTGCCTAAAAGCAGTGCAACACTCTTGTTGCAAAATGACTATTGTATTGTATAAAAATAATTTCAGTTAAATCGATGTCAACTAAGCATAACTAGATAAAATGTCTACCTATTATTCATGAGCTCTTTAGAGGCTTTCTGGTACTTTAGGAAACAGTACAGTTCAATATTTCTAAAGGCAATTTGTAAAAATGGATTACAGGTATGTTTTTTTCAGTGGTAAAGAGGGATCCTTGAATTCATAACTGTTCATTGTGCCAAGAGTGACAACCACAGTCTCTCCAGAGTCCTGTGCCATCACACCTGAAGAGATTCAACAACACAGAATTAGGTTATACTTTGTGTAACTATATAGTAAGAAGTATATTGCACTGTTTATTTTTGTTCATAAAAAGGAGAAAAGCCTTATACTGAATTAATGACAGAATGGGTGATCATTTACTCCAGCAAATGTGTCCAGGTGGATAAATACACAGTGACAGGTTAATTCTTATGTTAATAAAAACATTGCAAATTATAAATTAAAAACTTCATAAAACGTAAATTACTAAAGGAAAAACCCTTTAAAGCTTAACCATCCTCACCAATTAACCATCTTCACAATTTATTGACTGCATGGCAACAAAGAATGGTTACACATGCCTGTCATCATAACCTGCATTGCACAATCATCTTTTGTCGATTGTTCTTCAAGCTTAAATAACACGTGTGAACATTCTCAAGAAAGCAAATGTTCCCTAACTTGAGATATTTACTGTGCACTCCAAAGGGCAAATACTAGTGTACAAAATGAGGAGACATGGACTAATAAATCTCCCGTCTGTGAGGAGTTGACAAACAGTTGAGACCTAATAGCTCAATTCAGCTTAGTAACATTCTCAAGCAGTTTTATTGTCGCTTGCTTGCTGTGGTTTAGAGATAGGATGTTAGTAACAAAAACATTTTTTTTTTCATCTCAGATTGTAAATCCTAAATCCTGGTGGCATTATGCACAATGTAGATTTTGTCAGAGGCATTTTTGTGCAAAATCCACCAGTCTGTTATAAACATCTGCCTATACAATGCTGGCTAATAGTGGTCTAGAGCCTACCCTGCAAGTTTTGAGCACAAGTCATTAGTTTACCTAAAACACATCTTTGGACTGTGGCAGGAAACCCACATACACAGGGAGAACATGCACACGCTGAGCATGATTTGAGCCCACTGACAAGCCGACAGGTGTGAAGCAGCAATTTTCCCATCTGCACAGCCATGCTAGACTACTAAACATGCACTTTTTTACTGGCATCCCCCTTCCTCATTTAAGTGAATATACTCTTTAATTTACTTCTTAGGTCTAAAGTTATTCAACTTTGTTGGCATCACTGTGAATATTCTATCTTGCCAATAAATATAATAATGACTTCTGAAACTGAACAGCAGATCTGTGTCTCTCTCCCACTCTCTCCATTCTGAGAGGCCTCAACCTGAAAATCTTATTGTAACATGCCAGCTTGAACACTTACATCCCTGAATTCAATTATGTCTGGCAAAGAGCGCCATGTGATGCCTGGGAAGATTTATTGTTACAGCTGATAGCACACACGGCACATTCCATCCATCCATTGCAAAATCTCACCATTCTGCTTAGAGAGGGGCAGATGGTGTCAGTGATGGGAGACAAACCTCTTTGTAATGCATAGTGTTTGTCCATATTTTTCTGGCTTGAGTCTGTTTCATTTTTGGGCTTCATGCCCAGATGAATCCACATTATATGAAACAACAGGTACCATTGTAACCAAGGGAACAAGACTATAACCTCAAAATTGTTTGTTCAAGTCCCAGGGGGCTGCTCTACTGTAGTACCCTAAGGAGATGTAATTAACCCAAACTGCTTTACTAAAATGAAGCTTTATAAATGTGAAAATTGAAGTTGTTGACAATGTCAGCCAAGCAACAAAATTATAGCAATTTGTTTACTGATACATGGCAGGTATTTCTGACAACCCTAATAATCTGACAATTATCCTAACAATATCGGACAGCAAAGAGACCAAACAATGCTGTATTGAACCAGACACCGATATAGAAGAGATGTTAGCTGCGCTTCTGCTCAACATTTCAAGTACTTTCAGCTTGGCTCATATCAAACTCAGGCCCATTAACACAGTGCATTTATTTTTATTATGTTTAGCATTACATAACTGATACCTTTATCCAAAACAGGGCAGTTTTTAGCTTGGCTGGATTTTTTTTTTTTAATGCAGTAGTTCAGGTCTTTGCTCAAACAATAACACAGCTGATGCCCTTCTGAGACACCTGAGAGCATTAAACCTTTCAAGGTTCAAGTCTGTGTCCATCAAAAGTAAGCTACCAGCTGCACTCCATTATATAAAGTCTCCTGCATATGGCTGTCTGTGTGCCTTTTAGGTGAGGCTTTTAACAATGAGACACCATTTGCACAGGAGAGTACAGATCTTAAAAGGTTCTTATTTTTATATTATCTATTAGTAACACTTGTCAGATGCATCATTTTAGTATCAGTGAGGCATTAAACATTAAAGGGGTATTACTTAACTCATCCATTCCCACAACCAGCTGGATAATGGAATACAGAAGGGACCGTGTGTTTTGTGTTACCCATTTCATTGTAAAAATGTGCCTAATATGCTTCGTGATCTTGTTTTCAAATAACGACATTTCACATTTTAGGTGCATTCAGTCAGGAATTATCTCACTCACACGATCTCCTTCTGTCTCGCTTTCTCCTCACTAAACCTGCAATTAGCTTTATTGTGACAGCCAGTTGCACTGGGATCCACTGAATGTCGCTTTGTTGAATTATGGAACAATTCTTTCTTCATTTTTTGAAATAGTAATAGCCGAAAGAAAAGGAGCGGTCTCCATAGCAACTCCGAGGCTGCCTTTTTTTCTGACTGTTGACTATAATGTCCAGTAAATGGATTGCAATAAAGAAGTTCATCCGCAAAGATGGCAACAAAGTAATTAAATTTAATACGAATAAGGTTTTAATGATTTTCTTTAATGCCAATTCCTCCTCCGCACACACATTTCTCTCTCTCTCTCTCTCTCGCTCCCTCTCTCTCTCGTTCTCTACCCGCCCTTTTCGTCGCTCGACTTGAATTTCCCTCTCTTCGTGGCGTCACATCCGCTTTCAGCACTCCGGCTAGCTCCCGCCGCCCCCAAAAAATCCCGTCTCGTGCTCGGCTGCGCGCTCCTACTCGCCAGGCAAACTTTTTCACAATAAGAAAGTCGCAATAAAGCGCAGCGCCGAATCCTTCCCCTAATTTTTACATATGAACACCGAACCAAAGCGGCGGTTCTCACGGAGAGGAAGAAACGGAGCCTAAAAAAAACGGCGGGCAAAATAAATATGCAAAGCGACGGCTTCGCGAAACAGAGGCGCTGCTTTCGCATGTTTTGGTGCTGAGAGGTTCGCGGGGACACGAGCCGAAGAGGAGGACTCTGCCGAGGGGGGACGGACAGGCGAACGGACATCCTCTGCATGTGAGAGAAGCGCCGCTCCGAACGTCGGAGGCAAGAGATGCAGCCCGGGAACAAGCTCCTGAGTCTCGCCCTCCTCGTCCTGATGGGCACCGAACTCACGCAAGTAGGTTCGCAACGCCATTTTGCCCGGCTGGCGGGGCGTGATGGATGCGCTCGGGGTGGCTCGGGCACGCGGGGGGGAGAACGCGCTCCCCGTGGACCCCAAAACTGGCCGTGTGTGCGGAATGCGTGTGTGTGTGTGCGCGCGCGCCTCGCATGAGAATGGGTGCACAAGACATTTTCACACGAGAAACAAGAAGGATAAAACAAGATTTAAAAAAAAAAAACAGAGCGAGGGGCACTTGGACAGCGTCGCGAGAACAGGAGGGTCCCGCGTCGTTGGCAGATACTGTTGGGCTTGTTTCCTGACCGCGTCGTGAACATCTGCTGAGTGGTGTGTTTGTGATACGTGGTGTTGTCTCTGCCTTGTGTCCACGTTGGGTGGACGGCTGAGCCGGCCGCTGTGGTAAACACGGTAATTTCGGCGGTGCTGCCATTGCTCTTCAGTTGCAACTCTTCTCTGTGTCTTTCTTTGCATTTTGCTTTGGTTTTTGGTTCCCGATCAAAACTTGCTGTGACACTTTCTCTTTACACAGCCATATGCGTCCAGTACAGATGGGTAACAAACACAGTAAGGTATGCAGCACAGCATGTAAGAATATGAGCTCTAAGTTGACTGTCCCCGTTTCCTTAGAGAAGTGCACTGGTATTTTCAGCTGAGTCCCTTCTACACAAATATTGTGCCACCATTCATCACCCGTCGTCCATCATCTATACCATCCACCATGTCAGGAAACCCCAGACCTGAATAGTCCATGTGTCCTTCAGACCACAATAGCCCATGTGTCCTTCTCATTTTACATGTGATACCAACTCAGGAGTGATAAAACAGAAGAGACAGTCAAGCACTAGGCAGTCATTTTGCAATTCTTTTGTGAAGTTGTAAGTTGGAACCTATTATATTTTCCATGTTTGGCAAGGTGTCCAAAAGTAGGTATATATGTAGTATATATCTGTGTTTGTGTGTGTATGTGTGTTAGATAAACAGATATGAATTATTTATCTATATGAAAGCCATCGGTGTCAGAACAAGCCACACAATACAAAGCTTGACTTTCTTCTCTATTTTATCCCTCTCGGCGATGCTGCACACTTTGTATGCCACATCAGTATGTCGTGTTTGTTGTCTGGTGTGTCACATATTCAAATTTGCAGAGCTGGCTGGGGAAACGTAGCACATGTTGCAACAGCTACAAAGGGCGGATAATAAATGATCCTTGTCTCTTGTTAAGTCATGTATAACTCTTTTTTGCTTCCCAAGGTGTCTTGATTTAATATTGTGTGATGAAGTCTGTGGTATAGGTGACATAAGTAAACTGATCCTTTATAGTGTATATTTACAGGTTATACTGAAAAGAATTTCTGCACTTAAAAAGTCTGAACACGTGCAACAATTGTAAAATCAAATATCACAGTCGGAGATATGTACCTCTTTGGGGAGAGGTTCTTCAAATTTCAGAAGGCCTTCTTGCTGATCTTTATAGAATTACACCTGATATAAAAGGGCAGTATAGTATATACTACATAGGGCTCACATATTATTTGTACATGTAGGGATGTGAAATCAATAATTATAAATAAATTCAGTACTGTTAAATCTTAATATTGCTGGATCATTTAGAAAAATCTTGCATTTTTTTTCATTTTTACCAAAGAGAAACAGAGCAAGACATCAATCTAAACATAGATTTCTTGCAAACACCTAATTCAGAACAAAAGTTAGTTTTGCAAAAGCTCTCAGATAACCTTGATGTCTTTGAATCATTGACTTGTGAAGCATCAAGTGCAAAATTTCTGTCTGACTAAAGACTGAACATCTGATTCAATAATTTCAAATTCTGTTTCTTCCCTGATACTAAAGGTCTGTAAAACGCTTATTTTTTAAATTATTAATGGATATTCATGAGATGGGTTTGTCAGCTGCATATCTCATAATGTTTTATAAGCACAAAATAATAAATTTGATTATTTGCTTTGCTCTATACCTTATACATTATATCATTATATGTCAAAACCTCCTAATTTCACTTGAATGCACTTAATTTTATAGTATTCTTACCCACTTGTTGAGAATGTTTTTTGAGAAAATCAGTCTTGGATGACCACTGCATGGAGCATACAATGTAAAGTTCAGTACTGAACTTTGAAATCCAACAATATCATGTCAATGTTTAGGTGATTAAACGTGCTGTGTTTTGTTTTTGTTTTATTTATTAATTTATTTTTTACACAAGCTATTCACAGGTTTCCATTTTGCATTTGGCAACCTCTGACAATGTGGTAGAAGCTTATATGTGCTAATACTGTGGTAATGTCAGATGGATGGAATATGACAAGCTGAGGAAATAACAGGGATTGTCAGGGGAACTGGACAGATTGGTGAAGGTGAAAACTAGGGTTGTCCACACTTGGGGCTATGGCCGCCACGCTGGAAGAGTGGCTCCATCAGACCAAAGGAACGACAACAAACGTCTCAATCCAGAAGAGCACAGTCCTGGCGATAGGAAAAATACGTCAGCACTGGTTGGTGTCCGGAATCTGAGGAAAGATACCCCTCACAGGGAAAAACAGGGTGAGAAAGAGATTTTTTTAATCTTCTTCATCTTGTTCCTACCAATCTAATGAAGTGCTTTAAAAGTATGAAGAAAGATGTAAGTATTGGTTTAAGTTAAAGAAAAGGTAAATAGTATATCACATATTCAAAGTTCACAGTATATCCTTTAATTACTCCAAGCTAATTTGCAGAGGTCAAGAGGGCATGCGATGCACTGTAAGGCATTGCGTTCCAAGCTGATTTAATTAGAAGTAAAGAAGCCCAGAGGTTAAGAGGCCTGGACTCCAATTAAACACTGACACAATGTGCTGCATCATTACAGTTCAGTTTTGTGCTTTTTTGAGAGTGCAGCTTTCCTAAAGTCCGGTATTGTCTAATCGAGCATAGAGGAGGCCTCTCGATAAAAAAATAAATAAATAAGCAAACAAACAAATAAATAAATAAATGCATAAAAACAAGGAGAATTTTAATAAGGACTCTCTTTAGTGGACTTCTAAAGCTAAGTTGTTGACTGCAGTGAATGCTGATGGCACTATAGGCGAACATGGACAGCTGTGAAAAGTTCAAGGTTAGGTTGTATGCGGTGTGGGAGTTCTAATAAAAACAGCTATTACCAGGCATTTTATGCAGAAGTGCAGAAATGTTATTTTCCCTTATCCGGATGTTCCTAATAGGGAATTACAATGCCTGCCTTAGAAAGGGCATTACAGTCAAATGAATCATGAGGCAGGGCGAGTCATTAAGTTAAAGTATGAGTCTTGGTGAACGTTTCAGAGGACTTGAATTCAAAGTCATCCATTTTCATTACTTTTTGGTCTGAATTATTTATTTCTTTATTTCTTTATTTATTTATAATTTTTCAAACTTGCTTCTTTTAGCTGAGTTGACCTACTTAGTGCAGTCTTCAGTTTTCATGAGAGGAAAAGCTGAGGAAAAAGGAAAAACAAGCGAGAGTCCATATCATCGTTTGCTGAGAGGTAGACAGCTGAAATTAAATGAGAGTTGCTAGTCAGCAGTTCCGTTTGAGAAATTATGCAGTGTTATGAATTTGGCTTACCTAATTAAGTTATTGCATGAAGTTATTCTCTTTTTTAAACATACTTTCAGCTTTGCACCTTGGAAGAGCTGTTAAAGCCATCTTACTTGTAGACTGTATAAGGGGTCACTCAGCCAGTGGGGGGAGGATGTTAAACTCTTTGATTCATGCTTTGGCTCCTCTGATGTCCTTAATTGAAATTAATGTGTCCATTCAGTATCTTGGTTTTAACCAGAAAATTTACAACTCCAGGGAGAGACTGCTACTACACACTTCTGCTGTCTCCATGTTACTTTAGTGAAACTATTCCTTCGACTCGATATGCCTTTTGTCTCTTCTTCACATCTTACTTGGCTAGCTTGTTTCAAGTTTTGTTTACTATTTATAGCAGATCCAGATTTTTGTTGTCAATTAATTTGGTCATTTTAGCATGAATAAACTGAATATTATAAATATGACGGTACAGATGGAAGAATTTCAGCCATTTATTTTGTTCATTTTTTAAATTTGTTAAAGTTATCTATTACAATTGAAAAATATAAAGAGCAGTCTTGCTTCTGGTGTAATTCACAAATACAGTATATGTACTTTGTATTTGCAAATAATGTAAATTCCTTGATTTGCGTATATCCCAATAATCAAAACAAAGAAGAAGAAATGAGAAAGAGGTTAACAACCATAATTATTAGGAATCATTGTTATTATTCATTATAATACTGCTTTAATTTTCATAGGTATGCTTCATTAATTGTACAAACTTTTAACTCAACCATATCAACCATATTTTTTCACATTTTTATAGTAGAATTCCATATAGTGTAAATGAATTAGCATTGCCCTAATTTGCCCAAGACAAATCCTTCCACATGTTCTCCCTGTGCCATTATTAGTTTTCTTTTTCCTGAACAGAAGATTAGTTTAGCTGCAAGGGCACAAAACATGGAGATTAATAAGAAAAGCAGAAGTAAATTAGTGTTTGTATGTTTTCCAAAGACAGGTAGGAGAAAGTAATGTTAAATGTTTAAGCAATTATTTTAGGGGTATTCAGTTTTTTATTCACAAGCCTTTTATATCAGCTTTAGAAAGGGCCACATAGGGGGCAACAAACACATGTGCTTTTAGGATTCTCTCTGTCATATTGCTTATATATACTAAAGTCTGTTCATATAAGCTGAAAAAGAAAAGTCGATGAGACAATGAGATGAGTCCTTGGTATTCTGGACAGAATATGTTGTTTAAACAAAGCTAATATGTTAGATGGAGTGTGATTTTGGAGGTGTGGCTTTTTTAAAAACAGCTAGAATAAAAAGATGTGAGCTACACTAGATTTTACTTCCTTTCTGTACTATTGCTTACTAGCTGATTGTATTACAGAAGAATGAAGGTTTCAACATGTTTTCTATTTTATCAGTGCAAAAAATTGAAAGAAAAAAATGAAATCTTCAAATATATACACAGTAAGAAGTGTGGCAATTCACTATGATTTCTACAGTGACAAAGATGATTATTTTCTTCTATTTTGCATGGAATGTTTGGTTATTGCTACAGAGCTATATTTTCCAATGCACCTGCTCATTAAAAGTGTACACTCAAGTCTTCTTCATACTTTCCCACAGCTGACAGCACTGTGTAGGTGGAACATTTAGACTTGTCATTTCAACAGCTGTTCTTTTGCCAACAGCTTGAAGAATAATACACTTACTCTCTGCTGTGAAATCTGGATGCCTGTTTGAATACTTGTATTCTCTACTTGTGAAAGTGTAGAGATCAATTGCTGAATAACTCTATTATTATTATTATTATTATTATTATTTTAACTTAGTATCAAATATATTTTGAGAAATATTACTACTGCTAGAACAAAATTCTACCACTTTGGTGTTTATTTCATTTTTTAAGAGGTTACTTACAAAAAGAGGCTTGGTAGTGTAGGACGTAGTCCTGGTGCTTCAAAGCTCGTAGACTGTGGGTTTGGCTGTGGGCTTGGTTCAGTCTGTATGGAGTTTCCATGTTCTCTTCATGTTTGTCTGGATTTCCTGTGTCACCATCCTGCACTCAAAGAATCAAACTTTGAATCCTACGTAATGCTATGCTAACCTTTAGTAAGGTACTTACCCTGAATTCCTATAGTAAAAAGTACCCAGTTGCATAAATCACTGAGGGCAGCATAAGACTAAGGCACTTACACGGTCTTTAATGAGTGTGTGTGAATGAAAGAGTGTGTGATTACCATGCGATACACTGGTGTCCTGTGCAGGGTGTATCATGCCTTGCACCCTATACTTCCAGCACACATTCCAGACCACCTTCACCCTACATATTACATAATGAGTGATTTTTGATATTTGGATGGACTGAGTTATTCACAAATCTAAAATGCCTGAGTAAATGTCTGTGAGACCCTAGTATCGTCATTTGTACAGCTGTAGACTGGTGACATTTACTGTTGCTGCATTTTTTTTTAACACTGATGCAAACAGAATTATAAAATGTTCTATCCCAGTGAAACTGAGGTGCAGGCAAATGCAAAGCTGATTAAATATTCATTAAATTATATTATTATTAAGAGAGGTAATAGCTGAAACACTCTGAAATGACTTACAGTGGTCATGTTTTAATTTTTTTCTGAAAGGAAAAGCATTAAAAACTGACAATGGACCTTAATATGTGTGTCTTGATTTTAGGCAAAGGTTTTCACATGTACTCAGACAGAAATTAATTTTTAAAAAAAGATCTTTGTTACACTTAATTATTGATGCCAAACAGGAGCCATCAGACTGATGATGAAAATTCAATGAGAGAAGGTTGACAGATTTTTTTTGCAGCTTTGATGATTGGTGGTATCAGGTGCATGTTTACCACATGTGTGCAGGTCAGCTTTGGGTTATGGGGTATGAGTTGTCTTCTCTAACAAAGCATCACAGAGATCTTCTGACACATCACCCTGTCAGAGCTCTGAACCTTATCCTGGATGTCTCCTATAGAGGCTGCTGACGGTTTAAGCGGATGCAGTGCAGCGGACCTGTCCATCCTGCATGTGTCAGCTCTGACTGTGATCCCTCCCTCATCATAGTTGATGCTCAGTGAAAAGAATGCTGCCCCCTGCATGCAGAACAATGGTTGCACTTGTCTGGTTTATATATTCTTTTAAACTACACAAAGATGCACATGATAGGGAGTGAAGAATCAAGCTCTGTGAAAGAGTGAAATTCAAGCTGTCTGGGAAGCAGTAAATAAATCTATTGTGCATTTTCCCCAGGGGGGAAGTGGTGCCTTTTAGAATTCATTCTTTTTTCTGTTAGACTTCTGTCTCATAATCAACAAAAAAGAAAAACAGTAAACAAGTGAATGAGGACAAGAGCCAGTGTATTTGTCACCAGAACCATTACAGTGGAGCTGAAAAACAAGTTCAAAGCCCATCCAGATGCTATACCCATGAGCATGGAATTGTTAGAGTAAAAATTAGACAGCTATATAAATACATAAATTATTTTAAGTAGTTCTGAAGAAAAGCAACAGGTGTATGAACAGATGCGTGAATGAATGAATGGATGAACAAACTAATGACTAAAAGCTGTTCCTTCATTCTAGAAACATTTGTGAGTAACATATAAAATGAAAAGCAAAAAAAAAGTGAGCAACAACCACTTATGCTGAAGAGGGTCGTGGTAGTCCAGAGACTATCTCACAAGCAGAGGGCACTAGGCTACAAAACTGGCCATGGATGGAACACCAAAGGATCACATGGTGACCACACAGTTTGGACAGGTTAAAGTGAAGTGAATGTCTTTGGACAGTGGGAGAAAACCCACAAACAGAGCTGGATTTGAACTTACAACTGACCAGCCCAGCCCCTTTGAAACAACAGCACTACTCACTGAGCTCCAGGAAGCTATCTTCGTTCAATGGAAAAATGTGTCACTTGAAACTGAACGTTATGGAGACAACAGTGACTTTAGCTATTTCTAGCAGAAAATGTGCCATGTGACGTGCTAATTTTCAGTATCATATGGCTGACTCGACCTCAGTATACAATGATTATAACATTTGGCTCTTTTCAACCATTATCAACCGTAAGTGGGAAAAAATCGATGTTGTGTGAAGACTTTGTAAACTTAAAAAGTGTGGCTGGATGAATAAAGCAGATATTTTGTGCAATGCCACAAGTGTCTACGAGGTGGCGTCAGAGTCCTACTGAAAGGAGCTGTCCGGGGCTGACAGGGGGACAAAGAGCCAGGGCAGTCAGTCAGTAGCCCCTTATTAGAGTCAAGAACAAACTACCGACCCCCGGTTAGTCGCTCAGAACCCAGCTACTTAAATATGAGCCATATGCAGGAAATCTATTCGTAATCTCTTCAAAACGTCTGGCTGTGGCGTCTTGCTTTTTAAGTGAAGCTCTTATCCCTGGAGTTCATTTCAAAGTAATACAATTTGTGGTAAAAAGGCAGTATTCTAATACATTCTGTATGCATTTGTATGGTTATTTTTAATTTAACAAAGAACGTTTTATAGAATGCTTAATTAAGCAATTAGCCCGCTTCGTAAGAACCGCAACTTCCGCACAATGTTTTATTTTATTTGTGCCATAATTAAGAGATTAAACTCTCCTCGGGGAGATAAAAAAAACTCTGGCTAGGGTCCCCGGTGGCGCGGGATGGGCGTTGCACGAGCGCCGTGGACCTGACATCACGTCGCGCTTTGTTATATAGACCCGTGGCACGAGGCGCGTCCCGAGCAGACGGAGCGAGCGAGCGAGCGCGCGCGCGCGCGCGACCGACCCACTGGCTGGTTAAAAGCGGAGGAGGAGGAGAAGGAGGAGAAGGAGGAGGAGGAGGTGGGGGGAGGATCGAGTAACAGAACCGCACGGGCTGCTGCGCGGACTCAGTGTCCAGGGAGTCTCCCCGCTCACAGGTGCACCTGCCGCGCGGCTGCGGGACACCGGCACGGCGCCTCTGGAGAGCGGCGGCGAGGGGCAACCAGGCCAACAAGCAGGAGCAGACAAAGCAACAGCCGCGTGTCCAGCCATGACGAGGGCGAGGGGCTCCGCAGCGGGCGCACAGGTGTGGCTGCGCGTGATTCCAGTCACCACGAGCCGCGGGCTGCAGGGCGCTCGGGCGCTGCCCAGTGTAGAATGAAGGTGTGCGAGGGACGCAGAGCGCAGACATGTCGGTGCCTTTACTCAAGATCGGGGTCGTGCTCAGCACCATGGCCATGATCACCAACTGGATGTCCCAGACCCTGCCCTCCCTGGTGGGACTCAACACCACGAAGCTCGCGGCGGCGCCCGGAGGCATCCCCGATCGTAGTATCGGAGTAAGTTCTGCTTTGGCTGTCTGCGCTGAAACGTGCCCATTATTATTATTACTATTATTATAATTATTAGTAGTAGTAGTAACTGTTTTTTGTCTAATACATAGACTGATGTCTATGTCTAAATGTACAACTAACTAGTGAAAGTGGCCACTAACGGGGTGTAGCCGGTCTTTGTGTAAAGGAGGCTTAATAGCACGTGTAGAAATCGTGTGTATCCGGGTGCAGGACCGGATCCTTCTGCTGGTGCGATGAACAGACCCCCCACACCTATAGTCCCGGACTCAGTTCAAATGAGGGTTTTGAAGGAGCCCATAACTGATTTTATTTTTTAAGAAAGTGGATCCGAAAGGCTCACTGCTGGGTGCCGCAGCAAACTGTTGGGTTTTAATTTTTACACCACTGGATCCTTGTATAAAACATTGTTTTTAAAGTTAACTGATGTCCAAAAGTTCAGTTAGTGTTCATTTATAATTTCATTTGTTTTTCTGATTTAAACAGATTTAAACAAATGCATACTCTGTACTGCAATAATGTTATTGAAAATTCAGTTTCTGTAAGGAAACAAAATGCACTGAAATAATCTGTAAAGGTTAAACTGTAACGGATAAATTAATTAGATTTTGCAACAGAGACAATGTGCGTGTATGTGTGTGTGTGTGTGTGTGGGAGGGGGGTCCACCAAACATTAGGCGGGCAATGCATTATAAATAAACGACAGTGGGTTAAAGCTTGCATATGTACTGACAACAGATACTACTCTACAAAATTCAGTGATACATGGCTGTCTCTTGAAAATTAACAAAGGAGTGAGTGAGGTAGTCATTGTAAGGTATCTCCAAACAGCAGCAGCAGCAGCATATCTCCTGTGATGTTCTAATCATTTACACAGCTGGTAATTGTTGCAAATTGTTGCATCAAGAGGGTCCAGTTTGTAAAGCACATGTCAAGTAAAGAAAACATGAATTTCACGCTCACATAGCTTCTCATCTAAATTAAAGTATTTTTATTGAAATCAGTCATAGCTTCATTACTATTCATTGGATGCATCGAGTTCCATTAATTATTTAAGTGCATTGTGCAGTGCTTGGCATTTTATTGCTTCAGTAATAAATGTAATAATTAGAAACAATCTAAAACTGCAATGCAAGGAAAATCAGGCTGTATAGTCTTGGGAGTGAGGCAGAAACGGGCAGCAAGACTGAAAGAGCCCTGTGATGCCGGGGTGTGTCCAGTTCAAGGACTGATTAGATTTGGTGGGAGGCTGATGGCTGTTCTCTGAGTTGTTATTTTCTCCCATTACAACCCATAAATTGTTGGAAATTGAACAGGTACCAGTAGAACACCAACCTATTTCAGCTAAATCTCAACTAAAGGGGAAACAAAATTTGAGGGTGACATTTTAATTGAAAGAATCGACACGGATTTTATGGTACTCGAGCAACAATCTAGGTAGTGTAAAACCCGTGCGCCTTTTCTCAAATACTGCACACAGATTGTCCCTCCTCCAGTTCTACCTCAGGTGAACTTGGGAGGGCTTTGAGAAAAGTCAGTCAGATCTTGTTAACTGCTGGTAACTGGGACAGTTTAAAGAACAAGAACATTTGTATTTATAAATGCAGCTGTCAATCATGATCTGCAGGCAGATCCAGGGATGCTGCCCACTGCAAGCACCTTTTTCTTGTTGCAAAATGATCTGTTGAAGTGTGTACTAGCCAAATTACATTTAATGTGATCTGTCCATGATAAATGTAATGAAATGACAGATGTTTTGTGAAATCCAGAAGATTTTCATACTAAGACAAACAGTGGCCTTTCTTGATTAGCTTAGCGTATCTGACATTTTCACTTTATTGAGCCAGAACTATGATGAACGATAGACAAGTTATTTACTTTGCTTGGGGTGATTTAATGTGCCTTTTGTCTGACAATAATATATTGTGCTTGTCCTATTGTAAAAGAAGAGCCACACTTTCCATGGTGTAGAAAAACTCTTGTCACAACATAACGGTATTCAAATAAGTCTCTAACCTTGTAGCCTGCAAAGGTGGTCATAGAGCGATTATTTACTCTATTGCAGCAATATTAGCTTTAATGAACAGGAGTTCACGTGGTCTCTTTATTCAGAAGGCCTAGGGGCTGCTTTGTTACTCTTGACCCTCAGTGTTAGTGCCAGCTACTCCATTATTGTCCAAACAGATATGCTTTTCGATTGTACCTTTTGCTGTTTGGGTGTATTTGTCTAGTTTTTGTAGGAAATAGTTTAATTGTGATGTGTCAAAATGATGAACCGGGTCTTCATTTGCCTAATGAAATTGTGTTAATGATATACAATAAATGTAATCACTGGATACTGGAAAAAAAGAATATGGTATGATACACACTCTATACATGTTTACACATGATCTCCACACACAGTTATAAAAAGAGACTTTTAGATCACAGAATAGAGACAAGATAGTATCAGCAATTTGGAGTGATTTGTGTGTATTTAAGTTGTTGAATGCCACAGCACAGCACCCGGGCTTTGTGTTTGGATCTGGAGTTTGATCCTTGCTCATTTGTTGTGGAGTTTGAATTTCTCCCAGTGTTCACATGGTGTTTCGCTCACCATCTAAAGACACACATGGAAGAAAGCATTGATTAACCACTTAAATTGGTTATGAAAACCATACAAGACAAGACCAATTTTCCTCGATGTCTCATACCACACCTTAAATGACGATTGCATTTTTGACCATTGGAAAGCTTTGTCCTTTGACTCTTTGCTCGATTATATACACCTCTTCCTCTTTATCCTCCCTTTCCCCCTCTCGGTTCCTGTGTCCAGGTGCTGCCAGCAAACCCAGAGGAGTCATGGCAAGTGTACAGCTCAGCCCAGGACAGTGAGGGCAGGTGCATATGCACTGTGGTGGCCCCCCAACAGGCCATGTGCTCACGGGATGCACGAAGCAAACAGCTGAGGCAGCTGCTGGAGAAAGTAAGTGCCTTGTGGCTTCCCTTCTCCACAGTCATGTTCCTCTGCCTCCTGCACACACATGCACAGTCTTCACCGACATCTTGAACTGTCACAGTGTTTAAAGATCTCCCCAGGATAACCTGCATCTATCTTCCACTAGGGCTCATATTTTGTTTTTCATTTTTAATACCTTTGCAGGCAAATTGTTGTGCATATTTGCTGCACATTTTTATGCTGTCTCTTCCTCAATTCTGAAGTCCTTGACTTCATCAAAGAACATTCAACCCATGTTGTTAAGCCAGGTGTTTGGTCAAGTTTTCTGTCTCAAACTAATCTCTAAACCATTATACAGCTACATCACCAGTTTCAGTTTTTCTTTTTCCACACATTTGTGCCATGTATGTAATAAAGACACAAATTGCTTTAAAGCTTAGAATTTCTCATTAAGTTTGACTATTCAAAATTTCAATGGGACAAGAATAACAATATAATAAACCTTCACTGGGAATAGAAAAGAAAATAATACGAGGAAAATAAATAATGCAATTACATGTATTATTTAAGGGCAGGTTTAAAAATGTAGGTGATATGTGATTTTAATAAATGATCGAGTGGAAGCGTGCACATTAAATTGCAGAGGACCTAGTATGACACTTTGAGGAACACCAAACTCGACATCTTAATCTTCAGAAGGCAAATTACTGAGAGAAATATGGAAGCAGCATTAAGATACGACTTGAACCATTTAAGCGCAATATTCAAAAATCCAAAGAGGGTTTTAAGATGAGAGAGTAAAGTTTCATGGTTAATAGTGTGAAAAGCAGTCCTGCAGTTTAAATGGAAATGGAACTAGAATCTGCAGGCATCGCTATGTCATTAGTGCCTTTTACTTTTTGAGTTTCTGTATTTTTTTACAGAAGTGAAACTGGAAGGTTTTAGAAAGGTTATTTGTAAATGTTTGTTAACCATTCCCAAGGTCATCTGTGGTATAAGGCCAGTAATGTGTTATAAAACCTAACCACCTCTCTGCTTGTCACCTTCCAGGTTCAGAACATGACACAATCCATTCAAGTTCTGGACCAGCGGACACAAAGAGACCTGCAGTATGTCGAGAAGATGGAGGTCCAGTTGCGTGGTCTGGAGACCAAATTTCGGCAGGTGGAAGAGAGCCACAAACAGAACATTGCCAAGCAATACAAGGTATGTTCCTCTGGCATTCCCTTCTGGGCCAAAATTATTATTTCCCTATCAGTCACACAAAGACAGTCCTGGATCAGTATCTGGCCATGTTCCAAGAGGTTTCATCCAGCATAACCTTCCTTTTTCTCAAATGATAGCTTCACCTTCTTCAGCTTGTCTCCTGATGTCGCGCAGAACGTTAATTTAGCAAGGGCAGGACTCACAGGCCTTTACTGTTCAGCATTCCAATACAGCCTGCCCTGCGCTGCTCAGGTAGTAGCATGTTTTCATTCTGCATTTGGAGACCCAATCAAAACAAAATTGTCAAACAAAAGTTGTCATTTAGCCACTCGAGTACAATTCTAGGTTACTTTTTAAATTGTATGATGTGTTGCACTTCGGGTGGCACAGCACATGATAAATGAGTAAGACGACAAGGTGGTAGTTTGAAAGTGTGTCTCCTTATTTGGGAACGGGAAGGTTATGGTAAAGCCGAGAGGAAGAGCCAGCATAACCTAATGAAGACTAGAAAGCATATTGGTGATTTTATGAGCAAACACTAAGTAATCGTGTCATGAGATTTTAAACATTTTGGTAGACCTTATAACACAGAAAAATACACAATGTCAATTAAAAAAACTCTGTAAGCATGTATTTTGCAAGAAGTGCTGTGGAAGTGACATGTCCATTTGAATTTCCACATCACCCGACCTTAAAAAATCTTTAAAACTGGAAATTTATAATTCTTTATGACGGTATAATATTTTAATTTATATGTGCCGTCTAATTTTCTGACATAGACATAGTGTTTTTGGTGCAGAAATGTGCAAATCAAATTGGTTGTAGTGTCACTAAGTCATAAAATTGTCGTGAAGTGTCTATAAAGTCTGCATGAATCCAGCTGCCAAGCTACCAAGCTGATAAAATTGCTTTTTTTCAACAAATTTTAGAGAACTAATTCGTTTCAGATTTTGGAAAAGCTTGTCGATAGACCTTAAAATTGTGCGCATTTAATAATATATTGGTTGTTGAATCCTTATTTCTTATGTTATAAGGTCTGCATAGATTGCTGGTTCTTACCACTGACTAATGATAGCTTTGTACATCTCAGCACATTCTTGCTCCTGTGTGTCTCTGTGATGCTCTATGCATGCTAAAAGCATCATTTGCTTGTGTCTCCTGCGTATCACTGTGTGCCGTGGTGTGTGCATTGATGGGAACGTGCAGATTCTGTGTGTGCTGTATGTGTGTATTAGGCAGGCTAGTGAGCTAGATCCCTGAACAGTATCTCATCTTCTTGCTTGCAGGGCTAACTTTAAGAAATTTTATCAATGCTGCAGAGACTGAAGAGGCAGTTCTGACCAATGTTAACCTGAAATGGGCCACTGATTTTTGTTTGTTTATTTTTTGCATCATGTAGTTTATTTTAAACTGAGCATTGTCATCACTAAGGACCCCTGACCACCACTGCACTCTTCCTGCATGTAACTGTAAAAGCATTTCATGAATAGCTTTTAAACCTTTTGTTCAGTTTTTTTTTTAAATTTTTTTTTATTGTTCTTCTGTTTTGTCAGTGCATATTTGGTTACTAGGAAAATGCTACTAAAACAACAAAGCAAAATTGTTTGTGTGTGGTATTAAAGCATGTAACCCCAAGATGTTGCATTTTAATGATGATAAATAAAGTGCTTTCCCAATTGTTTTTGGTGTACTGTAGACTATTTTGTCTTGCTTGTAATTTGGACAATGTGACTGCCTGACACTGTAGGTTACAGGTCCCATTCTGCATTCACTGTAGGGAGACAGTAAGGCAAGGGTAAGACAGGTGTTGGAAGAAGAATTTTGCACGCTTGACACTGAACCAAGCTTATTTTAACCTTTCAGGCAATAAAAGCGAAAATGGAGGAACTTAGGCCATTGATACCAGTGTTGGAGGAGTACAAAGCCGATGCAAAATTGGTATTGCAGTTTAAAGAGGAAGTCCAGAATCTGACGTCAGTTCTAAACGAACTTCAGGAGGAGATGGGAGCCTATGACTACGAGGAGCTACAGAACAGAGTGTCAAATCTTGAGGAGAGGCTCCGAGCATGCATGCAAAAATTAGGTAGGCTCAGAGGAGGCGGAACTTCCCCCCGTTCTGCCCCGGAAGGGAGGTGCCAGACTGCAGTCAGAGCTACTGGCACACTGCAGATGCCCCTAGCACCACAACATTTGAGACATACGCAAACCTACATCTGCAGTCACACATCTGCAACACATTCAAAACACAGCCTGCAGCACGCCTCTCACCATACACATCCCATGTACATTTACCTGTTCAAACCATGTTTGCCTCAATTTTGTATAAATATATTTTAGATGATTTACATTCTGCTTATTTGCGAAAGGTTTCCGTATGACTTAATGCCGCATGTCATATCCCTTATGATTAATTTTGCACATAGTATCTCAGTATTAATTTTATACATTGCAGTTACTTTTGACTTAGATTGTCATAATTTATGGAATTGTGCATTTAATGTTTTGGGTGTTCAGATACACTGGGGTTTCACCGTCATGCTCTTACTGAAACACACGTTCAAACTCATTTTTACATGTTGAGATAGCAAGTTAGGTGTATTGCTGGCATTCAAAGCAGCAAATATTGCATCATCACAAGAATTCAAGTGCTTTCCACCTGATTCTCCTTGGGGAAATCATTATATGCTCCTGTAATTTTAAAAATGTCTTTTGTTCAAATCCTACGCATGATGAGTATGAGTGGCATCCTACCAAAATCTTATTTCAAGTGAAAGGAAAGAATCGGTCAACCCCGCAGTTTCTGCCCAACTCTTCACCTGCCCACCCCCCCCCCCCACTCCCTATTCCTGTTATTTTTTTTCTCAGCTTGTGATTGATTTGTGCCTTTAGGGCTGAGCTGATGACATTGCTCATGTGCACTGATCGAGGGGTGAGTGGTGCTCAGGTTTCCAGTGGAAAAAAGAGTGGCAGATGTGGTGATACAGATGCCGGGCCCATGAACAGAGCAGGAACATGGCAGGAGCCTGCAAAGTAATTACTTTGCTAAATCGGTAAATCAGTGAAGGCTCCTCTGAGCCCTGTCCAGAGGAGGCAGGACTGCTCAGAGTTCCCGTCCGCCTGTCTCCAATGTCCAATTTGCACATTTACTATCCCAGTGACTCGAAGCACCTGCCAAAAAAAGCTGATTGCAAGAGTTTTCAAAACAGGTATATTTCTTCACTAGGGTACAGTTAATATCTACTGCAAAAAGTAATTACAAGAAGTGTAGTTACAAAGCATTACTTTTTGTGAACCAGAAAAAAAATCTATGGGACATTACATTTCATAAAGGTGCATCTAATATAAAAAGTATTCACTGGACTTTTTCATTAATGTGGACAGAAAAGTTAAGACGGTAATTAAATAACACCGCTTCATTCCAATTGCAGCTTAGTCCAAAGAGTTTGCAGTAACATGAGAGGCTATACAAACTTCTCTTATATAACAATCACCCCTTTATGAGAATTCAGACCTGGAGCAAATTTAATGAGTAGTCTAAAATTCACATGAGGAGCTGTCAACTCATATACATCTTACACTATCAGAATTTTAATGATCAACTGAACATCAGACAAGGTGAGCAGAATGCACCCGATGAATGACATAGCTTCTCTGACACGTTAGTTAATACCCATGCCAGCTAACAGTATCATCTATAATAATAACAAACCCAGTAGAAAAACCAAACAAAAACCTGAAGCGATAAAACACATCGAGTTCTCTTGAAGGGCAACATCATTACATATGATTTTGCGTAATTTGATGTCACAATTAATTCATTTATTGCAAATGATACGTTAGGAAGAGATTGCTTAGGTAATCATAATTTTTTTACACCCTGGCACAATGAGACTCAAGTACATCATGTGATGTAAAAAAAAAAAATGATTACACAAAATCATATGTAATGATGTTACAGTATGAGTATAAGGACACATGAACACACGAACGACAGTTTGGAAACACCGCTTCCGCTGAGATACCTGGGAGGGAGAAATTCGTTTCACCTGGAAGAAACCCGAGTGACCATACAAGTTCAAAATAGCCTCAGCCAAAATCAAACCATCAGCAGAGGTGCTGACATTTTGGACTAGGTTTTGAATCATATTTTTTCTGTTTTTAAAAGATTAGACAGGAATTATGCATGCAGGAAAGCATTGTGAAATGCAGGCATTATCTGCTTTATCAACATTATCTACTATTTAGATTAATAGTAATTAAGGGCTCTTTTTAAAAGAATCTACGTAACAAATATGGTTTAGGAACAATTTACACTCTTTATGTAAAATGCTCTGTATAAAGCTCTCAGGACAATACAATGGTCTCAAAACAGGAACACGATTAAGGAGAACCTCCAGGTTAGATGATACAAGATACTTCACCAATGAGTGTAGAAATAAGTACAGACTCACGGATATACAAGTAGAATTTGAGAAACTGGAAGCGGGGGGCATAATCACTTTTAGAATGACAAAATGTCAGATTTTCATAGATAAAAACAGAAAGACAAACTTTCTTACACTTAATGTCTACTCTGTTCGTCCCCCCGCTCTGAAACACAAACACGGAGCAATACTCGCATACGTTACAAATCGCTGTTAAGTTTATGTCAAGATGGTCTGACATGAAGACCCTGCAAGGTCTGACATGACATGAAACTGTGGATGTTACAATATTATTAGTCATGAAAACAAACTTCCTATAGTGTGACAATGGCGGGAATAAGTCGAATACCTAATGCAGCAGGAAAGTACTGATTAAAAACATCCTAACTCCCAAGAGGAAAACCCAGCAAGCAGCTCTCCTTCAATAAAGAACAAAAAGACAAATTTCCCAGTTTAGGCTAAAAAACAAATCAGTCATTGGCAGCAGTTTTCTGTGCAGTCCATGCTGTATACTGATTATAACTATAAATAAGAATCACTACTGATGCGAGTTTAACCATGTAAAATTTGAAAAGAAAACAAAGATGTATACTGGCCATCTGTATTTAACTTCACAGTGAGACAGAGAGGGATGAATAGAGCGAGGGAGGGTGAAAGGAAGAAGAATGAAAAAGTGGGAATTTGATTTAGACCGTCTGACTCCACTATATAATTGCATTTGATAAGCAGTGCGATGATCCCCGGCGAAGTGGCCACAGGGTCTTGTTTTTTGAACATGGGATGCTGCGTGGAGCATAGTGGGGGAAATGAGTTTGCCACGCTTGGCTCACGATTATGAAGCGATCCGTTCCGGCGCTGTAGATTGTCTGCATCGGAAACACGAGCGCTTGATTCTCTCACTGCCGAAACACCCGGAGACAGGAGATGAAACAAAACACACCTGGTTAAAAGGAGTCAGGTGTTTGAAAATAACACTCCCGAGGCGGCTTTTTTTTTTTTTTTTGGCATCTCTTTTCTGGATATGTTTAGTGTCATTTTTAGAAGGTAGCTGAGCAGTCACAGGATTATAATTCAAACATAGCTTAGTGTGACAAACAAATGTCTAAACAGCTTTGCTCTTCTCTCACCCCTGAATGTTAAATGCATTTCTGAAGGTTAATTTCTATGTCAGCCTGTAATTAACATTTATTTCAATTAATCCACTGAGACAAAATGATTTCCAGAATTTTTCATTAGTCCTCCTGTAACTCTACTGACCATTTGGCAGTGAAAAATGTAAATGTAAATATAAAAAAGTAAAACATTAAACATCTAAACATCTGTGCCGGCATACAAACATTTAAGCATTTCATGAGCTCATAAGTTCTAGTTGGATAAAATGTGTCCTGTGCCTGTACTATTGATCTGTGCATTAATAACGTCAACGATTTTGGTCGAACCTCGGGCACCGTGCGTTTCTGAAATTTACTCAAAAGCGTTTTACTTCAAGAGCTTGCACATTCTTCCTTACATTCCAACTCGCAAGTGACTACCAAATTCGATGTGGTAACCTACAATGAACAGACTGCACAATAAATGCAAATATTTAGATAAATACTTTTCTTTTCGCTACTAAATTGGTTATCAAAAGACGAAAAGCTTTGACATTAGTTTTGAGGGGGGCTGCTGTCGTAATCTGTAAGTATAGCTAGGCATGTTTTCTTAACAGTAAGAAATATATCATTGTGCCCAAGGGTGGAGGTACCAGAGGAGGGAAGAGTGATGAAGAAGAATGAAGTGTGGGTGTAATGGGTCTCTGTCCTCATGAGCTAACATGAGGGCTCCATTGTTTGATTAGACAGACAGCTCTCCAAAAAGGATTGTATGAGACACTACCAGCTGTCCTCTGACGCCTCAATCGCAGACGGAAGCAAACCAAGCCCACAGTGAAACGTGAAAAGTGTAAATGATGAACATCTTTTGCTCTTTCACTCCTTCTCTTTTCCCACCCTTCTCCAAAGCATACTACATTTTATCTGAGCTAATAAGACACAGAGGGAGTACAAACTGGATAAATAAGGGGGCATTTGGCTACCCTGAATGACATATTTACAACTCTCAACACACTCTGCGAGACATCAGTCGTTGGACATTCTGGCTTCTGTTCAAGCAGGGACTAACATTATTTGACATGTGCGATTTGTATAGTGTGCAACTACATATTTTTGTGAGTACATAAGCACATGTGTTTATGATTATTATTTATTTTTCTGTGTGCAATTTTTGATGTGGCAGTTTTTACTCTTTGTTTACCCTTGCAGCTTGTGGGAAATTAACAGGAATAAGCGACCCTATCACAATAAAAACATCTGGATCAAGGTTTGGATCCTGGATGACTGATCCTCTTGCGCCCGAAGGAGATACCAGGGTAAATCTGGGTTATAAACCTCATGCCTTTTTTGGCATTGTTCATATTTCCACAGCTAAGCTCTGCCTTTTGTTGTGCTTTAACTGTAAATGTAATGGACACTGTAATTTTGTGTTATTTTTCACATCATCATTTTTTAAGTTAAGGAAGCAATGCACTTGGATAGGTGCTTCACTGACAGACAGGATTTATGCATTATGCTGATGTTTTTGTCCAAAGCAGCTTTCACTTTTTAGCTGCTGTTATTTACAGCAGTTTTTTGAGCAATTTAGTGTATATAGTTTGCTCAAAGGTACTACAGTAGGAGTGCAATTTAAACCTGTTTTTTTGAGTCTGAGACAGCAGCTTTAACCAGTACACTAGCAACTGCTCCATGTATAAACATGAGACTGTAGAAAATCTGTGATGTACCCATTTTTTCAGTGAAGACCCAAATATACTCCAAGTCAGCAATTTTTAGATGCCTTGTGCTGTAAGTGTAAGCAAAGTTCCTTTTTTGTACAAGTTTTGCTTCAAAAATTTAATATACATAGTCAGAGTGTGTGTATATATAGTGTTATTGCAGGTACGAGACTTCTGAGTCATTAAAGATATAACATCAGTGGTGACATTAGCTATTTGGAATGACGCTGCAGTCTACTGTGTCACCTTTCTGTTCCAAAATTCATTGTACGAATTCAGTGAGACCCACGACCACCGAAGTTTTTATAAGTTTTAGAGATACAGTCCTGTGCAAAAGTCTTAGGCACCTGTGGAAAAATGCTATAAAGTGAGAATGGTTCCAAAAATAATACCGTGAATACCTATTAATCAATAAACCTTCTAAAAAGTGCAGTAGACAAAAAAACCTCAATCAGGTCAATATTT
>UFQX01000525.1:199892-321723 GCA_900497675.1 Arapaima gigas | reverse complement strand
AGGTAAACATACCCACACCGGGTGGAGCAGAACACACGGCTGTTTCCACCCGGTTTCGAACCGAGGACCTTTCGTGTGTTAGACGAACGTGATAACCACTACACTATGGAAACAGTAGAGCGAGGGGGGTCGTGTGCCCTAAATAAATAAACGGTCTTCTGTGGGGAAAAGCGATGAAAGTTTTGCTTTGAACGTGTCACGTTGACGATACTTGTTTGCACGACAGAGATTCAAACACGGTCAGTTTCACTGGGTTTTTCCAGTATTTGTGAACACAGTCGTGCACCAAGCTGTGTTTTGGAGCGAAAGGAAAACGCACTGAAATGTTCCCTGACCGGGAATCGAACCCGGGCCGTGGCAGTGAGAGCGCCAAATCCTAACCACTAGACCACCCGGGACCACCCTGCAACACAGCTGTGTGAAAAAAAAAAAAAAAAAAAAAGAGATTCAACACGCAAGAACAGGTAAACATACCCACAGCCGGTGGAGCAGAACACACGGCTGTTTCCACCCGGTTTCGAACCGGGGACCTTTCGTGTGTAAGACGAACGTGATAACCACTACACTATGGAAACAGTAGATCGAGGGGGGTTGTGTGCCGTAAATAAATAAACGGTCTTCTGTGGGGAAAAGCAATGAAAGTTTTGCTTTGAACGTGTGACGTTGACGATACTTGTTTGCACGACAGATTCAGACACGGTCAGTTTCACTGGGTTTTTCCAGNGTGAGAGCGCCAAACCCTAACCACTAGACCACCAGGGACCACCCTGCAACACAGCTCTGTGAAAAAAAAAAGAAAAAAAAAAAAAAAAGAAACAGATTCAACACGCAAGAACAGGTAAACATACCCACACCGGGTGGAGCAGAACACACGGCTGTTTTCACCCGGTTTCGCACCGGGGACCTTTCGTGTGTGAGACGAACGTGATAACCACTTCACTATGGAAACAGCAGACTGAGGGGGGTCGTGGAACAATGGAACAATTGCATTTGTTCGCGTTTTCCCCCAATTAATGCAAGTTTTTGACAGAATGAGAAACAATTGCACTACTTCTTGTGAAGATGATGATGGCGTTTATATGAGGAAGTATTACAGTTTTTTCAACTGCCCTTTGTTCCCGAGGCGATTGTTTGTGGCCTTTGTTATCAGATCTTCCAGTTCCACTCGGAATGTTTTTCATCTTGGAAGCCTAAGGAATTCATGTATGGATAGAAGGCAGCCTGGAAGTTCTGGTCTAGAAAACATCTAGCAAGTTGTTATGGTGGTGTTGGCTGTGCAGTTTTACCTATTTCTTCAAAAGTTAGTTGAATCTGATAAGTTTCTCTGAATGAGTTCTTAGTTTTGTAATTATAAGTATAAATCTCAGTTTTTTTATGTTAGAAACAGTCCATTTGTCGTTTGCATTGCTGCAGTAACCATCGTGGTGAAGAAAGCAGTGTCTCCGGATGTTTGAGGGTTTCATTCTATTCAGAGACATTTGTGAAGTTAGGTTAATTATTTACGACAGATTAAATCCCAGAGTTTGCCGCATAGAGCTCCGGCGTGAAACAGAGAGGAGTGCGTTAGCCTCGGGTTGTACAGATTCGGGTTGCGTGGTATGTAATTCTTTCCCACTTTCACAACTCATTTCCTCCCATTACCCGAATGGCCTCAGATTAACACTTTTAATGAGTGCAGAACAAGAACCACCAAGAGCTTCAGCACGGAGAACAGACCATGAAATTACATTTTGTATGAAACAAAGCAGATGATTCAGAAACAGCCAGACTCAAAAGTATTACAGGCAGATCATTGAATCGTGGACAATGATACACTGCTGTTTAAAACCACACTTTGTTGTATTATATGGCTTCCACTGTACGCATATTTCCTAGCCCACCGATTCTGGAATAGGCTACAGGCTGCTACTGCCATGTTGTTCATGAAAATGGATGGATCTGTTTGCTGCTTCACAACTCTTTCCTGCTCTCTGACTTGTTCGGTCGCACTAAAAAATTTAGACATTATTAGGTGTGACGCTGAAAAGGCGCTTCTTAGTCTTTCAGCAGTGGTTATATTTTAATTGCAGTATTTTCCAATTTGGGGGTTGATAAAAAGTTTATTTGTGACTGGGGTTGTGAGGTTTTAAATGTGTGTGGGGATACTCTGTTGTCCTGTCCAGGGTGAAGGTTCATAGCCTAGTGCTCAGTGATTCTGTGATGGGCTCCAGACCACCATGACTCTGACCAGGATTAACCTATTAATCATAGTGGATGGAGTTTGATGAGAACATGTAGCTTGACATGTATCAGAGGCACGATAATATGAAAAAGTAAAATTTGAGAAAAATACTTAATATTTTAATTGTATTTTTAACCTGTGCCTTTTTACTATTTAAATTGACTTTGCTTAAATATGTTATTTGTGTTTACATTAATTAAAATTTGTGTTAAGACAATAAAGCACACAAATCTCATCCTAACACATATTTATGCAATTTTTATACCTGTTTTTCTTCTCATACAAAACTGTACCCTTTTCTATAAGCTATCATTATAGAGATGTTTTTTTAATAATTGCATTTTACAGCACTGTTGTGGATGAAGTACAGTAATCCCTCAGTATTCAAATGTCAGTTGTTGCTGAAAATGCAGCGATAGCGAAATTTCAGATTGTGTTTTCCCATTTCCTATTTTCCATAGTTTTAAATTAGGTAAAAAAAATTTAATTTTTTCCCAGCCCGTTGGAAAACATCTACATAACTATGAAGACATCACTTGGCCATGGTAAACACTGTAAAGCTCAGCTACCTCATTAGAAAAGACTTAATGTGGTGTTTATACCGTGTGTAGAACACAGCTCACATTTTGGTGACTATGTTACACACCGGAGAAATGCTGAATAACAGGAATAAAGACGTGTGTCACAATCACCTGCTGTCTGTCTCTTTAATAAATAGGTTTATTTAAAAAATGAAATGTGCATTCAATATGATTACACAGTGCAAACATGTTCAAACATAGCAAAACAGGTGGAAACAGCTGATAACACACATGCAGTGTGAGTCTGGCTCCCGATAAATTCGTAAGAGAACACAGTAGTTTACTATACTACATACGGTATTGTGTTATTACCTTAAACCGTGCAGTATTTATTTTAAATATGTATTTAGATTTTTATTTGTAGTTTGATTTTTATATTATGGATAAATTTCAGACAAAATTTGTTATCGCAAAAGCTTCCAGTTAGATACCGATATATAGGTATTAATTTTCAAGAGCCGCTGTAATAAAAATTTGGATTGAGGGGAGTTGGATACTGAAGGATTGCTGTATATAGAGTTTAGCGCAGTGCTAAAAACCTGAGCAATACTAGTAGTTTTGGGTTACACTCACAGCAGGAAGAACTAAGCTCAGTTCTGATTATAAGTTACAGTGCTGACAATATGGGCAACAGTGTCAGCCCAGTGTGCAGTGAAAGTGCTGGCAGCCTGAAGAACACAAAGTGTGGAGCACTGCTGGTACGATGCCTTTAAAATTATTCAGCGTAAAAATCAGAAGTGGTATAGAAGTTCAAATGAGAAAAAAATCGCATATTTTTAATACCATTGAATAAGACAGGAGTTTTGACAAAAAAGCTTAAAGCTGGTTTAAGCAGAAAAAACTAAATATTCTCATTTACCACTTTCCATTTCAGTCTGTCCATGATGCATACAGTTGCAAAAGAGAGTTTATGAACACTTTGCAAATTACTCATGAAATGTGGTTTGATCTTCATCTGAGTAACAATAATAGACAAATAGGAACGGCTTGATGTAGTGAGAAATAACCGTACTTGTTCTTGCTCTCCCGAGGAGTCCTGCAAACATCACGCCAACAGCACAACGTGCAGAGATGAAGGGGGTGAAAAAGAACCCAAGGGTAACAGCAAAAGACCTCACTGAAGAAGAATAGTGTTTATGAAATGACCACAGAGAAAATCACTGCTCTCCAAAAAACATTGGTGCATGTCTCAAGTTTGCAAAAGACCACCTGGATATTCTACAATGCTTCTGAGACAATGTTCTGCGGATGGATGTGACAAAAGTCGAAGTTTTTGGCAGAAATGCAACCCGCTATGCTTGGAAGGAAAAGGGCACTGCAGACCAACACATCATCCCAACTGTGAAGACTGGCAGAAGAGCATCATGTGTATCGCTGACAACAGGAAGCAGATGTGTGCAGGCAGAAATCACAGAACTTGGTTTATTGTTGAAGGAGAGTCCAAAGTCATTGTCAAAAGCAGGCGTAGGTCAAAACCAGAAGTCAGAACAACACAGGCATCTTGGCGATAAGGGGTGAGGCTTGATCGGCGGTCAGAGGGAAGCAGGGGTCAAATACGAGAAGGGCTAACACTAGGAATGCCCAATACACAATGAGAGAACATCGGCAATACTTCACAGAGATGGTTGGGAATCACGGGTGCATATATATACAAATGACGAAATGAGGCACAGGTGCACAGGATTAGCCATCAGGAGGATCGGTGTTGGGAGCAGGCGGTGCGACATCGTGGTTTGGGCTGCTTTGCTGCCTCAGGGCCTGGACAGCTTACAATTGTTGAGGAACAATGAATTCAGAACTGTATCATGAAATTTTACAGGAGATTGTCAGTTGCTATGACTTCTCACTGGAAGCTTAATAGGACTTGAATGATGCAACAAAACAATGATCCAAAACACAAGACAACAGGATGGGTTAAAAAGAAGAAAATGTGTATTTTGGAATGACCAACTCAGAGTCCAGATCTTAAGCCAATTGAGATGCTGTGGGATGGTCTGAAGAGGGCTGTTCATACAAGGTATCCCAGAAATATTGACGAACCGAAATAGTTTTGTTGGAAGGAATGGGTCTAAAATTAATTAAAAAATGAAATAACCTGCACTAAAATAAATCTGCGCTGTTGTGCAAGTGTGACAACCGGCTAAAGGAAACATTTAGTGGAGGTTATTGCTGCTAAAGGAGGTTCTTCCAGTTGTTAAATTTATGGGTCCACATACTTTCTCCCAGCATGGACTGTGAATGATTAAACAATGTGTTTAATAAAGACATGAAAAGTACAATTTTTTGTGTGCTATTAGTTTAGGCAGCTTTTTGGTCTGTTACTGGGGCTCAGATGAAGATCGGAGCACATTTTATGAATGATGACTGCAGAAAACCAGGTACTTGAAAACGCACAAACTTTTTCTTTCAGCTGTGCTTGTCTTTCACGTGATAAGTAGAAGACTAGTCACGTCATGTTCAGATGTTCAGATTTATTGTGGGAGTCCAGACACATACCCAGAGTTGGTTTGCTTTCCACCACAGACCCCGTTCCTCCTGTCCCTCTCACTCGGTTCTGCTTCTGCACATTTGTGTTTCTCTCCCCTCCTGCACAAGATGGTCTCTCCTTTTGTACCACTAAAAAAGGGAGCAGCTGAATGGATGACGTGAGGTAGTAGGTGGCATACCGGTTAAAGCTACTGTCTTGTCCATGATGGACTCCAGCTGGAGTCTCTTCTCCTGCTGTAGTACCCTTGGGCAAGGTACTGACCTTAAATTGCTAAATCGTTGCATGTCGCTCAATGGAAAAAGATTAGCTTAACAGATGACACTAAAAATGGAAAGTTGAGAAGGACATCGGATGAAATAATTGAAGACGTTTGAATAATTTCCACAGATTTGTATTTGTGGCAGATATAGATCTTCAACAGGCTCTTCACAGTGGTGACACAAGACCAAGTCAAAAATGATACATAACATTTAACAGGATACAGACAGCAGGTAGAAAGAATTTAAAAAGGACACACAATACAAAAAAATAGTAAGGGACAAACATTATACAGTTATTTTCGCTGATAAACACAATGAATAAGGAATTATATCACCCTCCTCCCAACAATGCCATGCACAATGACTCTCAGTCCTTAACCTTTGGATTCACTTTTTGATGCATATCTTTACTTTTCACTGATGTCAGATGTCAAGTGACCTGTCTTGTCACTTCATCGATGTGACTTTTTACATTAGAGGCCATTTCTCCTGTCACCGCACCAGCCACTTACCATCCAGACTGTGAAGACTTGCTGTCTGTGGACTTTCTGTGTGTGAATGCGCTGACTGAAGGTCGTTCACAGTGAACCCAGTGGTACCAAAAGCTGGCCAAGGCAGGGGTGTGACAGTGCTTTAGGGTAAAAGAACTTCATACTTATTCAAAAAACCCGGTAAAGACCGTTTCTCCTTGGGCCAGATCAGTTGGTCACTGAAGTTCACTTAATGGCATCTCTTAGGTGGAGCTAAATTTGTACAATTTGAGGAAATTCTGACTAATTCATTTTGACAGCTCCTGCAAATCATCCACACCTAACTGCAACACCACTGTGGGGTTCTTCTTACTTTTACACCGAGCAAATGGGACAATGCGGCAACCCGACAGAGCAGGAAGTTTGGTGACTCATGGAACGAATGGAAAGGGAAGGAAAGGAAAGGAAGAGGAAATAACTGACGTCTCAAAAGATTCCATGTTGACCGATGTGGGCAAAATCAGATGGTAGAAAACTCCAGAGACAAGAACAGAATAAAGAACAAACGGAAACCCGCAAAGCCTCAGGTGAAGACCCAGATAATGGGATGGTTTTGGGTCGCGTGTGGGGATAAGGCAGGCTTTCCGTCAAGACTTTTACGATGTCAAAGCTGCCATGGCGACAGATGAAGCCGATGCCCTAGAGAACAACTGTGACTAAGAAGATTTGGAGAAAACACTGAAAGTTGAAGTACAAACACCAATTTTCTACCCATACAGAGCACACGCTCACTCGGCATTTTTTAAAGTCTGTTGAGCTGGTAAAATGTTGCTGAATGACTACCAATACTATGGTCTTTTGTCAACGCAGATGGGATAATGCTGGGTGAGAGAGCTGTTGCGCTGGTCTGCCATATGATGGCCAATAATACAAAATACTGTCAACAGCTCTGCACGGATAACCCAGAGGTGAAGCGAGAGTCAGAACACATCTGTGTCTCCATGTCTTGTCCAAGGCGTTGTGCTTGCTTTTCTGTTTTGCTCGTGTTTTGTTCCTAAGCACTACAGCAGCGTGTCAGTGTTGCGATTGTGAGCGTCTCATGCGGTTCGATCCCGGAGCGCAGAACAGAGTCTCAGAAATGGAAAGATTTCTCTTAGCAGATGAAATACCACTGGTGAAAAAAGACAACGGTTTGTGCTTCCGAAAAGCTTGAAAGTTAATCTTTTGGGACATAAATGTGTTCTGACTCGTCTGAGATGACCACTATCATGTAAGGCCAACAGCCTGTTACAGTTCCACACTGGAGAATACAGATTACTCCTTTTTAACACAGAAAATTACATACAAAGACACAGGAAAATAAAAAGAAAAAACCTACTAAGACCTTTGTTACACATATGCCTACCTTGTTTTTTAATCTGGTTTTTGTCGTTTCTCTAGAAGAAAATAAATGAGTACATAAAAAAGATTAAGATTCTATGATATATATTTCATCGAGATAAATATATCGACCAAAGAACACAAAACAAATGAAAGTAAAATGAGAAAAAAATACTATCCTGCCTACTCCCTTCTTTGCGTACGTTCCATCGTTTCTATTTGTTTCCCTTTGTTTTCGTTTCTTTCGCGTTTGTTGCTGCTGCTTAAAAACCTATCGGAGACAAAAGAGAAACACAAAGGTATTGGAGCACAGTGACTTTCTTGTCCAGTCCTTCGCGTGGAATGCATGTGTTCATCAAGCTCAAGTGCTTCTGGTCTCTTTCTCTGTCTTTAGCCTTTGTAGAAGAGCATCTTCCTCGTCACCGAAAGGCTCCATCGGCCCATCTACCAGCAAAGGGGGCAGGGGGTGGGCCCCTCCATATACATTCCATGGCCTGAACTCTGCTATACGGTACCCCCTGATGGTCCTCCTCGAAAGATGACGGGGGCGGGAGGGTGGGGGGCAGCTCACAGGGCGGACACCTTGACAACGTTGGAGCTGGCTGTAATCTGAATGCTGGGGCTGGGGGGTCCGTGACCGTCACCATCCGGGGTGGTGCCGGGTGGGGTGGGAATGCTGATGATCGCTGTGGTGATCTGACTGCTCTTACAGTTCAGGCGCATTGCTTCGTCCGGCATCATGTTCAGGCTGGAACGGCTGGAAAAGAGGACAGTCCTTGTATGTTGAGTTTGCTGACAAAAGCTTTATGGGTGGTATTTTCAAAAAAAAAAAAACCATAATATCAAATATCTATGGGTCAAATGAAAACAAACTGAACTGAAGTCAAGGCTAGTGCAAGAATACCGGTGCACAGTTCAGGTAACGGAGAAAAATAGGAAATTCTGTTACTAATTCTATCACCTACATAGAACTAAATGCAATATTTGTACCATGTATATCCAGGGGAAATAAAGACGTTCTCAGACTCTCTGTAGATAATTATTAAGCACAAAAGCACAACCTGTGAGTTATACGTTTGTTAGGTGAACAGTTGTACTTATTTTTCCTTTACTACCCTCTATTGGTCAGTATTTCAAATTGCTTAAATATTGCATTTGACAGCCTGCAGCACATATATAAAAACAAAAAAATCCCAGTATATATTCCCTTGTCACCCAATTTTTTTTCCCCCTGTGGGGAGGGGGTAACTCTCCTTAGACTTGGGTTCGTAGAGGAGCCTGGGAGTTTGAGGGTACAGTGCAGCATTTTTCCCATCTCTTTCTCTCTACATATATGTATGAATAACTATTTAATAATTTTGCATCATGCTCTGTTTGCCATCTAAGTAGAAGGTCAATGTCATCATTTGCATTGGAACATCACTTAAAAAATGAATTTATGCAATAAGAAGCTGGCTATATACCTTGTTTTCACACCGGTGGTTGTTAATGTCTAATTCTGACGTCCTAAACAGCCCAACTAGAGAGAGACATCGAGTAAAGCAGGTTGACAGAATGCAACTAACCCTGTAGGATTTTACCTTAAGCTGGATTTTGAGCATCTGAATTCACTGATGTTTTGCATTTTTTAATTTTTTGCACAGCTGTGGTAATCCCTCTGTATCCGAATTTAATTTGTCCCTGAAAAAGTGTTGTTGGAAAGCTGGTGATATAATGTCGGACCTTTGAGTCCAAAAACAGCAGCTGTAACATGTACAGCACCTGCTGCCTCTGGTCCTATTGAAAGAACACTGCAGATACAACAATTGTTTGACACCTAAATACAAAAGTGAGTAGAAAAGCCTGCTGAACACTTGAAGAAGTGCAGTCTGACCTTGTGCTGAGCGGTGGCCGGTCGCTGCGGTGGATGTGAATAGCACTGAGCTCCTGCAGACTCCGCGAGGAGCCCGGTGGCATGGCGGCGTTGGGTAGGGGAGCACTCTTCTGTCGGGAGCGACGGGAGCAGCAGGTCCCTGTCAAGCCACCTGAGCTAGACAGGGAGGGGCTGCGGGACGTGTAACTCTGGAGGGCGCCCTCGAGGCAGTTCTGCTCGTACAGGTGTTCGTTGACAAATTCGTGGTTCTGGTGGAGGGGAAAGGAAGGCGAGTGCTGACTGGGTCGTGAAAGGTTGTGGGTCAATAAAATGTTATGCTGCTCCAGAGCCTCATACAATCACAGAGAAAACTTATACTTAACTGACAAAAGCATGATAAAGACTGAAAAAGCAGATGTAACAATTGGATTTGTCTGTCAGAAACGCCCCTTCTGTGTCAGCCTTTAAATCATTGCTTAAAACTCATCTGTTTTCCTTTGCATTTCCTTCAAGCACTGTTGAATCCTGTTGCTTCTCTTCTGCATCTCATCTACACTGTTTAATTATGTTGTCTTTAATTTCATTAGATACAAACCCCCACCTTTTCTGGTTGAGTTTCATTGAACCACTAGCACAGAGTATCGACCCTGCCACCACTTGGGTCAGACGAGACCAGCGGTAGGACCAACAATCCATGTTTTCAGGAGCTGAGGATCCCCTGCCATGATAATGTAATCCACTTACCTGCATCTCAGCATCACTTGGTTTGTCAAGTCTTCATTGTCCTATACAGTGTTGTCCTTAGCAGTATAACCTCTGTTAGCTGCTACTACTGGCACTTTTGTCTGTGTGTAGAAGCCCAAGGGCTGGGTAGCTGCTGGCACTTGGACCCTCAGATTTTCATTTTTCTCCCTCTCCTCCTGGTTGGGAGTTTTTTGTTTTCCTCTCCTCAGTTACTGGCAGGCTGACTGTACAGTTGTTCTAGTTAACATTTAACCTTTTATCTATAGCTTCACTATATACTTGTTGTCTGTTCCATTGTCATGAACTATCTGTCCAGCTCTGAGTCTCTGTGTGAGAGGAAGCCTCTAAATAAGTATATTGAATTGAATGAAATTTAACTGAAAATCTGGATCACACATTTTTTTCACCATTAAGTATAATAGTAGTTTGTGAGGAGGAGCCCAGGCACATATCTAGTCACGAACAACATATACTGCCTGAGTATGAACATAAACACGAGCAACCGTGAACTCGTTTAAAACCCAAAGGATGCTTTGACTCTGCTCTCTCCTGTTGGCATATAAAGCGGAGCAGAATGTCTTTAGGGGCCAACTGCCTCTGTGCTGCACACTTTAAAACATGGAGGGGTAAGCTTGACAAAGCGAGACGCACGGGCCACCTGGGTTTGGCTGACAGAAAGGGCATCTCCTGGGTTTGCAGCCTCTCTGCAATCCAAACCTGTGCTACCAGACGCTGATGCCTGACATGGAAAAGCCGACCGGCCAGCCCACAGAGGAGGGTTATTGTGTTCTTGGCCGCCTGCGAAGTGTCACGTGCTCCACAAACTGAAGCATGAAGTAGGACCCACATTCTTAACTGGAGCACTGTGGCCTTACATTTTCTTAAATTGNTGGCCGCCTGCGAAGTGTCACGTGCTCCACAAACTGAAGCATGAAGTAGGACCCACATTCTTAACTGGAGCACTGTGGCCTTACATTTTCTTAAATTGCCTCTCTATAGTTAATGGGGTTTAAACCTTTTCTAACAAAAGCAACTGCATATTGAGACACAAGTCATTTTTCTTACTGATACGCATGACCTGAAATCTCTCAGATTTGTTTCACAGGAGTTGAATAACCGAGTTGTTAACCACTAAAGGAGGAAATTGTGCAAAAGGGCTGTTGGTGGCGCATTTAGGATTGAGATGAGAGGCTGTTTATACTGTGCAGTCATATAAAGCTGTTGTCAAGTTACATTTGATGAATACAAGTTTGGAGGCTTTACTGTTTTTCAACATGGTCTCGGTTGGTCATGTTCTAAACAGAAATTTAGTTTCTGAGTATAAAAAGCAAAAGCAAATACATTTTTTTCTCCCCTTGTATCATCCCCCTGTACCATTCTGACAAGCTAGATGTCCTCAGCCCCCAAATTTAGATGTACTGTACAAGGAACTTACATTTATACTTGGGAAAATTACAGCACCGGCATGAACTACCGTTATATGTTGCTTTCCTTGTGCATATTAATGTAATTGCAGCATGAAAAGTTTGAACCTTGTGCACCTTTTTTCATGCACTGCTGCTCCAGAAGAACATATGTCAATTTATTCTGATAAAATGATATACAAATACAGTGTTTCTGCTTCTCAGCTGTGGTATATTTACAGCGCGTGCCTTTGAAATCCAGACTGGGCATTTCCCAGAACAGACTGCTCCACTGAGGCCAGCCCAGTTACTTTTGGACACGAGGGAGGCGGACCGAGGTAAAAGGAGACGCACCGTGGTCTTTTCCAGGCAGTGCAGTAGGTGGTGGTGTTGGCTTTCCAGCAGAGAGGTGGCTTTTCTTTGGCGGAACTCATCCTCAGTGGAGCCCTGCAACGGTGAAACACAAACACACACACACAGGGTGAGAGAACACAACCAAAACCAAAAAAATAGCACAACTGGTGGAGTATAAGTGGTGTCGGGACCAATACCTGTGTGAAAGGTTTTTTAACTTGTTTTTACTGTTTTGTCAGAGACAAGAGGTGAGACAATGAGAAAAAAAAAATCTTTTTACACTGTACATACATTTATAGATCATTCTTGTTTTCATAGATGATATCTGAATTTAAATTTTAACAATTGAACATAGAATTAAAGGATTTTACTGTTAAAATGTACTCTGGTTGCTGAATGAAAATAACTTGCTATATAAGGAAAGTGAGGATCTGTAGGGGTTTTAAAAAAGTCTAATATACAGAATAACTTAATGAATGGTAAAACTATGGATGGGGAGCTGTGGTCCTCTTTTGGTGACAATCTTTTGGTGACAATCGCAGGTTGTTGAAATTGCCTTTTAAATATCTCTTGAATTTAGACAAAAAAAAAAACAAAGATCACACAAACTGTAAGAGTAGAAGCTTAGATTGAGCCAGAACACGATATGAGTCTGGTGCTCTCTGTGGAGAAACATGTTGCTTTTGGAGAGCACCAGCACAATGTGCTTGCAAAAATAACCTGTGAGTCAGTGGCGAGTGGGTGGCGCTCAGTTCCAAGCTCATCAGCAAGAGGATGATCAGAATGGGTTCTCTTTCAGATGATGAGAACCGTAATTGCTCTGTGCAGAACTTAATGCACATCCTTGTGTCCACCTTAAGAATCAAGTTGCTTTCTTACAATTTCCACCTTATTTTTGCTCCACGTGGCAATGACATCAACTGCTTATTGCTGGATCTCAAAGAAGAGGACAAGTGCTGAGATTTCCATTTGATCGAGCTGCAAAAACAACTCTTAAGAACATCTCATATGATGTCAGTCCCCAGTAAATCTCTTTCAGTAGAAAGAGAAAAGAGGTGGGACTTGATTCATATTCATACGTAGAAGTTCACCGATTTTGCTGTAATCTTTCATTGTGGAATGAAGGGGTTAGTGAAAACACTGTGTAGGAGCAGTGTGTGTGTGAGAGAGAGACTGCTCCTGACTCAGGCACCCTTGGGCCAAAGCGCAGGGTGATAATCATATATAACCACTTGATAATTACAGGTATTGTTCTGGAGGACCTCCAAGCCTCCAGTCGGGTTTCGCCACTTCGTCCAGGGGAATTGTTAAGGAATTACAGCTGAACTCGCAGGCCACGGAATAACTTTATTCAAGCTGCTCATTGGCATTCCTTTTGTTTTGTTTGCTTTCAGTTTTTAACGCTATTAAACTCTTTGATGGATGCTGCTGGTGGGAGCAGATCAAGGTAAAGGATTAAGTTTTTATGTACTGTCAATTTTAGAAGAGCCAGGGGACAAAGGTGGCCTGTGCAGTTTAGTATGCCGCCCTTATGTTGTTGAAATTGTACAGGACAAGGACTGACATCAACTGTGGAACATATCACCTATCCATCCATTTTCATTAAGTGCTTATCCTTTTACAGAAGCAGGGGGTGCTGGTCTGTTGCAGGGTGGCCACCCACTATGGGCAATTTACAGTCACCAGTTAACCTGAAACACAAGTCTTTGAACTGTGGCATGAAACCAGCACCCAGAAGAATCCCACACGGACAGAGGGAGAACATAAAAACCCCACACACACAAACTGAACTGGAGTCAATCTAACGCTGAACCAGCCACCGCATTGCTGGAGTGTTCATGTTGATCTCTGCTATCTTATGTTCCCCTCTGTTTAAGAAATAAATCCTTCAGCGGTGCAGGTTTCCGTAAACAGTCTTGCATCAGACGCCAACCCTTTTGTGAGGCATTTTGAAAGGTGGAAAACCAGCCTAGTTTCATGCCCGTTGAAGCTCAAACTGAGACAATCTGCATATTCGTAGTCAGAAGTAATCATCCATCTGACCTTTTGAGACTTTTCTGTTTTCTTTTATCTTTTCTCCATATGCCAGCAACATGCTGAAGATTTTGTTTTTTTCATGTTTACAAAGTACAGAATTAAAGTACCATTACAGCCTGCAACTTATGCTCAGTGGTGTGACTAATAGAGAATTTTCCACTGTATTTATTAGCTGAAAGTCAGTACCCCCTGAATAAGATCTATGTTGTGTATCATGCTGAACTCTGTGAGTGTCATGCTGAGTCATAGTGAGCCTCTGTGAGACCTTGAAAGGTTTCTGGAAAGGGTGACAGTGAAGGAACCACACAGGTCTAGGATTTTCTTTTCAAACTCTGTGAGGGGTTCTTGCGCTCACCAAAACCTCCTTCTTTCTGTTTTGTTAAAATCTTACTTTTGAATGTAAATGGAAGAGGAGAAATGTGTGGGTTCCTCTCTGTGTTCCTGTCAGGTCCTCCTGTGGATTGGCACGTGTTCCTTATGGCTATTTACTACTGTTATAACATCATGCTTCATAGATGATCTCATCACACTGTCACCTTGTCACATCACAGTGGGGTTGGAGCTGGAGCCAGTAGAGGTATTGCTAGGTATCCAAGGCCAAATGTTTGCAAATCCACGTGGGTGCGGGACAGGGAGGATGCTTACCGTCAGGTCCAGTGCCTCATTCAGCAGACCATTGCGCTTACTATGCAAGAAGGCAGTGGAGCTTCCCGTTTTGGATATTCGCATCCTGGCCAATCTGGCTTTCTGGGAAGGGAAAAAGCACAGAATCAGCCTCAGTCATGTAGATCTTCAACTAAAGTTACTAGAAACTTTCCGTTCATTAAAGCAGTGCCTTGAGTGCTTGAAAATAACCGAACTGGATCAAACTGCTGGAACTCACTTTATTAATCCATCAACTTTACACTGTGTATTTTCAGCTGTGCTGAAAAGGGTGGTGTTCTGCAAGAACTTGGTTAATGAAATTATAGTGTAATAATCTCCACAAAGGACAATTTGATAAAAATCGCCATTACAGACCACGGCCTTCCTACTCTCATGAGCTGAATGTTTTGAACTTCCTTATTTGCATGATCAGGGCTATTGCGTGGGGCTCTGGGCGAAAAATTTGCTGCTATCTAAACACTGCATACATTTTTGGGGAAAATCACTGCTTAAATTACAAATCACATTTAGTCAGTGTAGATTTCTGAATGAAGCTCATTCTTGTGATCTTGAAAAAAAAGCAGCAACAGACAGCAACAGTGATCTTCACTTGGGGCTCCTTAGCTAAGAGCCATAAAATAATGCAGAGGCCTCAGGATGTTCCTGCAGTGGCAACACGCTTCATTTCACTACACTGATGCCTCTGTAGTCTTTCTGCACAATTTCCTTGTCAGGGCTGCTAAATGGAAGCCCAGCAGGTTACCGCAGTGGGGTTGAAGCCCAACAGTTTTACCACGTGAGCATTAGACTTGAGTGGGGATCCCGTACAAACCCAGCAGTTTTACACCAACCGAGGTGCTTTGCAGAAGAAGCGGATTGGAGAACCAAAGTTGTTGTAACAGTTGCGACAGATGCCGTGTTGTTTCGGTGTATTTCAGCATGTGTGGTTTCCCAGTTCCCAGCAATGAGCCATACGAGTTTGAATTCCTGCTACATCCATATCACATTAGCTCCTTAAGGAGAAACATCTTGCTTGTAGAGAGACAAGCTGTTAGACATCATTAAGTAAAGCAACTTAAATGGCTGGCACGATCATTTAGTTAATGATGATTGTTTCAGACTGCTTCTCTTATGAGTGACTGGATGATGGACCATGGTACTGTCACACACTTGCTGGCATGCCGTTGCCTACAGAGGAACCATTATGAAACACAGACACTAACACATGGCGGCCAACATGGCTTATTTCCTGGGGTGTGAGCGCTCCACAGCATTTCAGAGACCAGAAAGGTTGCAAAGGACCTGTGAAAAGCTGTCAATGTTAAAACAATGAAAAAATAGTTTTCTGTGTGGTCTGGATAGACCGCCAGTGTCTCCCATCTTTTTATCCTGCAAGAATCACCATCAGCTGTGGGTGGCCTGGCCTCCTTTCTCAAACTTAAAAAAGTGATTGGGCAAACAAAAGGATCGCTGAAGCCAACATTTAAAACCTGCGTATCTCTAAATAAAGCACATAAAACTTCTGCGTTGTGCTTGGGTACTTCTTGTACCAAAGCATCTCCACTCAACTGCTGGGTTTACTCGCTGTATTTTGCATTCCCAGAATCTCCCCCTTTGAAGCCCCCCGGGTTCCACTGACTAGGTATGTTAAAGTGCCTTCATTTACTGAAGTATAGCTAATCTGTTAGGGATTATACAGACTAGATCAGATATTCAGTAATCCCTTGGGATCCGAATTTAATTCATCCTTGAAAATGCAGCCGATACCGAATTTTTTGGTTTCCAAATGTCTATTTTCCGTTATTTTACATGGGGGGAAAATAAACAAATAACGAACCGACAGCCAATCGGAAAACACCCGTATGACTACGGAGCCCTGAGCTGAGCAGCATAAACACCAGTTTAAACACCAGTTTAGACTTGATGTGGTCATTATAGGCCCTTTAATGTGGTGTTTATACCGCGGTGCAGTGTGTACTGCACAGCACCTCTCACATGTTAGTCACTGTGTTACACACAGGAGGTGAGAGGTTCGCAGCCCCAATTCAGTCTCGTGACGTGTTGAATAAAGGGAATAAAGAAGAGTGCCACAGTGACCCACCGCCTGCCTCTATTTCCCACAACAAGTGCATTTAAATAAACAGGTTAATTTGAAAACAAAAATTCGGTGAAATAAATGTGGTGATGTGGGGCGAACCTGTTCAGATCTCGCGAAACAAACTGAAGCAGTTGAAACATTATTATTGTATTACAGTACACTGTACGGAACTCAAAGGTATTTATTTGTAGATTTTTAAAATTTAATTTGATTTTTTTTTTATTATGGATAAATTTTGGTTAAAAATGTATTATAACAAAAAGTTTTCACTCAGATACTGATATTTAATTTTCAAGAGCTATTTTAGCAAAAATTTGGATGCAGAAAGTTTGTATACCAAGGGATTTCTGTACAAATTTCCTTCACATACAGCACGACTACAAACTATGTCTTTAGAGAAACTTTTGAAGTGTTCTTTAAGGAAAAATTAATTAAAAGTGTTTTATATTTTAAGAAACAATAGTGATGCAATGTTCTGGGAGCTTGTTTTGAGTCACTATGTGGGTGAAATAATCTGAAGCCATTTCATGCTGGTTCAATGGCCACATCCTACATGTTGACTTTGTGTTTTGTATCTCTGAAGTAACAAAAAGGCCAAGAAATCACGATTAATAAATCCTATCATATTGTATATCATTACCCCTGCGTTATGCCCTCCTGCCTTCATAAAAAATTTATTGACACTCCATCCTTACGCCAGGTGCTATAGACACTCTGGACAGCATTCAGTTGGAAGGGGTGGCCCAAAATGAGATTTTCAAACCTTTATCGCAAAACAGTTCATGTCCGTGAGACAGTAGATAGGCGGTTCAGTAGCAACCTGGAATTTCACGTTTCAGAATCGTCTTAGTCCTTTGGGACATGATACGTGACCTTCAAATGCACGAATTTTTACAATATAAGATTTTAGGTTATGTAAGGTTCCTTGGTTAAAAGCATCTGTAACGTAAATGATGTTTTTCAGCTTTCCAGTAGCTGAAGAGCATGATAAACAGAAACACTCTCCTAATCGAGCCATCTGTTTGACTAAAGCACTGAAATCAACAAGGTGCTTAGGCACTAAGTGAGCAAGTCTGCCTGAGGATTGCAGTGGGGATTGCAGGACATTATTGATGCAAAATGCGCTGCTGTATAAAGAGTCCAAGCTCAGCACCTCATCCTTGAAAGCTCCACGTCTCCCGCCCCCATTAACAAATGGAAAACGTGACTCAGATGAAGATCTTGCATTTTTATCAGAATAAAGGAAACGTGTGCCCCATCGGAAGGTGACATTGGCTTATGCGATGCGTTCAGGTAAGCAGGATCCCTGAATACCTCGGACTGCCTGGTAAAGCCTTCATTACGCTGATCAGACCAACATGTGATGGAAGTTTGGCAGGTGAAGGTTCTCTTGAAGTACCACCTTGTTTTGGTTAGGCTGCATTTTTCTTTTGCTTTTGAAACTTCTGCTTTGCACGCAACGAATATCAGATTCAGCTCTTTCAGTGTAAGATACAGTAGTTATTTGAACAAATGCATTCTGGTTTTATCTTTATATAGGAAGAAGCACATTGTTGCAGGTTCACAGAACATAAAAACTACTAGCAAGGCTTCACATCCATGTCTTATGTCCTGAATGACTCCTTATGGTCTTGCTAGGTTGTAACACTTTATATGCATTTTATGTATCCATACATTACATAAATATTAACTTACTAACAACCCAAAACAGGACTCACTTTGTTCAAATACTGAGTACAATGTAACTTTCTGTGAGATTCATCAAACTTTATTCCTGTTTTTTGTGCAATATTTTGCTTTCCATTAGGAGAGATGTGCTTGAATACAGATACTTCTAGCAAGGTTAGTTCTATCATTAGCTGTTTTTCCAAAACGAGGGAAGAATGTTAAGCTCCTTTAGTTACTCACCCATTTATACAGCTGAGAAGTTCAGTGTCAGTGCTGCAAAGTAGCGTTTCTAACCACTACACCACCTGTCGCACCTTCTGCAGTTTGGTCTTACGTGGTACAACTGTGCCCTTTTTTCACTCAGGTAGCATTAAATACCACCCTCTTGGGAGAAACAATGCTTTACTGCAGGAGTTATCTGCACAAAAAAGTTTATTAATGTACAAGAAAGGACGTCCGAGCATAACATCTCCCCTGGTAATGTACTACTCAGGCCCTGGCCATATTCTCCCTGTCCTGGTTACCTGTCATTTTGAGGGCGGTGTTGTAGGGAAAGCTGGCTGACCGTGTCTGTCTGTGCAGGAGATGCCAATGGTAAGAGAGAGCAGCAGCGACTCAGTCCCCAACAGGTTATTTCTGAGTACACACGACAAGAGGTGGGTGATGCTGTCAGTTTTTATGAAAACACCAGGATTCCCTGACAGGATTCAGACATGGGACACCCATTTCAATTTGTCTATTTCTGTCTTCTTTTCAGCTGCGCATTTCCATATCTTATCCGGTTATCTGTCTGCTCAGGCTGTACAAGGCTGTATATTATGCTTATATATTTGAGCTGCCTATATTTTAGTACAAGGACTGCAACTGTTCTCAGTGTAAAACTCCGAACTGTCATGAGTGATGACAGAACTCGGGCTGGTCTGGCCTTTCGGTTACTCTGTCCCACCCCCATCCTGTTCCACTCGTATCAAACAAAACAGCTGACAAGTCTGCCTTCTCCGGGAGGGGAGTTCTTTTTGGACCAAATTGCTGTTGTTTTGTTGCTGTTTGGTGCAAGAACAATGAAGGACGGCATCTGGTGGTTTATGGAGCGAGGCCCCCTGCAAAGCCCCTTAATTGCACCAGAAGCCTAGAGCGTTTCTCTGGTGTAACAGTATCAAGACGGATTGGAGCATCGGACAACTAGGGACGTATCCGCTACGTATCGGTCTCTCTGACACACATACAGACAAGGAGGAGATAAGTGCCATGCATTTATTCTGGGAGTATTTGTGCACATTAATAACATCCAGGGGTCCCGTGGTGCTGTTTAGGGAGATTTGTAAATCAGTGGCCATTTCATCTCTGCAAGGGTAAAGAATACACAAGGACATTTCCTTAACTTTCTAAACTTTTTCAAATCAAAACTTTTTTTAGCAAGAAAGACAGAGCGAAAGTATATAATATTACCTCCTGGATAAGAGTTTTATTATTGATGATACACACTGATGTACTGGGGAGTGGTCTATGGTGGGGATCCAGGTGAAAGGCGGCTCTCGGGGGCTGATAAAATAAAAATGTTTTCTGGGAGTTTAAGAATAAGTCAAATTTTAGAAAATTAAAAGTGGCGTAAATAAACTAATCTCCGCCATCTTGTTTGCATCAGTAATGGCGTTCGGGCAACTTACAATTTCCGCTGCCATCAAATGCCTGGACGTGTATTAAGTACAGCCTGGATGGATGCTGTCATTTGTTACGTACAAGTTTGTGGATATGTATCTGTAATAGAAATGACATATGCAAGGATATTGCTGTAAATAATTTTGCTACACAAGTGGTTTGGTGGTGCAGAAGAGAGCGTCTGATGGGCGGTTGGCAAATGGTGCAACGGAAAGGATTTGTTGCGTGGGGGAGTAGAAAGGTGACGATCCGGCCCTGGGCCCTATTGACGTAGGTGTGTCTCTGGCACTGTAATATCTTTATAATAAGCGCTGAAAAACAGCATAATAATTCAGAAATCCTCAGAAGCCGTTTCCCCATCAGAGGGTCATGGTGTGGAGCCAATCCTGGAAGCTATGGGCGCAAAGCAGGGACACCCTAGAGGAGATATTGGTCCATGTCAGGACGGGAACACACTACAAGCTATATAGAGCTCCAGATTAACCTGAAACGTGTCTTTGACCTGGGAGGAAACCGGAGTACGCAGAATATCCACAGGACCGCATGGAGAACATGCAAACTCCACAACTGTGTCCGAATGCACAACCCAGCTACTGTGAGACACTAGAGCTATCATTTGTGCCTCAGTGCCATGCACATTATAATAATGTCCACCAATAAAAAGATTACAGCCATGCTTATGACTGTTTTTAATTGCCTGAATAGAGAAAAATAAAGATTTAAAACTCATATTATTTCACGTTAACATTTAAATGTTATTGTCTAGTTGCTGCAAAGAATTTCACAACGGTAATAAAGCGGTGCTTTAATAATGATACAAAGTTTAGCAAAGTTATCCTACCAGCAGGAAGGATAAATGGCCCTCTTTTGAGTGATAAGAACAGCACTTAGACTCATCTTTCTCCGCCACAGTTTCAGGTAAAGCAAGAAGGGTGCTGCTTCCCAGCCCTCGGCTCAATCTTGGCCGTTGCTTTTGTTTCGTCTCGTGACAACATCTCATGACCTCGCCACCATAAACTACCTCAAAATAAATAAAAGCAGTGTAATGGAGGTTTATTACATTACTTAGCAGCTGAGAAGATCCTTTTTGTTTAATGTGACAGAGAGGGGTGGCAAGGAAGGTTGTGGTGAGGGTTTTGATGTGAGTTTGGATCTGGCTCATTCCATGTGGAGTTTGCATGTTCTCCCCACGTCTGTGTGGGCGTACTCCGAGTGCTCCAGTTTCCTCCTCCAGTCCAAAGATGTGTTTTTTAGGTTAATCGGTCACAGTAAATATCCTGTAATGTGTATGAATATGTGCATTAGTGGCCCACACTGACAGCACAGGGCACAGGATAGGTTCCATGCTACTGTAACCTTGACCAGGAGAAGCAGTAGACTATAATGGTTAGATGGATGACTTACATACCTTGCAGTTGTATTGCACAGCTGTTTTGTAATTTCCTTGGGAAAGTTTGAAAGTGCTTTGCTAATGTGTAAAACAGCCCTCCTGCGGTGTTAACCTTCCACACACATCATGCAAAGCTTTTTTGTAGCTACACACCCAGGATTTCCTCTCATTGCAGTGATTATTATTCCCTTGCAAGGATGGCCAAACAAACTAACAGTGGGAAATGTGTAGAAACTACACTTGAAGCTTTTCTAGTGCTCCCTTCCTTTGGTGCCGAGCCAAGGCAAAGACAAATATTAAGGTTTAAAAGTGGCAATTTAACAGTCACAGTGATTATTCTAGAAAGGTGATTTCGAGGGGCGATACTCTTAGTTACGGATTTTGCGTTTCAGCCAGTCATATCCTGGAAGGGCTTTTTCATATATACTCCAGTGATTCTCTGCTTTACCTTTTTCATTTTGAGGTTCAGCATTTATTTTAGTTCATTTTTTATTTTGGAAAAAAAAAATCACCACCTTGGTCAATCCTGACATATCTCATGGTAATAACATAAATGGCCCCACTTTTTAGATTAAAAAAGGGTCCTACCTAATGTTTACAGTGATAATCTTTAACCTAATAGTCATATTTATGAGTGACTGTTATTCATTGTTAACAGGGACATTCAGAGGGAAGCTATTTTGGAATTTTGTTCAGGGTTATATTAGCAAGGGGAACCAAACCTAAAACCTTCCGATGACCAAACCTGTCAGTCAAAAACTCAGCTACGCACTCTTGGATACATTAGGGCAGTTAGAACCCGTGCGACCCGAAGCTAATTCATATTACACAGCCACTCGGAAAGTCATAGCACAGATTCATTATGGTACTTAAAAATGACGCATCACGCGATCTACATTAACAGAGTATCAGTGGAGGGGATGAGTAAAGGCCAATGCTGGCAGAGACAAAAATACTGGACAAATGTGATGTACAAAATACATTCAGAAATAGTTCTTCAGCTTCAGCGTTTCCATAAGAAACACACTTGTACATAACTAGATGACTTGACAAAACACATACAGTGAAAGACCTGCACACCCTGTATTCACTCTGGTAGTGTTGATGTAGCACTGCTGGTTTCATAGATTGTCTACATCGGTGTAAAACAGGTTCTAATGTGGTTCTGAAGAGATCTGAACTGCAGCCTACAGGGATGGGGAAGCGGGGGATTGTGACGGCACACAGGTGTGACTGAACACAGTCACAGGTGATCGCTTCCTGCTCTCTGGTGAACCCTTGTCTGGGCAGGCTATTCGTGGAAACAGCGGACCCTCAAGGTAGACGCTTCTCCTGGCTCTTGCTGTCTCTCTCTCCCTTGCGCAAGGGTTGGGTCCACTAGGTCAGACTTATTCCTGGGCTGTGGGGCTCAGGCTTTGTTAAGCCTGTGGGTGAGGAAGGGACACAGACCAAACGACAGAACTCTGCTGAAGTGGCCCTTTGAGGCCTGCAGCTTTGGAGCCCTGCTGAGGCCAACCAGTTTCCTATTATACCATCTTGCTCCATCTTGCTAGATTTTTTGCTGCTAGCTGTAGTGAGTTTATCTCCTCTTTAAGCCGCACACTAAGCTCTTTGTGCAAACAGAAAGCAAACTTCATTAGGGAGCGGGTAGCGGAGAGATCGATATGGACGACCAACACAAACTGTGTCATGACAAATCCCAGAAAATGGCCGAGATGTTTTCATCACAACCCAATGAGTGCAACAAGACGGAAAAGAGTGACAAACACTATGCAATAACGATAACCGAGAGTATGAGCTGTTTTACACCAATCTGTTAAATGGACCTTCGACTGTTGCCTCCTGTCTACAGAATGATTTTACTTCTTGAATGAATTGCTACAGACATTCACAAATGTTGATAAATCCCATGATTTTTAAAACTGATGAAATCGAGCTTAACTAATCACGAACCGCTGCCGCCGGCGAATTCTGGAGACAGGAAATAGATGGAAGACCGACGGCTACAGAGCTAATTGTAAGAAAATTTATTTGCATGTGGGTAAATTCACTTTTGCATGAATAATTTAGTCTTTGAAGCACTTTCCAGCCAGCACCTCATGTTTGCCTGAATAAACAACGTGATTATATTTTCTATCCTGTGGACAAGTGAAATTAATCAAAAGTGTGTTGGTTTTCAATAGGATCCTTAACATCTTGCAGCTCTTGTACGAACCCTGGAGCAATGTAGGAGTTATTGGAGTCCCTCATGTTTGGGAACACCAAGACTAAATGACTCACAGGTCAGCTGCCCAGTAAATATCGGTAGGTATGAGAAAATTTGATGAATATCTTAGGCGGTTTTATTTCTTTTTGGTTTCATATCTGCTGTATGTCTTACTTGGTTCTCAGGCTATTTAAGTACAAAAGAAAGGAAAAACATAGCAAATCAGGATCCTCCAGAGAAAAAAAAGACTTCTATTCTGACTAACTAAATGAAAGAGACTGAGAAAATAATTTAGCAAGGTGAAACAGGGCAATGGCCGGCCGAGAGGTGAAACAGTGCAAGACTCTAGCAGACTCCCACGTCCCCACCCTCTCGTGATAATGTGCAGATTTTCCTCAAGTTGCACCCTTTTGACTGATGAGAATTCAGCTTTCCAAGGAGGAAATTCACATTTGCATTCATTCATTTAGCCGACACATTTCTCCAGTGTCAGTCAAAATGACTTTTTATGTAGTATTTAGCTGACACCTTTATCCAAGGTGACTTCGGTAATTATGATACATTTTTATAGAGGTTTGGTAATACAGTAATCCCTAAGTATCCGAATATGTTTTGTTCCTGAAAAAGCAACAGATTTTTCCGATACCGAGTAGCTATTTGCTAGTATTTCAAAAGGGGGAAAATAAATAAATAATGCGCTCCCAGCCCATTGAGAAAAAACACCTGTATGGCTACGGAGCCCTGAGAAGGATAAACACTGTAAACACCAGTTTAGACTTAATGTGGTCATGAATGTGGTGTTTATACCGCGGTGCAGTGTGTACAGCACAGCACTTCTCACGCTAGTGGCACCGCCAGCCTGTGAATAAATAGGTTTATTAAATGTAGTTAAATAATAACAGATAATTCAAGCAAGCAAGGCTAACAACTCAGCGAAGAAAGGGAAGGAAAGAGCCTTGCGAGGCTCGCTGTGTGGTGAGAACCGGCTGCATCAGCTGTCTCCATTGGGGGTGTGAAACAGTTGGAAGGGATGGAAGAGGGGTGGATCTGGGGTGACAGTGGAAAAAAAAAAAATTCAGATTGAACTTTGCCTTCACAAAATTTTCTTTCATAAATCCCCAAAAGTGTGGCAGCATCTTCAGTTGCGCTGTTGAAAGCAGCGCTCCTGTTCGCCTCACTATCGTGTTCCATTAGTGGGATCGTTGCGCTTAATTTAAATTTTTATCCACGCTTGATTTTTTTGGAAAAACTTTGGGCGCACAATCCGTCATAGCAAAAATTTCCGGTTCGGAAACCGATATTTAGGTATTGATTTTCAAAAGCTGTTATAGCGAAAATTTGGACAGTGAGGGATTGTGAAAGTTTACTGCAACATCACTGCCACTTATGTGTGGCTACAGACCCAGTTTTGACTAATATTTCATGCTGAAGTAATTGTGTGCTATTTTGTGATGTTTTAGCAAATCAGTAATGGATTTTGGTGGTTGCTGGCATGAACTGGGGTCACTCGCAAGGCTGAAGAATACATAAAAACTCTTATCATTGAAATGATGGAAATTAAGTCTTTGAATTACGTGTTCATATCACAAAGTGCTTCTGAGGAGTGGACTACCGAACACCGGTGATTCATCACAACAATAAAATGTTTGATATCAAAGAATAATTGTGCTCACAATGCATGCATGTGCCACTACATATCAGATCTCAGATCCTCGAATACTCCACAGAATTGGACTTCCATGGATGTCAACAGCTTCCACATCCAGGGCTGTGAGAATGGAGTAGTGAATGGTGTGGAAAGCACCCAAGTAGTAAACTGCATTCACCTGTACCTTCTGCGCCCGTCGCTTGTCTGCTCTCTGGTTCTGGTGATAAATTCGGCTAAAGTTGGACACAATGACGGGAACAGGGAGGGCTATTACCAGCACCCCGCTCAGAGAACAGATGGAGCCGAAGATCTTCCCTGCGATCGTCTTGGGCACCATATCCCCATAGCTGCGGAAAGAAAGGATGGAAAAGTTAGAGGGAGGAGAATGGTGTTGATGTGGGTGTCTATCACCAGCAAGTGTTTTTATTAATAACAGCCTCCACCACCATGGTGCATGAGGGTATCAGGTTCTTATGCTGATGTGACAGATCTGCTTTTACCAAAATATGCTGTCGTAAGTTATAGTCAAATAACTCAACGATGGTCTTGTCTGTCCAGAAAGTAGCACCACAGAAGTCGGGGTTGACTCAGGTGTAATTTTGCAGTCCTAAGCTTTATTGTTTTTGGAGAAAAATGGTTTTCTCCTGGAAAGCCTTCCATGAATGGCAAAGTTGTTCAGCCTTTTCATACTTTCTATGTTGACTGGGGGCTACAGATGCCTTTTTTGGAAATTTTTTTGAGTGTCATATGGACGAATTTGCCAGGACCACGGCAAATTTTTCCACTTTTATGGAGACTGCCAGCCATCTTCAATGCACCCTATTTGTGAATTATTTGTATGACTGTGGAATGTAGGGCTTTATAACATTTCCCAGACTGTGGAGCAGCAACAACTGCTTTTCAGTTAATCGACTGCAACACAGTTTACTATTCTGTCCTTTGCAGCCAGACTTAGAGCATTTTCATAGGTTACAGATAACGCAAAAGACAGACCATCACACATAACACACGTGCTATTCAAACGTGTGCACTTGTTTACCAGCAATTGATTTTTTTTGTTAATTTTTCATGTATGGTTCCTGCCTGTTGATATTTCTGGTTGAATAAATGTAAAGTAAAACCTGTCATGTGTTATTAATCCCAGAACCAGATGAGGGACTAGACTGCATAGGCATGACAAAGGGTGCTGGAGAGGACATAACACCCCCAGTGGTCAAGTTCACCTGACATCCTTCTGAAGATGCACAAATATTTTATTAAGTGCTGTTTTTAATATTTTTGTCCCCATGATAATGCCATTGAGCTCAAATGGAAGCATAAGTACAGCCTTTAATTTTGAAAACAACAGAGACTGGAAATCTGTATAACATTTTTGTTCATAACTAATACTTTATTTTTCGGCTCTAAACCAAATGTAAACAATAAATTAAAAAAAAAAATCCAATCCTGAACTGTAAACACTGTGGAACTGGGATGATTAAGGAGGTCCTGCAATTCTATTCAATTCTATTCCATTTGGGATCATGTTAATTTTAGAAAGTAGACAAAGTGTAGATTAAGTAAAAATTAAAAAAATAAAAAATAAAAAAGTAAATAAATAAAACAAATGAGTGAAAAATAAATATATAAATAAATAAACCGGAATTTCTCAGATCTTCAAAATGAGGTGGTCATGCATTCGGAGACCCAAGGCCCTTTTGTTCTGCTGCATCCCCTGATGGTCTGATATCCCATCCGGGGGGTAGCTTTGTAGCCCATCCCCGGTGATTACAGGACAGGCTCTGGATGGCCGTGACTCTGCTCAGGATTAAGCGGTTGATAATAGTGGATGAATGGATAGATGGATGTATTGTACAGACGATGCTTAAAACTTGTGGGATGGTTCCATCACAGTACAGTTTCATCCGTTTGCTTTTTTGGAATTTTTTGAGATCTGGCGAACAGCAAATGTTCAAACTAACACTGGTACAAAAGAACACGGGTGACAAATAGAATCGAGCGCATGAGAGCAGCAGCAGTATAGTGGTTCACAAAGGACAACAGACAAGAAATCATGATGGGTGTTCAGTAGAAACAGAATCCGAGTCTTGGATACTGAGAATAATCTTGAAGTTTTGTGACAAATCTGTGTGAATGTGAAATACGAGGGGCTGACAGATACAGCTTTTTTTGCTTTTAAGAGAACAAGAACAAAGTTTTGGAAGGGTTCCTGGTAATGGAAAGTGTTTAATGACTAAATATCTAATGCTCGGATTGTTATGTTCTGTGCAAAATTCCATACTTCAAAGCTTTAGGGGTAGGAATATATATAAGAGAGAACAGCCACACTCCAGTGCATCTCAGCAACCTGTAGGGCTTTGAAAGGCACTGAGCAGCCATAAACACCACTATTATTCTGTACGACTGCTGTCTTCACCGGTTGTCATTCCTGTGGGCTGCTATTCCTTTTAACAGGTTCTCAGTTAGGCAGGTCTTCACTCTGGTTCTTGCTTTTTGGTTCCTAGGAGGTCTGAGCTGCTTTGAAAGTCCTGCTGTCAGTCAGTAAACACTCTTGAAGACACCAAGGAGCAAAGTGTGTTTTCATTCGAAACTTTTAGCAATATTTGTCAGTTTCATGATTTATGGTATGTCAAGTGCACCAACACTCTCTCTCTCGCTCATTCTCGCACTTCTCTCAAGATTCTAACTACAAAACATTAAAAGGTGCTTTAAACAACTTTTGCACGAACCTTGTGTAATACTAGTGATGCATGTTTTTCCTGAAAACCTACAAATGGGTGCAGCCTCTTGGCTCCTTCTGGGACCTTGAATGTGAAAATTTTCAACCTGTTTATACTGACATTTATACTAGATATTCAAAATACTACATCAACATTACAGACACAGTTAAAGAAAGTTTGTACGTTTGCACATGAATGAACAGCACAACTTCCTGAATTTTAGGGCACAGACAAACAGACAACACACTGGAGTGAGTGTTTTGAATTGTGTTCTTTGCAAATGGACAGGTGTGAAGGGGAGAGTCAGGTATGATCTGGTATGGTTTGTGACTTTACACCAACTTCTGAAGCACTGACAATTCAGGGCCCTCCTTAGATGTTATTTGTTCCTGTTGGCCAGTGAAGTTTCACCACACCCTTCTTGCACTGAAGAAGATGAAATAAATGCTGGTCTCAGGTTTTTTCCCATGAAAAAATGAAACAGCTCCGTGACCATTCACTGCAGGTTGTGCCCTGAACCTGCGGTTTATTACCTCTAGATCATCACATGGTTATGTCTCCATGAGAACCACTAGATATTGTGAAACTTCTACCAGCTCATTTATTTCTCTTTACCTACTCGCTTTAATGTAGTTTTTTTTATGCTGATTTTCTGCAAAAACACAGAAGCCTGGAAAAGCTGGGATTAAAAGTGTCCCAGTCTGGGATTAGAGCAATCGACATGTTTTAAACAGTTTTTCATTGACTTTATTTGTGTGCGGTGCAAATAATTTGAAGTTGCGAGTGAATGTTAAAGGCAACAATGCAGCGGAATTTGCCGCCAGTTTCAACGTATAGTCAAACCCTCACACCAGGTCTGAGCAGACACTGGAGAAATTTGAAATAATGAAATCCATCAGCAACATCCTTTTGTAGAATGATGGGAAGAGACATTCCTTCATAAAGTTGAGGAACCTGCTCAAGTACCCAAGTGATGCTTCTTGGTTTGAGGATAGTTGTAAGCTCTGAATGTCCTTCAGCTGCCATTTTGCATGTTTGCCTGAATCTCTGTTTTACCTTTTCTATCCTTTCCATTCTTCTCCTGTGCTTATGGCCATTGACCTCTGTTTGCCCTATGAGACAACTTGTTTATCAATATGGGCCTCAACTCATAAGGCTCTTTCCTTTGAACCACCAACATCCCTCCTTCCTCTGTGCATCAGTGAAGCTACAGGGAACCATCTGCAAAAGAAATGTTTACGACGTACTGTATTTTATTATTTCTTTCATATGACAAAAAGTTAACAGCTATCAGAATGAGAACAGGATTGGAGCATAATACAAAAAATATGCATTTAAAAAGCAGAGATACTACTTAGTGCTCAATACAAGTGAAAAATCTTATTTATAGTACAATCACTCTTTAAACAAAGTTTTTTTGTAGGATTTGCATGCTTTATATCCATTTCATTTTGAAAAATTCCCACATCATCCATGAAAGCTGCTATTGTTTCACATCTTAATTTTTTCATATCTTTTTCATCTTTAGTGCTTCTAACCATAATTTCACCAAACATGTGGTACCACATCAGTTAGTGTGCCTTTGACTGATCTCTAATTCTGCTCATAGCGCTTTAAGCTCTCAGTGGCGTTGTAACAACTTTTAGTATAAAAAAGATCATGGTAAATATTGTAATTTGGCTGTAGCAAAGAAATTTGAAAAATAAAATGTGAAGCATTTTTATGGCCACAATCGCTGTCTAAAGTCGCTGTTTTACTGTATTGAAATGTGACCCATGTCTTGGTGCGGTGAAGCCCAAATCAAACACCGAAAACTACGACTGTGGAATCCCTTTCCGGAAAACAAGCAAGCAACCAGTGGTAACCTTAACAAATGAATGAATTTAAACTCACAAAACTAAATGCACAACAGAAACATTTATAGGCAAGTTTGCAATAACTTAACTCAAAGCCAGTATTCCTGCAGAAGAATGGCTGCGGAAATCCTTGTCTTCTGCCGACTTTATTAGCTGGTTGTCACAGTCATTTTCATGGTGAACTAAAAAACTGTTCACTGCCAGCTAACTTCTTCTGCCGGTTTCATCAGCCGAGTTTGCTGGCATTTGTGTTGGCTGTACGTAGTAGTGTTACAACAAGGTTTCCCTCATAACATTAAAACAAAAGTCTAACTACTAATTCTGTGAACGTTTTGTTGGTAGTTTAATACCGGATGTAAGTTTTGGATGGTGCGAACACATTTTTCCAAATTTCACAACCAAGCTGGACAGTATTGAAACTTCAAAGTTGCGTTGTGTATGGGTCCACCCACACTTCACACACATCGTGCTTGTCCGCCAAAGGTTGTCAATGTCAGTGCGCATGAACTCCACAACCGTGCAAAAAAATATTTCATCAGTGGTCGCTCTTCTTGTGTAACTAGTTTACTAACTGTTAACTGACTGTATAACAGTCACTCCTACACAGGGCCGATGCTGTTCCAAACTTTCCTTTGTTTCCGGAATATGGTTCTCACTGTGGTTAAACCCAGGTCCATGCGCCTAAGAAATGGCTACGCAGCACTGAATAAACCGAATCACCATCACAGGTCTTCAGGAACTTACTGAACACAGCATGATGTACTTGTATTTTTTACCAACTTGGCTTTTCCTGGTAGGAGTTTATGAAGCTGAAAACTGTATAGGACAGTTTTGGCTGAAATCAGAAGGAGAGAAAAACTGGACAAATAGAGCAAGTACTTTTTCACAGCGCTGTGTATAAAGAAATCAGTCTGTTCAATGCCATCAGAATTTTCAGAAATTGCCTCTGCTTACAAAAATATATGCCGTCTATTGTGGAATTTATAATCAGAGCTGTCAAAATGCTGAGCACAACATCAATAACAGTATACCTAACTTGGACTGTGGTCCTGCAAGTTAAACTACATCTTTTACATTCATGTTTGTCATGGTAATTTTACAAACATGTACAGTACTGTGGGAAAAATGCTATAAAGCAAGGATGGTTCCAAAAATATTGCCATGAATACTTATTAATCAATAAACCTTCTAAAAAGTGCAGTAGACAGTGAGACCACCCTTTGCCTTTAAAACAGCATCAATTCTCTTATACAAACTTGCATGCAGTTTAAGGTAGAGGTTAGTAGGTTCTTCCAAACATTTTGAGGAACTGGCCACAGTTCTTCTGCAGACTTTGACTGTCTCTGCATGTCCTCCCAGACTGACTTGATCATGTTGAGAATTTGGGACCAACCAGAAACCTCCTTGATGGTAGATAAGAATCTACCTGTACTTCTCAACAGACATTCAAGTTGTATGCCTAAGACTTTTGCACAGTACTGTACATCACTACTAGAAAAATAAATATATTTGCACAAGTTCCACAGACCATTTAATGCACAACACCTAGTTTTTTTTAAACTTCTCATGTTTGAACATTTTAAACCAAATTATAAGAATTATAAGAATTTTCTAAAACTGAATTATTAGAACTTAACTACTGGATTTAAGCTAAGCTTTTTTTAAAAAAAAATCAGAAGTGTGGAATCCATTAAGTAAAAGTAAAATGTTATAATGTACCTGAATCCGTTTCTGGTTCAGGTTCTGAACATTGTGTTTTGCACTCGGGCAGCAGTTACATTTTCCAACTAACTTGTCCACGTCTGGCTGTAATGCAGTAGCTGCATTGCTGAATTCAACGAGACACTTAAGCAAGGCCAATATTGTGCTCATGGCAGAAACAGAGTGGAAAAATTACAGTTTGAGACCTTGAAAAGGAAACGGTGAATAAGTCAGCACTGGTGCGGGAAATGGAAAGCAGCGCAGACCCAGACTCTGAACACTGTACTGATGCCAGTTGGACTGTTCAAAAAACTCAAAATCTGTGACATCTGTAGTGATGGTACTTTGTATATAGAAACTGAACCAGTTTCTCTTTAATACCTCATTATCTTCACCTTAAGTTTCCAAGATGAGTATATGTGGTATGTGTCATGGTAGAATGAAGGTACAACTCAGGTGGACGGACCATTATGTGTCATTGCCTGGAGTTCTGGGATACTTTTGCATTTTCTCTGTCCCACCATATAAAATATTTGCCCAGTTCTTTCTCCCATCCCACTCATCTTTCTTTTTCTTCTGCCTACATGGATCTATCTGTCTTCTCGCACAACCAGGGAACAAAGCTGTAGATGAAACTTGTCCTTCCCATGTGGCACAGTTTACTATCCTTGGAAGTAACTGCATAAGACTTTGAGGGCTTCTGCTGTGTGCAGAAAGACAGGGAAATAATCCACTGCATTAATACACTGTGGGTCTCAATGACAAATTCCACACACTGTGTGGGCTGTTGAAGTTCTGCCTCAAAAGTAATATCAAATAATTATTTGGAAGTTGTCTGACTTATCTTACTTGACATGTTAAGCTTAAAACACGCTTGCCTAAAACATCTGCTAAAATAAGAATGTAAAATAAAAGAGTCTGATAAATGTGTCAAAACATTACATGGGTCAGACACAAAATCTCACTTAAAGATCATTTACATGAAGTCTAAACCCAAAGTGACACAAGGCTTTTGAACGAGACCTAGAATGGCACACAGCTGAAGAAGTACTATTACATAACATGAGAAACTGAGAATGGGCAAAAAAAGAGAAAATTAAAAGCAAAATTTAATATTTAACATTTTGCAACGAGACAACTATTTTGAAAGGGAACGTTCTCTGATGTAAAATCCAGCTAGTCAAGTAGCCGTACCTCCCATTAGAAGGACAGCTCGAGCAGAAGACGTGTCATAGGAGGCATAAAGACCTAAGTCAAAGAGATGAAGCCAAAGCCATTTGTTGTTGCTGCTAGTGAGAGTTAAGGCAGGGATTTAACCCTCTGTCCTCTAGCAGTTAATATCAAAGTAGAAAATAAGACAGAGTTGAACAGAAGTAACACAGAAAGATTTGTCTTGTAATTGGAAAGATGGACCACGGTTGAGGCGGATGATGAAATGTCTCCTCTGCTTTGTGCTTCAGCACCCTGATGGGTGAGCAACTTTGCTAGTGAGGAGCAAGTTTCCATTCTGGGTAGATTATCGGATGGCATTTTATTATGGTAACCATTGGCTTGCTCCCTTTTTCTCAGATGGCAAACGGAGCTCAGTGAAGCAGGACAATATGGGTTTGCAACTCGTAATTAGAACTGACTTCACATCCTGCTATGGAACAGGGGAACTAAATGGGAGCTCTGGCTCACCATACGGCTCAGGTTCTGTACCACTTATGAGCAAAATAGGAATATTGTGACACATCCTCTCTCTGCTGGCATATATAAAAGACAATGATCGAAAAAGATTTTTTAAAATGATTTTGAGAAGACGGAAAATAAAATGCAGTAGATAAATAGTAAATGTCTCTGAACAACTTATCAAGTTTCTCCTTGAAAACAGTTTGCACAGCAATATAACTGCACAGAAGAATATAATGCAAAACAGTGTGAACTTTTGCATGTGATTTAAAAGCAGAGTAGATAGATGAGAACTTAACTGATCCCTGATCTCAGGGTGGCGGGCAGAGAGTAAGAGGAGTTTTCCATGAAGAAGAGTTCTTTAGAGTCCTACTCCTCACCATTTTCTCCAGAGTCCAGCCTATTACTAGCAATAATAGTTTTAGTACTATTATTAGTGTTATTAATAGTAAGAATAGTATTAGAATTATTCAGGGTGACACAGCGGCTCAGCGAGTAGCGCTGTTGGCTCACAGCACCTGGGCTGTTTTGGTGAGGATTAAAATCTGGCTCAGGGTGTATGGAGTTTGCACGTTCTCCCTGTGTTTGTGTCGGTTTCCTCTAGGTGCTCTGGTTTCTTCCCATGGTCCAAGCACATATGATTTAAGTCATTTGGTCATCTCTAAATTACATGCAGTATGTGTGGCCACCCTATGATGGTCTGGCACCCCATCCAAGGGCAATTTCCGGAGACTGTGACCCTCTCAGGATTAGTGGTTAACAAATTTATATTATTATTATTATTATTGATGAAAGAGGAATGTGGTGACCAACAGGTGACCCTCACAGGTGAACAGTTGAGTCTGGTTTGCTAAAGACCTTGTCCCTTTGCTGTTGACTTTTTTGGTTTCTGGGAGTGTTGTCTCTGTAACACACATTTTGTACATTTTAAAGCCATCCTACTTCGTGCAGCTTCAGCATGAACCAAAATAACTGTGGTAGTTTGCACTGTAAACAAGTTAGTCCCAAAGTCAGCCACTAGAATACCATATCTTTAAGTATGAGGACCACACCAGCCCTTGAGAACATCATATATCTGTCTACCACTCATCATGACAGCAAAGCAACAGAAGACATCTCTATGCTGCTCACTAATCCTGTTCATGGGAGTTTACACATGAACATGAAAAATCAAACCTTCCTATGTGATTTTTGCCCAAAAGTTGATCAGTGGGTTGGTACACATTGCTGTTAGCAGACCTTCCTTTGGAGATAAGGATTCTCAAACAGTTTATGGAAATAGTTTGGATTTAGGCTTTTTAGCCATTCTGAATGCATTTGTAATTTAAGTCCTCGCTGTTCTGTTTACTAGACCAGCACTAATTCCACATTCCGTTCCTTTCAGACGCTGCTTCAGATATTGCTCACAAAGATGTAGTGTACGTTCTTGTTTATGTTCAAGTGCCATGAAACCAACTGCAGGGGAGTCACAAGCCAGCAAATGTAAAATCTCCTGGGAACTCACATCATTAACATTTCCTAAATGTTCGGAGAAAGGAGACACGATATGAATCTATTTTTGGAAACACATTAAAAGCGTCATATCTTCTCTGTTTTATGTTTTTATATCTTTGCTGGTAGGAACAGCAAAATCATTTTCATGCAGTTAAAATACATTTCTCTAGGTTCTCTACATTTGCAAAGTGAAGTCATGTAAGACTATTACAGATAGACAAAGCAACAGCTAGTTAGAACCTCTACAGGGAATCTCTTGAAGAATGTAATTGTCTCCAAATGGATCAATAAATAATCCTGCTATATTATAAGTCATCAGTTGTGTACATAGCTTTGTAACGCAGGATCTCTAATACAAATCGGAGCAAAACCTCATCAGCGGTGATTTGATTTAATGACACATTTCACAGCACGTCCCCATGTTTGTCTAATGGACGCCTCCATCCTTCTCACAGCACATTGCGATGGTGGGAACAGCCTCATAAGAGTCATTGGGGGAAAGGGGAGAGATGAGGTGGATGAGGAGATGCAAAAAACAAGTGCTGAGCAAGACAAGTCAGGGAGGTAAAGGCGAGGCTCACTTCCTATCGCTACCATTTTCTGTGTCTAGAGAAAGACATTATTATCCAGGTGAAGGTGGGTGTCAGCATGGCTCTCTTGTTTGCAGAGCACCCTGGGCCAGGGAATACTGCAGCCCTTTACATGTCCTTGGTCATAGGGACTCAAAGGTGCCTGTGGAAAACACAAAAAGAAGGTATGCAGGTCAACTTTAGGTCAGGGCTTGCTGTGCTGGTGGGCGGATTGAGAGGCAGGCAGGGGGTCATTAAAACCAGCAGGTCAATATGGTTCGAGGTTGGCTATCAGTCTCTCAAGATGGATAGCTGTCCCAAAATATTAGGCTTAGTAGGGCATTTGGATCCTGTGCGACAGTGAGTTCTTTGATCCTACAAAGTCCAAAGATACAACTTGTGGAGGTACAACCAGACTTAAAATTTTACAATTTATACGTGCAAACACAGTTTCTAAGCCTCTACAGTAGCAGTCCTACTAATCTACTGTAATGCAATGCTGTCAACACACTTTTTAGGTATCATGCACTAAGTAGCAGAGTTACCCAGCACTGCCCAGGTGAAAAAGGTGTTGTGGTGGAGAGATAAAAAAGCAATGGCAGATTATTTATCACCAAGTTCTAATATCATTAAATTCGTTGCGTGGAGTACATACGTATTGTTAGAGCTGTTGTACAGGCAGTGGCCTTAGAGAGTGACACTGCGGTCGTAGTCAAGTGGAAAGGGAAAAAAAACTAAAACTATACTGCCGAACTTTATGATCACGAACGTGCGTGGGCGTGTGTGTCTCTCGTGTATAATTTTTTATTAATTTTTACATTTTCATTCCTCACATATAACAGGTACTGGTTCCTTTGGTTGAACCTGCAGATAGCACTGACAGCAATGTGTGTGCTGGTTGTAGAGATGTGCAGATAGTAATGACAAATTATATAACACTAAATTATAGTTTGTGTGTGTGTGTGTGTGGCAAGAAAATCTGTCAGCATGACATATGTACACTCTGCACATGACACCATTACTCCCACTTCCCCAAGCCTTGTCAGAGACTGAATTTTTATCAGACTGAATTACATTTTCAGAATAGTAAGTAGCCTTTTTGAAGTTTAATGACCTTGACTGGACAAAAATCTAAACTAGTGTGAGAAGAACCTGGCTGTTAATTGTCTATGGCTTTACAAACAAAGCTTAGATAAAAAATAAACATACAAGCATAGAGACAGACTGAGCTTTGAGATATAGAGGTTACGCTGCAGGCATCTTGTTCTGATACTTGACAGGCTGGGATCACTGTGTTGTTTCTGGGCACAAATGGACTATTAAGAAATATCATGAAAATTTACAACCACTCTATGCGTCAACCGTTTTGTGACATTTTGTATGTTTTAATCCACTTTTGCCTATACAGTATTCTTTTTAAGGGCTATTTGAGTTTTAATTGGAAAAAAACACCTTCTGGAGAAACTAGAGACATTGAGGGCATGTTGGTTTTCTTACATCTGAGTTATCAAGTTATCTGTATTGATCTGTAGCATAAATGGCTTTTTTTGGCCCCACCCTTCATATTTCCTCACAGGCTGACAAAGGTGAAGACATAAATAAACCCAACACAAACAAAACACTCCAGACAGGACAGCATCAAAACTGCGTAATACATGAGCTGCAAACCCTATGTGTTTGTTTTCCAGATGAAAAGAGTTGAATTGAATCTGGCAAAAGGGAAGACTTACTGTCTTCAGAAAATAAAGAAAATATGAAAAGAATGTTTCAAACTTGACTGGCTTTTGCTCTTGCTCACCCTGAGGGCTCCCTAATTCTGTTCTTCCTGCACGTGTTTGTGCAAATACACGTGAAGTATTGCTGTTTGGGCTACAACTGTGCACCGTGTGGGTGGAAAATAAAGCTGTTATACGGGAGATTGAGACACGACCCCTGTGAAAAACACACTTCCAATAACAAATAGATAAATACAGGGGGCCAAGTGCAAGCGACACAGTCTGCTCCTGTAATTTGTAACTCTTGGTGAGGTTTGAGAAGATCCACTGGGTTGATGACTGTCATAACAGGAGTGGGCATGCTTTACAGAGTGCATCTGGTGTGTGCATCATGGCAGCGTCAACGTCACCTGCTGTAGCCCCAGCCTCATCTACTTTGCACAGGGAACGTCCAGTACCCGTCGGCACCAAGGAAAACTGCCAGATTGGGCCACATGTCTTAGTGGTGGGTTTTCCACCGAAGAACACGGCTGTCTCCCAAGTTTCCAAGCTTTAATTCAGACCTTCAAATTCTCTTTCTTCTACTTTGCTTGCAGCTCATCTGCACTACACAAGAGAAAATACTGTAATGTGCGACTCTGAAAATGTCCGTTTCCAAAGCTAGATATGCAGTTATTGAACAGACATTAATAGACTTTTACATCCTCAACATGTGTAACTAAAGGACTCCTCCTTGCTTCAAAGACTGCAAAGTGTTGACAAACCAGACTTCTCTGTTCTTCTCCCCAAGACCATGCTGCCATTATTTCTGTGAATCTACTGTTCTGGAAATCCTCTGTTCATCTCTATATTCCTTCTATCTTGTTTTATTCTATCCTGTTAAAAAAACCACACTTGGATCCACCCACCCAGTGTCTTCTTTGTTGTGCCAATAAATATGTCAAAAAGACTGTAATAATAATAATAATAATAATAATATTGGGCAAACTCTTAGAAAATACCTCTGTTGTGAATCAGATCCAAGTGCCTATTGAATACTTATTTTAACAATTCTTTCCCCCCAGATTGTGAGCTTGAACATGGCTGCTGGCTAATATGCTGGCTTAACAATTTTATCTGATGTTTTATTTTCAAATCCTCTCATGACTATGTAATGTTGCAATGCACTGGCATGCTCTCCAGACTTGCACCTACTATTTCCAGAATAGACTCTGAACTCCTGTGGCCCTGAACAAGACAAGCGCTTAAGGATGATGGACTGATAATGGACGTTTGCAAAGCCTGTCCCCGCTGGCTAACATGACTGAATTTTTCACTCACAACTGGAGTTTTAGGTGGTGTTGGAGGTTTTTGAATGGCTGCATGTTATGATGTTTCATGTAAAGTGCTGTGCGAGTTGTTATGAAACGCAGAGTTTCACCTTCAGACAGTTCTATGAACTGTTTCCTGTTGATCTGACATCTAATGTTCTGTCAGGATTCTGTACGAAAGGGAAGCTAGTTGTATAAGCTCTCTGCACATTCTTGTTTGTTTGCTCCTGATAACACTCTTCCTGGACTCCATGGTTCTCTTGTGACCATCTCAGTTCTTCTGCTCCCTTGTCTTTGTTTCTTGCGCCTTTTGTCTGAATGTCTGTTTTTTGAAGATTGTACCTCTTTCACCATAAATGCAACCTGGGCACCTGAATTCACTTTTACCTGTTTTACCCCTGTCTGTTGTTAAAGGGATATTCCTCAGCAGGATAACAGTAAGACCAAATACATGTTCCCGAACAACATCAATATGACATATGCATTATGCATTATCACATTTTACAAATTTTTTGCCCACAGCGGTCTTTGGCACTGTCGCAAAGCTGCTGCAGTGACGAGTTATCATGAACCAAACTATACTTGTACATGTAGCGCCGGTATCATACGTCAGCTATGATGTCTACAAGTGTCCTGGTTATGCCACAAAGCCATCAAAATCATTTTTCTAACACTAAGTAGTACAAGCCCTTTACTGAACTAGCGCGCAACTGGTATCAGTCAGTGGAAAGCATATTTTTCTTGTCCTTACGAGAACAGAATTACCGGAAGTGGCAGCGATAGCAGTTTTATTGTAATTTTACAGTGACATAGGAAACGCACTTCGGCTTTAGTTTTAACTGGAGGCGACAGAAGCCCTCGGACCTCCTTTAATGCTCCTCTGGACCCTTTTTACTCTGCTAACCCCACCCCTACCCCTGACCCTACCTCAATATCACGGTGATGATCACAAGCACATTATTATTACAACTGTTGTTGTTACCATAGTCATATGAATTAGGAATCTGATACCACAACTGATGAACATTTGTAACAATAACGGTTACTGAAGAGTGCAAAAACAAACCAAGGCGAAGAGGCAGAAGCAAACAAGGCTGTTCAGCACTTTTCCACACAACAGAACCTGCTGCCAGAAGAGAATATAAAAAAAAAAAAAAGGCAGGGGGAAAAAATGTAATCTTTTTATTTTCTCTGGCAGATATTTGACTTTGCTTTTTCTCCGAGCTCAGTCCATAGAACTGTGTCTATTTCCCACAGCAATTATGGTGTCTCACCTCTGCCGAGCGCTTCTCCAGCGGTGCCGTAAGCCTGCTTTCAGGTTTTCATCTCCTCCTGTCAAATTGGCACCCATGTGCACCCATTGTGTGCCCAGTGGTTGAATCAACACTTTTTGGATATGCAATCAGCGGAAGTAATGGACCATTGTGTTTCTATAATGTTATGGATATTAACGTTTTTTTGTCCCCCCTCCACACCCCCTGGGCAGTAGGTCTGGCTTTACCAATCATCTTCTGAGGCCCCCGAGCACTGCTGCAGTGGTGATGATGTTCATTGCTGGCTGTGCATTGTGGGTAACGCTCTTATTTCTCATGTTTTCACTCTGGGGGGGGGGTCCCCTGACAGTTTGCCAAAGTAGCAGTCAATGTAATAATGGCAATAATTATGCCACAACTCTGTATTGACAGCATCCAAGTTTCAAAGTTTACTTTGCACTGTAAAAAAAGACAAAGAGAAAATGGAAGGACTGTTTCATAAAGATCAAATATTAGATGAAAAATACTGTCAATATTCTGAGTTTACAGAGTCCTACACTTATTCTGAAAGTACATGCTTTTCACTGAAAGCAAATAATTACTTAAAGTCTTGTGTGTCACTGGATATACTATATATAGTATATTCATATATACAGTATATACTATATATGACATGAAAATTTGTGTCAAAAAACAGTTTAGTCAGCGATTGCGGGAAAACAACGCTGATGCAAATTTAGAGCGTCAATTGACTTTAAAAATGTTCTAAAATAACTTTCTCTGTACACACATAACCTGGCACTTGCTAGCGGTTTCAGTCTACGGCACTGGTGGAAAACGTTACCGCACTAAAGGGATTTTATAGCCCAGATTTGTGATATCTGTGTGCACATTTTGGCTCACTGAGCACATTAATGCAATGCAAAATGATTGAAACTGTTTACACATTTTTTTGTGTCATAAATAAATATCCTGCTGCAACGTGTTACTACACTTCACGTTCAGCTCCATCACGTCTATGTAAAGACGAAGTTACAAAATCACAGGCTTAATATATTTTTGATAAGTGTGAGAATCGCATTTCAAGTCTTCACACCTATATGATGAGGCTGAAATGTGACAGCAAAGCAGTGAGGTTCCTTTTCAGAGCATGCAAATCTTTTTCAGGCGAGCCCCAGCAAACCACATTACACGCACACTGCGAGGCACAATTTCAAATATATTTAAACAGACTTGACTGACTATTAGGAAACCAGAACTTTCAGAAAAGTAATTATTTAATTTCCACGCCACTGCATGATCTAAAAAAAGGATTTCACTGAAAGATGATATAGATACCCCAGTCAAGGACGTGATTGTCTGTTTTTTTTTATTTAACACCGTAAAGCTGAAATAATGTGCTCACGATTAAATGAGAATCAGTAGTCAATGTCTAAGTTATGGAGTTATGTTTCAGTTTGGTTCCTGGTTCCATAGGAAACCAGAGGTTTTAAGCAGCAGCCTTTATTAAACGGAGCTTTTTAAAGGGTAAGACGGCGCAAGGGTAAGAGTCCTTTTCATAAACATGCTCATTTGTGCATGTTTCAGTTAGGTATGTTTAGTGCGGTGATGTATACTTGATAGGATAAAACCAAACATTAATGTCTTCAATTTTGCACAGTATACACATATTGTTTTGAAAGAAAAACTGGAGAACAAAGTGCCTTTCGGGTTTTATGCTTTTCTGTGCCCTCCTGAAATTCATTTTGTCGTTTAAATCCAGTGAAATTCATTCAGGTCAAGAGAGACAGCGCTGTAACCGCGTGTAGAGGGAGGATTTCAAACTAAACACAATTACTTTCAAGCCATTATGTGCTTTCAAGGAAGCACTTCACCTAGCAGCCATTTCGCCGTTCACCGTTATACTTGTGGGTTTCCACACAAACACTGAAACACAACAATGAAAGATGTGAGCCATTTATCTTAGATTGAGCAGAAGAGAAATGTCATCACCATTACTCATTTCTCATTTATTCCTAATACAAAAACATGATGCATGAACCCGCCAGTTCCCCCATATTCTCCTTTTGCTTTGACATATAGTACCTGAAGTGCCTTGTAAAATCTTAAATTTCACCGACCTTAAAGGGAGAAAAGAGCTCATGCAACACAAACTTGCTCCACCTTGACTCAATGCCACAATGTGCCCTGTGAGTAAATGTATATCGCAGCAATCGAGGTGAACTTCAGAAATCTTCAAGCACTTTCACAGCCATTAAATGAGAACCATTTACAGCCATCAGAAAGCCATTCGATGCTCAAAACTGTTCCTGGTTATTAGCAGACTGCTGAAGCATTTCATGAAATATGAATAGTGACCTCCATCAGCTCTACTCAACTGCTAATTATTATATCTGGAAAACATCTAGCATATTTATTGAAGTCGGCACTCTCTCAATTACTTACCCACTTTGTGTGTGGTCTTGAAAGAACAATGGCATCAAATTGAGAGTGCTTAAGTCGTAGAAACTCCCCGGAGCAATTGCATGTTTCCCCTGTGTGGGAAACTCGGAAAAAGCATTAAGTGTGCCAGGATTCAATGGGCTCCGTCCCACAGGCCTAACCCTGGAGAAAGAACGTGTAATTGCTGGAGATAGTACACTTGAGACCTTCTTGGCTACTGTTAGAGAATAGGAGTGCTGTTTCTGTCTCAAAGACAACTGACTCATTGATGGAGGAAGCCTGAAGTGTGTGAATGGTGATTAACTTGTGTCTTTCTCAGGAACATCCTGCTTCCCAACAATCTGTCTGGCCCTTTGGGGCGAAGCTGAGAAGGAACCCAATTTCTTTTCCTGAGTAAAATATTGGCCTGGCTTTAGAGGAGACTCCTAATGCTCCGCATCGTAGAATGCAACAAAAAAATCTGCTTCCACTGAACCTCGAGCAAACAATGACTGAACTCATCATGACCCTTTCTGACTTAGCACAAATTGTGGTTTAAAAACAGTGGAGAACGATATGTCAAATCCTTCACTAACCTGTCAACAATGATATAGTAGGACTGTCAAAAAATAAACATGCATTTGTTAAATCTACCTGAAAAGCCTCATGGATAACTTATCCTTAATCCTAACCTGTCTCTCTAATTCTAACGTGACTAACCTCTAACTTTAACCCTGTCCTTAACCCTAACAGGACTAACCTCTAATGTTAACCCTAACCTTAACACGACTAACCTCTAACTTTAACCCTAACCTTAACACGACTAACTTCTAACCCTGACCCTAACCTTAATATGACTAACCTCTAACTTTATCCCTGTCCTTAACCCTAACACGACTAACCTCTAATGTTAATTCTTACCTTAACATGAGTAACCTCTAACTTTAAAGCTGACCTTAACCTTAACATGACTAACCTCTAAGTTTAACCCTGTCCTTAACCTTAACATGACTAACCTCTAACCCTGACCCTAACCTTAACACAACTAACCTCTAAGTTTAACCCTGTCCTTAACCCTAACATGACTAACCTCTAATGTTAATCCTAACCTTAACATGACTAACCTCTAACCCTGACCCTAAAACTAACACGTCTAAAATCTAACCCTAACCCTAACCCTATAATAGAATCTCAGTTCCTAAGCTGTGGACCTGAAAAACTGAGCAGTGACAAAAGCGGGCGGGGGACGTGGACGGCAGGAGCACGAGTGTTCAGGGGTAAGGCAGGGCACAAGGGCACAAGGACGGCTCATGCTCACTCCTGCAGGACACCGCTGGAGAGCAACTGACCTCGCTAAACCTAGTGTGGCTCAGGGTATGACTCACCTCGCACTTTTCTACTGAAGGAAACTATTGACAGAAAAACAAGGACAGAAAGAGAACGTTCTTTCTAAAGTATGAGACAAAGCACTTTCTGTGCATGTTGTGCTTCCCTGGTGTGTCCTTTGCCTTTTCACTCTGGAATTCACATTGTAAATGCTGCCTGCGGACATCTTGGGGCCCTTTAATGATTTGTTCACACTCTCAGGTTTGGTCAATAGCAGCAGACTATTAGAACACAGCACACTGGTGGAGACTGTGGGTGAACTGTGTTGCTATTGATTAACACCCCTTTCAAACGCTTTAAAGCTTACATTTTAAGTACAGAAACTATAGTTATAGTCCGACGTAACATCAGATTTTGGATTTGCACTTTGTAATTGGTTTCAAACGGTTATCATGAAATCTACTTCTACTCCAGTAGATTAAATACAAGACCCCAGTTGTTCCAGCAAACAAGGAGGAAAATGTAAAATAAACATGAAAACTTCCATAATGGTTATTGGTTCGTGCCCCAGGTGGGACCCTGCTCTTTCACCCTTAAGGGACTTCATCTGAATCCCTCCAGTAAAAATCCGCAGCTGTAGTGCAAGACAAAATGTGCAAGAAATGTGCAAGAGACAAAGCTGCTCTTAATAAAAATATCAGGCCAGCAACATTTTTATGGTCATACTAGATTTAGTATATCTACATTATTATTATTATTATTATTATTATGATTATTATTATTATTATTATATAGCTCCCTTTAAGGCAAAGCAACAGAAAACACTTGCAGTGTCCCTATAGCTGCAGTTGATTTGGTCTGGTACAAAAAAAAATTCCCATGAGACACACTGGCTTTCAGCAGGGTCTGCACTGTGACTGAAAAGCAGCATCTGTCCTTCTGAAGTTAAATGGTCTGAATTGCCTGATTGGTTCAAGCCCCCAACTGATTGAAGCTCCCCAACTGGTTGAACCCACTGAGAGGGGTGCTTTGATGGTGCCCTTGGGAGGGTTGGGCATCTAATGACAGAAGAGCTCTTGAGATGACACTAAGAGTGCTAATAGAGAGCTTCTTTGTAGAAGGACAGGTTTTAGATGCCACTTGCAGGCTGAAGTCTTGCAGTGCTGTGGTTGGTCTGCCTTAAACTTCTGAGTGGCCATCTGTTATTCAAAATGTTACGCAAATAACAGGAGCTATCTGCTGTGGTCACTGTACACAGTGGTACTAGGAGGCCATCTTCTATACACTTTGCAAGCAGCAGTTCCATTGCTAATAGTATCTGGAGGCCGTAGATGTTCACTAAGAAAACAAGGGAATCGAGGACAAATTTTATTAACGGAGGCTTTGCAGACACAAAATTTTCCTACTTTAATCTCTTCATAACCTGTGACAGCATCTTCAAATGTGTTGTTGAAAGCAAAACCGTTCACATCACTATCATGTTCCATTAGTGACATCACTGCATTTGCTGCTCTAAAACTTCTTTTAAAGTTCTCTAGTCCAGCACACAAAGGATTTTTGGTTGCCCTCTAAGGACTGACGGGCATCCAGCTGAATTATCCAGCTTAAATCACAATAAATGCTGTCAGACAAACAGTCAGACAAAGCAAAACTAGCGAAAACAGCTGAAGACACCAGTGCGGACACACGAGGGGGTTTTGAACCTCCTTTTTGATAAATGTGTAACAGAAGACAATATGGTTTATTACAATACATACAGTATTATTTGTTATTACTGTACAATGAATGCTGCTGCACAGTATTTGCACATTTTTTAAAATTTATTTTGATTTTTATTCACATTTCAATTTTTTTATTATGTGTGCGTTTTGGGTAAAAATTTGTTTTTTGATTTTTGTTTTATTTTTTGTTATGGATAAGCTTTGGATAAGAATTTGTTATTGCAAAAGTTTCACTTTGGATACCGGTTTTGAATGGTATCGGTTTTCAGCGACAACTTGGACATAGAAAGTTTGGGTACTGAAGGATTGCTGTACTGTGTGTACAGTATAGCAGCAGTGACCTGCAGAAGAGCACAGATCAGCACCTTGGACAGTGGCCACAAAGCCAAGAACTTCTCTGAATTATAATCCACCCCAATACACTGATAAACCCAAAAGGCAGAAATGTATCAGTATGAACATGTTTCACATATAAAATTTTGCATAATTATATAAGTCATGACATTAATATTATGTGTACAACTCTAATACATTTAATGAAAAATCCTAGATTTTTCCCGACGCTCATATGAAGTAACTACACAGATGGAATGCAATATAATGATTTTTGTGACTTTATACTGTATGTTATAGGAATGCAACTTTGGCCTTAGAATATACTATCTTTTGTTTAGGCTACGCTTCTAATTACTAAAGGAAATGATGATAATGTCTGCAAAGCTAAAACCCAGCTCAACCTGGATACAGTGCGAGCAGTAAAGCTCAAGATTTCTGACCTTTAGTTCTGCTCATAGTTGCTAGCCTAGTCTAAATCAAACCAGGCACCGGCAGTCTAGGAGTGCTTCTGACATAATGAAATAAAGAAAAAAATTATATCACACTTGAGATTAAAGTAAATGCTGCTGGCTTTGGGCATTTATTACTGTCATGTATTCATTTAATTCATTGGGGAAAGGCCCTCTGAATTGAGGAATACCAGACGGAGGACTCAGGCAAACACAAACAGCGGACAGTGATACCAGATTACAAAAAAAAATGACAAAAACTCCAAAATCTGTCACAACAAGGCCGAGTCCAGATATTCCTAAATTCTGAAGCCGCAATGTACCACTAACTAAGACGTCTCAGCGCTGTCCTTGGAGGCCAACCAAAGAAGCTGAAATGAACAACTATTGTTGTCTGGCACCTGTGGCCCTTTTCAATAGCAGATTTGTTTCCTTCTACACTTGAGTGCCCGCTAGGACTGTAAAAAAATCATCACACCTTGTCTATTTTCAGTAATAAAGCACCAAAATAACTGAGCTAATGAGACTGCTGTGGAAGGATGGTATTACAGAAAGAGGCACACACATAATTCACAAAGAATTTGAAAGTCCTGGTCTAAACTATGAGGTGGGTGCACCAAGAGAGGGAGGTGTTCCTGAAAGCCCACCAAAGCTGAGGTAGAGGGAAGAGGGAAGCTGTGTTGGATCCTGACAAACAGCCTCTCTTTAAAGTTCCTAAGTAGGTTGCCCATAGAAGTAGGCCGCTGGTGAGACTCAGGAGAGTGAGGGAGTCACCACCATCTCTGGAGAGGGGGGTGTGAGGGAGCAGTGTCCTACTTCTGAGGCTGACCAGACTTGCTTGGAATAGATACACTGGGTGACACAGCAGTGGAGGCTGTGTGGCACCTGGGAAACGTCCAGAGGCTGTAAGTGTGGTAGCAGGCCCATGGCCAATTGAGGGGTCGTGCCAATGACTGTCTTGGCTGTCCAGTGACTGTCTTCTCGTGCAACCTAATTCCTTTTTCTGAGACTCACAATCCACAGTCCTGAGCTCTATTAATAGATTCGGGGTGGGGGGGAGCAAGCGTTGTTGAGTTGAGGTAGAGGGAAGGGCTAAAGCTATTGCCTCTCGGTGCGTGAACTGCACGTTTGGGCTCAGGGTGTGCAGAGTTTATGTTTTCTCCTGGTGTTGACAATCCAAAGATTTGTAGAAGAAGGTTGCATTAAACTTATTCCACACCGCCCCTTACCAAGAAACCCACAAGAGTAGCTGCTTTAAGTCAAACTTTACCTGAGAACACTCAACCTTCCTGCACACCTATTCAAGGTGCAGTCCTAAAATGGCTAAAAACTGAGGGTTTGGGAAAGAATGGGTTACACATGAAGATGAAGTTGTATCTTTAATGAGGATTATCCTTGATAGCAGCTGGACAAGGTGCTGCAGGATTGAGCTACATGTCAGTTTGTGTTTCCCAAGCAGATTTTATCTGTGCCAAATTTCTGTGACCACAGTTCTCCTTTTTGCAGTACCAGCATTTGTTTTTGAGCCTGTGAGAAAGTACAGCGTTACAGCGCAGTCAAATTGGGGGTTATAATAAGTACTTCTGCAGCACAACATGCATTGTAATTAGGAAATAGAACCATGACAAATTCTGCCCGAGCCCCATCCATCACAAGTACTGCCCTTGCAGTCCCCTTGTTACAAAAGAGCGATGCCACTACCATCACAAACATCCGAGCAGAAATACCGGGAAAATGACACAAAGCTTATTTTTTTCCCCACCCTTTTCAGTTTAAGAGCAGCAGAGCTTTGGCAAGCGCTTGGTGCTTAAATTAGAATCTGTCCAAACTGAAGGCAAGAGGACACCTACAAAATTCTGTCACCGTCGCATTCAGATCCTGTGTTTTGTGCTTCAGCAGCCGAACTCCCTTTGCTTTAATCCACTCCCACGTTCATCTCCCGAGTGCCCAGGTGACAGAGAGCACTCCACACCCATGACTAATTCATCGAGTGTCTTTCGTAAGGTAAACAGCCGCAGCCTTTGAACCGACAGAGTTTCCCTTTAAGAATGAGATCTATTACTTGTTGTGGGTAGTTAGTCAACTGCCACACACTACAAGTCTTGGGGAAAAAGCCAAGTGGAACTGGAGGAAAATAATACACCTGGGTGCCTGTCCATCTGTAGATGGTATAGAAAACTGAAGATGATCTACTGGATAGCACAGTTTATGTGTGAACTTGACCAGCAAGGATTCTCACACAGCTGATCTAAGGACTAATAATGTAACAGGCACCAGTTATTAGGCCAGTTATTATGCAAGCCAAGGGTCCCTGGTTCAAATCCCTCCCCAGACACTCATACCCTTGATCAGTGTAGTTACAGTGAACTGCTTCAGCAAACATACCCTGCAGTCCATATGGTAAGTTGTTTTGCATAAAGTCATCGGCTGAAAAGAAATTCTATTAGTTTACTGGTGACCTCAATCAGTTTATGTGAGAATAATGCAGACACCATCATCGAGCCTTCTCTGGGAGTCCAGGTGACCCAGTGAAATTCCAGTGCTGCCTCTAACCACCTCCCTCTGATTCCATTTTGAGAAGTGCCAGTTACTGCTGTGTTCAATATGTGTGCAATAACAGCAGTTTTACCTTCTCCATAGGTGAGGGCAGCATATCATAAACAGCAGCAACACTGACGCCTCCTTTCTGCTTTTTGTGCCTGTGTGTGTGTGTGTGTGTGTGTGTGTGTGTGTGGAGATGATTCTTAGTTCATATTTCTTTGCATTTCTGTCATCACATTCTTCACACTGACCATAACATTTCTCATGAAGAATGGGTAGGTGTTCCCCTAACACTTGTTGGGTTGTGCTCTGTCCTACAAGCAGTAATAAATGAATAAATCTCTGCACGTTTGTGGTTCTGTTGGCAGACGTCTCTGACAAGCTTAAATTAAGCGTGTTTTGGGTTGAAGAACAATTGTCCGCATGCGAGCAGAGGACATTCCTTAAACAGATGTTTGTATTTGTTTTCCTTTACGATTTTTTTTTGGGTGACTGAACACAGTGACATGGGAGGGTCACACAGCACACTGGACTTGGAGTGTTTCGCTAAGCAAAAGCAGCTTCCCACAGACCTTTCTGTTGAGCAACAACACCATTTAAACTGAATTTCTGCATATCCATGTCTAATGAGTAATTATGCTGAATGGTTAACCATGTGGAAAATGAAGGGAATGATTTGCTGAGGTATGATGGTGTTTTACACACTCAACGCACAGGTGGTCGTGAACCACACTTGTATTCCATACACTTAACAAATGGAGTTATGTTTTGAGTCATGTTGGTATTCAGCCCATCTCTATTATGAGGCGGTTGAGGCAACAAACAGCCTCACTGACAGGTCCGAAGTTGTAAGGTGATTCTAATGGATAAACTGGTTTGTTGAGCTACTGCTACATTGCACTTATCTAACAGATACTTCTGTGTGTAGTTTTTTGGCCGTTACCATTTCTACAAGGCAGACCTTCTGCCAGGCCTGTGTAATGATGCATGTGTTTATCCGTGGTCACCGTTTTGCTGAGCTGTTGTGGGAACGTGTATATCTAATGGATAGGCTCTTCTGTCGGCCCACGATAGCCTTCAGCATCTCCATTGAGCAAAATATTGCACAGTCTGTTTCCTCTTTTGAGTTACAACTTTGGAGTTATAGCACACTCCACATTTGTCTATTTAAACTTGAAATTTTGCTTCTACTGAAGTTTAGTAACTAGAAGGACCGGTATTCAGCAAATGTGGAAATAGGTTCTATCTGTTGACACTGTACTCGCCTGAGTGATTCAGACCTCAAACCATGAACTGAAAGTTAAACAAGTTAAATGAATTTAACATTCAGTATAAAAACATTTCATTTGTGGTTTCTTAAACTTGCCTTCTTGTAAAGTGGTGAGAACAGTGCTACAAGTTAGGGAGCAGGAGGAAAGATGGATGCTTAAATTTTTTTCTTGCAGCTACAGTGTTCCAAGAAAAAAAAAAAAAACCTCTTCAGAATTCTTCAAAACCATTCTATGCCCTGCAGGAATTTATGGTGTGAGAAGAAGAAGAAAGAGAAAAGTACTAAGCAATAAGAAAAGATGCTAATTAGTCATCACGGCTATCGATGGGTAAAAAAAGAAGGATGCTGTCTGGGACGGGGATGACTTGTTTTTTCTGGAGCCTGAATGTACTGGAGGTACTGATTTGTTACAGCTCCCTGCATGCTGTGGTGATAAATGGGAGGAAGCACTGGCAGAAAAGAAGCCTGTTTTTGCAAAGAGCGGCAGTCACAGGAACAAAAAAGGACAAGGGAAGGGGAGGGATGGTAGCAACCTGGAAATGGCTCAGGACACATGTATCGCTGACGCATCGCCGCAGCTCAGGGGCCCTTGATAGAAAGCAGACTTTGAGTAGCGATCCTTTGTGCGATCGTATCAAAAACAAATGGGGAGGGTTGCCTAAAGTTCCTCTTTCTCCATCCCTGTCAATGCACTGCTTCTGTTCTCCGATGACTGATCATGGACCAAAAGAAGTGGCAGTTATCATTTACTACCTGAGTTACCCAACATGGCCTGGGCCAGAAAGTAGAAAAGGTAAAAACACATTATAAACCACCAAATTGTATTATTCTCATAGAGGTGCATTTAATACAGAAAACAAGAAGTATTTTTAGTGCTGTGGAACATGTAAATGCCACATAGTGAAGTGGAAGGATGAAAAGGTGAAAAGTAGTGTGTGTGTGTGTGTGTGTGTGTGTGTGTGTGTGTGTGTGTGTGTGTGTGAGTGTTTAACTATGCAAAAACCTCACCTAGGGTGAGAAGTACCTGTGTGCCCAATTTAAAGTGTGGTTTTAAAAACAAACCTGTGCATAAAGAAGAGACAGACAGATAGAGATGTTCACGCTAGATATAAGAACAATATTCAAATAAAAAGGACCAAGAACAGAGTGATGAAATATAGACCCGAAAAGTGATGTTTTCAAAGTCCGAAATTTGTGTCCCTGCTTATGTTCACTTTCTATTATGCAATTGTATGTTCTGTTTTAACATGCAAATTAAATTCATGAAATGTTCCTGCAAATGTTCTTGCAAAATGTATAAAACAAATAAAAATGGAACTTTTTCAGGGAAAATAGGATTATTACGCCATTCATAAATCTTTCTGAATTTGTAGTAGTTTCGAGAAAATAATCAGACGAAAGATGGTCAGTCGCGTAAACGTGTGCTTTTCATATTAAAACGCTGTGAAAATTTACCAGTTACACAAACAAATATGTGAGCATAAATTTGTACACGGTGTAATATGAGAAGGGGTAGTTAAATGAACAGGAGTAAGAACATGGTTCGGTGTTTGGGACATGGAGCATTTTGACAGCATAAATGTGGAGGGCAGAGCTTGTTAGGGAGATGGAAAGTGGGGACCAGGGCCTGTTATTTGACAGTCTGAGGGTCAGAGAAGTATAGGAACATAAGAGAAAAGAAAGCAGTACTCGCTGATGTAGGTTTATATAGACAAACTGCTCTCACTTGAGTTTAATAATTTTAAACTTGGCTGTTTCACACTCATCTACCTTCTACCCCCTTATGACCCCCCTAGGGTGCGCTGAAGGCCATGGTTGAAGGCCTATGCCACCTAGATGGATCTGTTTACACACTATAAGCTGACAGGTGTAAGGTGGGAGACAGCTCATTGGTGTAGTGGTGCATCTCACAAATGGCAACTTGTAGATACCTGTATGTGGCATGGTTCCAGGAGGCATTTTTCCTTCCCGGGCAGAAGACAGACTCGCAATGGCACGGCTCTGACTATTGAGGAATGTGCACTGCAGAAGGGCTGATAACCCCAAAATAATAACCTTACTACAGTTTTGCTAACACTGTGACCCTTAAGAAATTCTTAATTATTTTCTCCAGTTCATGAATTTTAATTCTACGTCCATAGATCATTATTGAATGTTCTTTTGTGCTACAGTCTTTGTGTGAATTCTGCTCTTATTTTGCATGAGTCTATTTTTCTGCAGAACGTTCGCCGAACTAGGAGTCAAGAAGGTTGAAGTCCTTTAAAGGAGGTCACAGGCCTCCTCTTTTTCAACTTTTATGATTTTGCTGCCATTGATGCATTTTCACAAGTTATAAACCTGGTTATTTCAGTTTGAAATAAACAAGAGAAAGCTTAGAACATTTGGAATTATTATGCTGTTTTATAGGTGTGGTTTCCTTAGTTTGGTTCATTTTTACTTGTCTTCATGTTTATTTTAATGTTTTAACTTCATTTAATTATGATCAAAACGGAACTGAGAATACAGAAGGCAAAACACACAAGGCATGTATAATGACAGAAGTTTTTCTTCCTGCAGACTGAACAACAGCAGTCATAGGTGAGAGTAGCACATCATAAACAGCAGCATGCTGTGTGTGTGTGAGTGTGTGTGTTTGTATACTCAAGTGACTAGGCTGTCTGTCTAACACGCAAGATGTCTCCAAGGATTCTGCTCCCTTAATTCCAAACTCAGTCTCAGACCTGAAACACCCGAGGCATACCCTCCAGTTCCAGCTTTTCAGGCTCATTCATGATTTTCAGGGTCTGGTCAGAGCATCATACTCAAGGAATATTGGTATGAGGTTTGTGGGAGGGAGGCTGTGTAGGGGAGTGGAAACTGAATAATTCAACAAAGGCTCTCTCAACCTGGTAGGGGCACTTGAGGGGTGGTTTTAAAAGATTTTCAGAGGAATAGCGATGGGATTTGAGTTTTCTATGAAAATAGAAGTGGTACATGTGGTGGTGTTGATTTGTGAAGGAAGTTAATGTAGGAATTTTTGAGCATATATAGGTTGGAGCATGTATGGGTCATTCTAAAGATTCTGATGGATTATAAGGGCTGGCTAACAAACAAGGTAGCTTTAGGGTTGTGCAGGAGTCCCCAGAGTAACAGAGGGGATTGTCTTGGGGATGCAGTCAGGGATTGTTTTGAGATCTGTGAAAGAAGTTACTGTTTGCTTCAATGAAATTTACTGTTAAAAAAATCTATACCTTAGAGGTTTGGTTGGTACATGCTGCTGATGGTGACCATGGCAGTGTTTGGGGTAGTTCTTGAGACCAGAATGACAGGATTCAGTGGGACTTGAGTCCCACTGAAGTGATTGTGGAGGGTAACACAGAGCAGGTCAAGATGAGTGCTGGTATTGGAATTCATGCCTGAATTCATTAGGTTCATTACATTCAATGCATTTAATGAAGATGGATGGAGAAAAATCTAAGTTAAATAAAAGAATCTCCTTGGCTACACTAATGCACTTTCTTGAAAGCTTGCTGAATTATTGTCTACAATGCTCACTTTCTCAAAGATAGTATTATAATGTCCTCCACTACTGAAAGGTGCTCCTAAAGGCTTGTAAACGGTTTGTGTAAGAATGGCTGGTGAATGTGTTCAGCTACTAAGGGGGCTATGTGTGGAGTTGGGACAGTCCAGATGGGTCAAATCAGGGGGCTTGTGGAGTAAGAAGCCTTTTGGAAGGACCTTGCATAAATAAACACTGCATCATGGAAGCCTGTCTTCAGTCTTCTATTGGTTCACCAAAACCCACAGCAGCATTTCGCTTCAATACGTATTATTGGATGCAGCAGTTGAACCCTTTCTTATAGCCGTTTAAACACTTGTCACCTCACCAAAAGACCATGACATTAAGGCCATGTTTTTCTCAGAAGTGAGAAGCAGGAGAGCTTTTCTATATTTCTCTGGCTTTATAATCATATGGAGTTGCTTATCATGTGACTGTTTTGCCGACAATTTGCGTAAGTGACTCTGCTCAGAATAAGCGGTTCAGCAAAACGGATGAATGAACGAACGTTTCCAGGTTTGTGCATTATAGGCATTTATGAAATTGGACATTTTCGTGGATCAGCTGAGGTTAAGTGTCTTGTTGAAGGCTACATCGGCAGGCGTATCCTAAGACTAAAATTGGTAGTTCAGCATTTTAATTGGTGCCTAGTTCACTAGCCTGTCTGCAGTTTTTCTCAGTATTGTAATTGTTCTCACCGGAGGTAACCCAATCTTAGAGGCTTAAGCAAATCAAGATATTATTCAGTATTTGGGTCTCCTGATGGCCTATGAAAAATAATGGCTTAGTTTGGCTCCACCTCATTTAGACAAACCCTTGCCAATTGGACAAAGCAGTCTGGTCACGAGTTTATGCATATGTGTTTATAGTGCCACCCTGCTGAGGAGGAGTTAACACAGCCAGCTTAACAATCAGATCTTATTGTTCATTTTGCTTCATTGTGGCTGCTTTGAGGAGATGTGGAGAGTTTGACGGTTCTTATCAATTGGCCCTTTCTTAGGACTGGGTATCCCATGTGATTGAAACTAAAGGTCTTTGAAGTTTTTTAAAATTCACACAATCCACACACAACACATAACAAACTTGAAAAAAATTCGATTCTTATTCCAGTTCTTAGAATTCAATGTTCTTGATGCAATCTCAGTGTGCCCAATCTTGAACAAATTTATCGATCTCTGTTACCCAGGGTGCTTACCTCAGCTTCAAAAATGAGGTAGACTCTGGCTGTGATATAATATGAGACTCCTCCAATGCGCAGACAAGAGGAGCAGGTTACGAGTATGCAAAACCTCCGGCACCAAAAGAGTTTTTGTGTACAGGTAAAAATTATAGATTTAACTTAAAACACAACCTCAGAAATAGACCATAAATTGGAAAAGGATAAAAACTGAGAAAGCCATTTTTGTCAGTATCTCATGGGTGGCAGGCTCTGGCATTGAATTGACTCAGGTGACACTAAGCTTAGCCAAAGACCCAGCATGCCTCAATGGCAGAAGTGTTATGGCCCATTTCTTCTGACCTCAGGGTCTGTGGCTGTTAAGCATGTCCTCAGAAAAACCCCCAGAGCAAGTCAACTTGCACTTTTACATCTTTTTTTATTGTTTTTTGTTCTAGTAAGACTGTGCAAAGCACTAAGGAGCCAAATGGCCATGACTTCGCCCTTAATTTTTAATTGATTCATCTGAAATAAAATCTGTGAAACGGGCTGTTTAAAGCAGAAGCACTAAAAACGTTGCTCCAACTTTCTGAAAGCATGTGAGAATGTTGTTGAAAATGGTCAAGATGGCAAAAGAAAACAGTACAATATAAAAGTACAATATAAATTCAGTCTCTGTGACCTCACCACATTTTTAAACTAATTTTTCAAGGTGTGGTGATTGATCAATACAGGGACAGACAGACATATAAATTGACAAATAACTCTAGAAATGCTAGATAGATAGATAGATAGATAGATAGATAGATAGATAGATGATAGTTGTTACTAGTCTTCTGAATAAGTTGTTTAACCACCACAGCAGCCAGCAACTGGGCAATGTAACTTTGGAGTCCTGCCCCAGGTTAGGTTTGATTCAATATACGTGAGGGCATTAATTCTGTAAAGTTCCCATCACAGGGGTTGGTAATCACCAAAACACTGCTCCTGCAAAGCATGGGTCTGGTGGAGTTACATAGCCTGACAGTTAAGTAAATGAAATGGAAGTAAGAAGGGTTAAACAACACACAGGCTACTGTTTATAAGCACGAATACATATCTGGTAGGTCGACGGGCAGCAAAGTGTTGAAATATCAACAACTGGTGACAGATGCTACCTCGAGCTGGGGGGCATATCGCATAATAATCGCACACTGCTCACAAGTTTAGGTGAGTAACCACACACACGTACACACCCACCCGTGACTGGAGTGGTTAACAGTGACCTACAGGATCAGAAAAAAAAATTACCATCAGCAGACTGCAGTATCAACAAGATCTGCACAAATGAAGCTCAGCAGATTCACAAAACGTTTCACACAAAGATACATTTCATTTGGATTTGCTGCCATAATGAGTGAAATTCAACCTGCTGTCCTTCAGGGGTACAGTGCTGACACAATCTCTGTTGCTGTCTTAGGGTACCCCAGAAAGTAGGAGAGAGAATACTAAAAAGACCACAGTAGTGAGAGTACATATGATATGATGGGAGTGAAGTTAAGCCACCATTCTGATTTGCTGCTCTCTAGTACAGAACTGTGTCAACAAAACATCCAATACCTTTATGTTTCCACTTTTTCCACGTGACCATTAGAAGATGGGTAACCTGTGGGCAATTTGTGGCTGTGACATTCAAACGATGCTTGATTGGTATTAGGGGGCCCGATGTGGCTCGAAAAACGTTGCCCACACTACCACACCACCACCAGCAGCCTCAACTGTTGACACAAGGCCGGTTGGGTCCTTGGTTTCATTCAGTTTGTGTTAAATTCTGACCCAACAAACTGCGTGTCAGAACAGAAATCGAGATTCATCATGCCAGGTGAAATTTTTCCAATCTTCAACTGTCCGGTTTCAGTGAGCCAGTGTCCAACTGTAGCCTCAGCTTCCTGTCCTTAGCTGACAGGAGTGAAACCTGATGTCGTGTTCAGAGATGCTTTTCTGCCCACCACTGTTGTAAAGACTGGTTATTTGAGTTGCTGTAGTCTTCTCAAGTCAACTCAAACCAGTCTGGCCATTCTCCTCTGACCTCTCCCACCAACAAGGCATTCTGGCCCACAGAACTGCCACTTACTTTTATATCTTTTGCACCATTCTGTGTGACTCTGGAGGCTGTTGCTCGTGAAAATCCCAGTAAAGCAGCAGTTTCTGAAATACTCAAACCTCCTGGGCTGGCACCAACAACCATGATATGATCAAAGTCACTCAGACCACATTTTCCCCCATTTTGAAGTTGATGTGACCATTCACTGAAGCTCATGACCCTTGTCTGTCTAATTTTATGCACCACCGCACAATTGGCTGGTTAGATAACTGTGGGCAGGAGCAGGTGTACAGGTGTTCCTAATAAAGTGGCCAATTAATGCATTCATGGCACTCTGACACACTGATATAGGTATCACATACATGTTTTATTGCACTGTAAGCACATACAAACGTGTGATGGATTGTTTTGGACCACATTTTTTCCCACTCTTGTTCGGCTGACCCTAAAAATCAGAGGCAGAGCCACTAAGCAATGAGACAGGAGGCGAAATGCTTCACATGGTTCCCTTGTATAAAAGCTGCTTGTAATGGCTTTGTGAACATGCAGAGATGAGATAATATCAGCTTCTGCAATGACACGGTGTCCAGAATGTGCACGGCCATTAGCAAAGCCAATATCTGTCCTAATGCAGGCAAGTACAGATTAGGGACTGAATCCTAGCTACATCTGGGGGCCATGCTGGGATAAATCTGTGCCGTAAATGATTTTTTTTATTGGTCACACCAATATATGCACAAAGACATTCCAACTCCATCAGCATTTGCTGTAAATGTTGACATCTTGTGTCCTTGTGTTTCCAGCTTTAAAACATTTGCCTAATTTGTTCTGTGTTACGGTTTTTAAAATTTTTCTTCCATGTCTGGTAAAACGACGGTTACGACTGGTGACTTTGAACTATTAGGCCCTTTTCATACCCAGTCTGTTAATGCTGTATCTGTGCAAAGTGAGTTTTATTCCTGGAATAGATTGTTTGTGACGTTTATCCCAGGTGCGCCTTTCCTACCTATTGACGGGGACGGAGAGCACAGATGCGGCGATGCAGTGAGGTTCAGACTTACGGCAACATCTAATCTATTCAGTTAGCGTTTGCTGCCGGTGGACCCCTCCCCTCACCCCACCCCACCCCACCCCACCCCACCCTCCAAAAAGGTGATCTGCCCGGCTATCTGTCGCCTGATAGGCTGCTGTAATGACCTCTTGCCTTCCAATAACAAAGTAAGCAGTGGAAGAAATTTTTCATTCTTGACAGGGTCGGGACTTTCTCCATACGTCATCACAAGGCTCCACAGCGTGCTGTCACAGAGCTGCCGAAACACCAAGATGTACAAGTGTAACTGCCCGAGGGGTTGTTCTGTAACTGCACGAAGCAGACTTTTACTTCAAGTTACCATGTTATCGCTTCTCCATTTGATCCTTGTAACCAGGGTGGTCTACAAGGCAGCACATATTACTGTTACTGACTGTGATGATTTAATTTCATTACTGAGATTTATGCTCATAACCACTTATATCCCCTGAACAATTCAGATTAAACCTTTGTTTAAAATAAACCCTACAGCTTGTTGAACGGCTTCGATATACAAACTGGCAAGTTTGTCAACATAACCAGCTCCCAGTCTGTCTCCTATTAGACTCCATGCTGTCTATTGCACCAACATGCCAGCTACGGGCTTATTATGCTCTACATTTCAAATTTCCTTTTCTCTGAATGAGGAGATGGTGACAGCATCCAGAATGACATGTTTAAATTTGACAAATGACCTACTGTCAGTCACCATCAGCACCATAAGGATGCATCTATGGTCTGATGTCCTAGCTTTCGGGACGTTTTTCTGAATTTCATAGAATAGTCCGAGCCACCTTGCTATGCCAGTAAAGACATGTAAATCCCAGACGTAATTTTATTATACTTGTGAGATGTGATTTTGTTGTGCAAAACGAACAAACAAAACCACATCAATTACAAATGTAGCAACTAACTGCTTCTGCTTCTCCTTCCCTTTTTTTGTTGCCTTTTTCAGTTAGTTTTTTGGAAGATTTTTTTGCGTGTTTTGCACACAAAACCCTGCACACACTCCACGTTACAGCCCACTTCTCGCAAAGGGCTGAAGAGGTGTTGGGAAGTGTGTTCTCAGTCCAGGTAATTGTTACGGGTCTCCAAGTGTGACCCGTACAAAACAGACCTCTGGATGAAAACCGCAAACTGCACCCAGTTACCTTCTATTGAAGAATAATATCTGACGTTTTGCCCTTGCATCACTCTGTCTTTGCAAAGTATAGCTGGTGGAAGCAGCAATGAAGGACTGGCAAGCTGCATCCATTCTAATGGATGCACTGGGGAAGAAGCGGGGATTTTAATTGTATGCCTGGTACAGGATTAGTATTGACTGCCCACCACCCCCCCCCCACTCATCAAACAGGAGATGCTGGGTTTAATGCAGCTTCAGTTGAATAAGCAAAACTTATTTTTAAGTTACAGCGATTTTATGGTTGAACGCAGCATAGTGGGTTGACAGTTCAAGCTCCTTGATAAAAGCTCTTTGACTAAAGTGGTGAACTTTGTTGATTTGTCGCCAAGGTTAGAAGCTCCTGTTAAGCAGGTAGACACGACCGGAATATGTCCTGCCATCTATAAGTCCGAACGCATATTTTGCTTGAAATCCGCGTTATAGCATTTAGAAAGGCTGCAAATGAAATGAAATACGACTTGTCAGCTCATGAAGCTTTCCGCCTGTCGTTGTTTCGCTCCTCATATATAACACGTCCTTTGAAGGCCTGAACTCAAGTACTCTGCTTCAGTGTCCATCTGTGAAGGTGAATAACATGGTAGAACTTGTGATACCTTCATTGCAAATGGATTCATTCAGGAAGAGGCTGAAGTGTCTCGGGATCGGTGTGTGTTTATTTCAGATCAATTGTGGAGATGGGGAGATGGAAAAAGAACATTTCATAGATTTCAGAGGGAGAAATAGCAAAGAAGAGCGGTTTAGAGAGGAATGACAATGGTGCGAGCGCAGGAGGAACAGCTGAGGGCAAGATGAAGGTGAAAGACTGTAAAAGAGAGGGGAGTGTGTGCTGAAAAGGGAGGCGATGGTGTGTTGCAGTGAGACCCAGGGTAAGGTCAGAAAGGTCACGGTGTGAGATTGATCCTCTCCCTCCACAAGTCAGTGTGTGAACCCAGAAGCGGCAGGTAGGATGTGTAATTAGCACTTTGTCTAGCACCCCCTGGGTGGGAGAAGGGCTGGGCCAGGGGTCTGCACATCGAGCGCGGCACAGCATCACTTTGGGCTTTACCCCTGGAATAAAAACATGTAATTGAGTCGACCTGCTTCATATTAACCTGGGAGTGTGAGAGCATAATTGGGAACCAGGGGATAATACCAGGGACAATAAGGATGGAGTGTGGGGGTTTGCCATGGAAATGAGAGGTAAAATTGAAATTGTCCTTACTGGGAAAGCAGGCAAACAAACAGAATGATATCTAATGCAGCCAGTTAAAATTCTAAAATGAAATATGTGCCACAGCTGGTGGGAAGGTGTAGGCTGCCAGGTGCTTGGGGACTGAGTGACTGTCCCAGACGTCCCTCATTTCCATGAAGAAACAGGAAAGCGGAATTAAATTTTGAATTCCGGACCGAAACGGATGTTGACCTTAAATAGAGAGCATGTGATCATCACTCTCTCCATCATTGCCTTTGACAGGAGGAGTCTTTCATTATTCCTTCTCTGAACCGTAGATGTAAAAAAGACAATGATATATTCGCACCAGCCAAACGTGACCTTAGCGCATCGACGAAGACTTCCGCAGAATAACAGCGCGACTCCGAATTGAACAAACCCTTTTCTGAATAGATTAAGATGATCTTACTCTTAGTCCTGGTGCCAAAAATTCAGAAACTTTCCAAACATGACATATATATTTAAACATCCTATTTCAAAATCAACGAATTAAATAATTACCCGCACTAAACTAACCACGAAAATAATTCGGAGCCCCTTAAGCAGTAAACAATACATTATAATCTGTTTTGTTTATGAAGCTGCTCCTTCCTCACAAAGCTAACTCAGATAATTGTTTTCAAAATTAGTTAAAACCTGATGTTACATTTCGGAATTATTCCCGTATCTCTCTTGGATTGCGTCTGCATTTCGGTGTCTGTGACAGCACAGTGATTTCTTTTGCCACTTAGCGCAACTGGTATGTTTAGTCGTACGGTTGTCCTTTCAAAAGGAACAATGAAAGCAGCCTTGGAACAAACTTGTGAAAATGACTTAATGAAATTGTTTCGTTTAATTATAACAAATTTACTGCTAAAGCTCTCGGGCGCCTGAAGTAAAACCTCTGACAGCAGTTACCTGCAGGGATGAGCAGTTAGACTCGGACCCTCGTGGGACGCTGGTGTTATCTCTTTACGTGAGACTTTTAACCTGCGTTGCTTCTGCAAAAATGGCCAGATGTTTTAAAACTGAAGCAAACCAGTTCCCTGCAGATGCTCTCAGTTAGTTGCTAAACAACTCGGTAACAATCCACGTCTTTTTTAGTTTGCAGAATAAGAAGTGTGCATCAGATAGGATATACGCTGGCCTTTCTCAAAAGATAAAGATGGCCCTTCTTTACTTGCAGGTGCACCCAAAAGACCTTTGAGATCTTCTCTTTGGGTGAGCCTGGTGTAATGACCCGCTTCTCTGCTTCTTCCAGAGATCTTTTCTTCTCTTTGCAAGTAGGATATGTGAGACAGGAATCAGCAAACTGCTTTTGGCTCAGGGTGCCGGAGCTTTGCTGAAATTGGCTGCCAGTCCTTGAAAAGCTGCAGTTGTCCCAACTGTCTGGCCTTTTAAGGCCTTTCCTTTTCAAGTTGAGCTCGTGACCTTTCCTCCACAGTGAACGTGGGCCGTTATCTGCGGTGCAATTCAACCCAGCTCAATAGGGTCCTGGTTGGCCTTTGGAACCAACGGAAATCAGAGGTGCCCGTGACCCTGCTGTGTTTGCCCTTGTGGTCCTGATCCTGCAAATATAAGGCCTCCATAAGTGTTGGCACTTGGGTTAAATCTATGCAAAGGAATTGGATTTAGTGGACACTGTGAACGTTTTGTTAAAATTAGTTGTTCATTACAAAGCCTGCATTATATTGATATGCTATTTTATACATGGCTCCATGGTATTTTATGCATCATCCATCATGCTTTTCCACTGAGGTAAAAACAGGGGTCTCTGCACAATGCTGAGTGGATTGAGCTACAACATATTGTTGAGTGGAAAAATTAATGAGACTTACAAAAGAAATTGAAAAAACATCATTTCACCAGAAGAGAAACTTGAACAGAAATAAAAGATTGATACAGATGGATCAAAGACTTCCTGATCTGGTCCCTACTGCTTTGTCATTGTTCATAAAATTTTTATTTCAAATTTCAAAAGTACAAAAAAAACAGATAAAACATTTATCTTGCAACCTAATTAAAAGTGCAATACTATGTTAGATTGTAATACCGTTGTGAAATTACTTGCATGTTTATCTAATAATTGTGATGCAATCCGGCATATTTTGGGAATATCTTTGAGAACATGCACATGCAGCACAACTCATTTTGCTGTCCTTCTCTTACTTGAAAGAACCTGTAGTATATAAGTTTTTTTTTCAAAGGTTGGTGCTTGTTGATCATGTAGTTTTCTGTGTGGTTGTCACTGATTCACCAATGTCAGCAGAACATGGTTCCAGTCATTTCATGCTCCTTGGCTACTGAAACAAGTTCTGAGAACTCAGCTGTCACACAGCAGACATCAGAGGCAACGCTCAGGCCTGGCTGGAAACAGGACCCGAATGCCAAAATGTGAAAATATCACCTTCAGATCCCTGTACAGCACTTTGCTGCTGAATTAGTCCTTAACAAGCTGTTCACATTGTAGAGCTACAGCCTTTAAAGAGCAGCACTTCTTCACCTTTAAAGCTCCAGTATGGCCTCCAAATCCAGAGGCTTAGATGCGAAACCTGTTCTGCTTTTTCCACAACAAATGTGTGAATTTTACCCACAGAAAACAGAGATGCCTGCAGAATGTAACACCTAGTATTGTGTTTATTGTTGCTGGACTCTCTTTATGTGGTGCGCACTAAATGAGGGGGAGGTGTAGATGACTAAACTTCCCAACCATGTCAGCAAGTAAAGGGAAACAAGTTTTAACAGAACAAAGGAAGGTGTTGAAGTTAGTACCATCTGCCCCATAGGAATTTCAGCTGTAGTTTCTGCTAAGAGAACAGCTGAGACCAAAGAGAAGAAAAACCCAAACCCTGGAGGAAATTTGCGGATCGCACTGCGCACTGCCAACCACGTGCTCAACAACCCACACGGCCCTTATTGCCAAGAAGCTGAAGGAAAATCCATGTTCTTGCTTTTTTCGATTTATTTTTTGTTTCTCACTGCAAAATCTATTATTAACATTGTATTGGTTTTCTCTTCCTTTTTTCCCCCCACTCTGGCTGTGCTCCTCTCACGTTCTGCCAGCTCTCCACTCTACACTCACAAGCTTTAATGATCCCAAATATGAGGCTCACCTCCCACTGTTCTTCTCACCGTTACATAACCAGAGGTCCCGCTCCCATAACCTCGTCCAAGGTAAAGGAGAGCAGGAGTGCTGGATGTTCAAACTGCTTCCTCACTGGCTGACATTGCTTCTGGCCTCGGGTACATAGGCACCATTCACCATATGGGGTTCGGACAAAAAAGTTAACGGTTCTCCATTAATTTTTTAATGTCATTTGTGTGTGTGTGTGTGTGTGTGTGTGTGTGTGTGTGTGTGTGTGTGTGTGTGTGTGCAATGACCATGTAACAAGCAGATATGGCACAATAGCAAACTATTAACTCATTTGACGACAACATGGTATATATTTACTCCAGCCATTGTGGTGGTAGGACACAACTATAAGAGCGATCATTATATATTTATGCAGGTATTTAAAACATTTATGGTTATTAATAAGATTATTTGCATGAACTGAAGCAATTCAGATTTATTTCTGATGGCAAAATACCAGGTTTTTTTTTCCCCAAACATCTTACATAGAGCATAGCAGCGGGGTTGAGATCTACTTTAACTGCAATAAAAAAGTGGGAGGAAGGTTTTTAGTTCTCATTTCCGGAGAACTGGGACCCGATTAAGCAGAAAATATATCTGTCAGCCATGTAATTTTGTGTCTGAAAAAGCAGAATGTAAACCCAGGCTCCTTAGTTTACCGCATACTGCACTGTTGCGGAAAGATCGGAAAGACCAGTTATAGCCTTCCTGAAAAGACAGAGTACAGAATCTGATTTTGGGTTTCACAGTAGGTAACAGTAACAGCTGGGCTCAAAGAGGCGCTGCAATTGTCAAAGCTCAAGCCGGGAAATTTAAAATGATGCCAGCGGGCAGTTTTTATGGGGTGGGGGGCACCGCTGCACAGCAGAAAATCATTTAAATACTGCAAAACTGAAGGAAAACTCGAATACTTTGGCATACATTAGAATATATTTTGTATTTATATTTATGCTCAAATGTATTTTTATATATATTTATGCATTTTCAGACCGTTTTTAAATACTAACATGTTGACAGTATATTCAGAAATATACCTTCTGTGTGCAGCTAAGAATGAGGCGCTGCAGAGTAAAAATACTGCGTTTTGAATATTTTACCACTGACTGATCACTGACTGTCTTTTCACGAACCAAGTAAATGAATGAGACACTCGGTTGGGCCGACGGGATGAACTTTCCAGCGTTGTGCTGGCATGGTTTGTTATTTCAGCAGTTTACAATGCTGCAAGTCTCTTGTTCTTTCCATTTTAATGAGTGAACGTCCCGCAATGTAGGCTTTGTAAGGAGTGCAAAAGGTTAAAGTACCAATTTCGAGTTTGAGTTACTTTCGTGCCGTCGTAGGAAGGGATCCTCGTGTACGTGTTACCGAGTGACTCATTATGCACACATCATGCGCTGAGATTTGCAGATCAAATCATCTCAAACTAACAAGCAGAGAAGTCGCGGAGAGGATGAACGCCACCCATTCGCAATTCAGCTAATTTCTCACAACTGCTGAGGTTTACAGCGAAATTCTTCTGAAGTCAGCACAAGTTTCGCTAACACAGGAACGCGGGGATGAACCACAAGGCCAGAGAACTTGCACCTGCTTTCAACGCAGTCTTTGCTACTCAGGAAGAACGTGACCCAAAGCACCACGGACCGTGTGTTAGTCTACTGAGCACCGCCACACATTCGCACACTGGGTGAATGTTCAAGTCCTTGACGCTTGTCTTCTACAGTTTTAGAGACTACAACTATCTGTCAGTATCCGAACGGCAACTTTTCACTATAGCGGCTCTTGAAAATTAACATCTATATATTGGCAGCTGAACGGACACTTTTGCTATAACAAGTTCAGATCCAAAGCTTATCCATAGTAAAAAATAAAATAAAAATCAAAATAAATTATACAAAAGGATAAATCCATAACACTGTTCAGACAAGTTTATTACAGCTTTTATTATTATTGGTTTGTTGAATAGATCCAGGTATGTTTGTCTGTGAGTTAAAACTGTTTATTAAAGCTGTCAACATTGAAAGTGGATCTGAATATTAAAATGCATTCATTTAATCTAAGTAACCTGAGCAGCTTTTTCGTTTTTTCACCTGCAGCTCTTACGTAGATTTTGGGATGCAAACTCTTCCGTCCTCACACCTAATTATTTTTTTAAACATTTTTGTCAGTATTGTTCTTGACTACATACCTCTGGAGATAATATTTAACAACACCCCCACGGAGCCATGGTGTCGCACAGTTAGAGAGCTCATGAAATGCAGATTCTCAAGTTTCACATAGTTTATCGCTGGTGTTCAGTTCTAAATATAATCAGTATTTTAACTGTAATAAACTCACCTGTGTGGAGCAGGGGCCAGGTTGGCATTTTCGAAACATGAAAAGAAAAAGAAATGGTCCAAGGAAGTACCTTGTATTGTTTCTTCAGAGGTATTTATCACCTCGCACCCCGATTTATGTTTATTTTTTCAGGCTGGAATAAGGAAATGGGAGAACCTGACGATAAAGGCTCAAAATCCTCACCTGATGTTGTCTTGCATTTCACCAAACATCTGTTTTTTTTTTCCTTCACGGGAAACTGCTGGTATTTCAGATTTGAATTCCATGGTCGGCATACTGTGTGTGTTTTGCTGGAAGATATGTTTCAACTATGAAGCTTAGGGAGGTAGGAGTTGATGACCCAGGAAATGAGCCTTGGACTTTGAGGCTCTTCTCAGTTAGTGGCATACGACCACTGTGTAGGTGGAGAAAATAGTTCCATTTATCCTGACAGAGCAGTTGGAGAATCACATGTATGTAATTTATATTAAATAACAATTCTCATCCTCCTCTCTAATTCTATCTAGTCTTAATATCCAGTGTTTGGGGTGTGATGTGCCTGTGAATTTTTTCTGCTTTATAGGACACACATACAAATAAGAACTTCCCAGACAAGACATAAATGAAAAATAAACAGGTCTGAACAAAATGATTTACCTGATTTGCTTCTTCAAAGCAACTTACAACCTTAAGCTTCTTACAATGAACTGCCCATTTATACAGCAGGGTACTTGCTCAAGTACCCCACTGCAGGAGGCAAGAATTGAATCTGGGTCTGAAGGCAACAGCTAACGCCATAAAACCTGGTACTTGGTACATGCATTACCACAGAAATCAAGGTACTGTATGTCTATGCAAAATCCAGATTTCAGTGGGCAAACCTGTACTGTAATTCAAAGAATTCTCTTAGGTTTGAAGACCCTGATTCATCTTGGGAATCTTATAAGCTACTTGATCTTCTTCCTGCTAAGAATGCTCAACACTCCTGGATGTGCTGCTTTTTATCTTGGGATATCTGCACAAATGGGTGTTTTCCCAAACACTCACACAAATACTCGAGTATCACTCCTCAAGATGTTAAGCAACAGCTGTTTTGCTCATGCACTGGGATACTTGCAGATCCAGAATCTGCCCATATTTTCCCATTAACCAATCCCCGTAAACTCTGCTATTTTGTGGACTTCACTTGTTCCATGCAATCATGTTCAGCTGCAAAAGTGGACACGGTGTACTTGTGGAACATTTCATCTTATTATAGCTCTCACAGTTTTGCTCAGTTCCAATAGGCACAAGGGACCTTAGCACCATGCTGAAGTGGAGAACTGACCCTTTACCCAGAATCTGCATGTTTGAGTCTAAGGAAAAAATCCTTCAGAAAGGTCTTTAATTTTTATTGGCTCAGTAAATAAACAGCTCTATTTTCCTTACTGTTGTGTTTCTCCTCAAAGGCAGGTAAGGGCAAGGGTGTGTACGTCTCAGTAGGTCTAGTCAATTTTTCATTGACCCCTGTCATTTTCCTTCTTTTCGCCTCTCATTCAACCTCAGGCTGCACACAAATTCTGATGGGAGTCTATTGAACTACCGTGTTAGTAATACCACCAAAGGTTTTCTCCATCAGAGTAAACAAAATATCGCGGAAGCATTTTTCTAATATTCCTCCTTAACACTTAAAGTCAGACCAGACTTCTAAGACTTCTATTAGATGAATCCAACAATTACTTTTACACGTTACTAAGGACTTGAGGTACGTAAAGCACTATACAATATACTAGAGTCCTGTGACTCGTGCCTCTCAATTCTGCCTGTACATCTTAGAGACGCACCGCAAACCTACTGTATTCTCCAGGTAAGTTACAGAATGCTTTCGAAATTCATGGACCACTTTACTTCATTCCACCTTGTACTGATATACAAGAGACAACAAAATATAGTTTCTCTGTGACAAAGGAGCACAGTATACTGAACAGACACCATGATGACAAGGGGCAAGGAAAACAAAAAGAGGTACTTGGTAGGATAGGTAATAAATAGATAAGAAATGAAAGATAAATATGTAGATTAAGTATTTATAGTCAGTAGATGCAGAAGTACAAACATAGTGCAAACATAATCCAGCAGTGCAGACATTATGTTATTGTGCAACAGGCAGGGGTGGTGGTCATGTAGTGGGTGGTGATCAGCGGAGGTGAAGGTCAGTCTCTTTACTGCCTGTAGTTCAGTAGTCCGATAGACTGAACTCCTCTTAAACTTAGAGGTAGTGGGGCTGAGGGGGGGGGGTCCATAATGAAGGCGTCTGCTTTCCAGATACATCCCTTATTGTAGGTGGTTTGGATGGTGGGCAGTGAGGTCCTGGTGATGGACTGGGCAGCCCTCACCACCTGCTGCAGTGCCAAGATGCAGGAGCTCAGGATGCTCTCTATGGCACATCTACAGAAGGCTTTCTTAGTGGTTCACAGTTTGAAGATGGTTAGTGATGGAAGTGACTTTCAAATGTTCACACAAGACCACTGTGACCCCAGTGATACTTGTGTGTAACTTTATCGAGGATAATGATTACTACTGATAATTTTTTCTGCTCTATTACGAGATCTTATTGTCCTGACATGATGACAAATCTGGTACAGGGGACAACTTGCCCCGAACTCCCACCTCGTGAAGAACACGATCACATAGTGAGTTGCCCATAATAGTCACACACCTTACAGGTTTGTGTGTGTGTGAGCCATTTCTGACTACTGCTGGTATATTTGAGGAGCACAACAGCAAAGCAGAACTGTGGAAACAACCTGTGTTTTCATTTATTTTTATTCATTAAAGCTCATCAGCAACTTGCAGTTGCAACAGGAGGTGGCATTTGAACCTGGCTGGTTATTTGCTATTATTAACTACCAGAATCACTAGAGAACATATAAAATACACTCCTGCCACATCTTCCCTTCTTCTATATGCTGGTGATGTTTCCTTGACTAGAAGTGAAATGTCTGCACCAAAAATTCCAAGCTAGGCATTTATCTTATAATAAAATTCACCCTCCTGAGCAATAAATCCTTTTCCCCCCTCTAACAATACAATAGGTATGAGGGGAACAAACAATATTTAAACTGTTTTATGGTGGATTTTTATGATATCATATGTGAATATTGACATTTATTCACCAATCCATTATCATTAGCCAGTGAATCCTGAGCTGAGTTTGCGATAGTCTGGAGTCTATCATAGGGCACAAGAATATGAAACTACCCCTGGATGAGATGCCAGTCCATCACAGAAATAATAACATTTAAATATTGTAAAATTAGTTTGATTCATTTCAATGCTGCAATTAGTCTTTTGTTGACAATGTAGTCTTGTGTTTGACTTGGAATTTCATTTGTTTGCTCATATTTGATTAGAACAAGAATGATGTCCCCTTGGATTAAAGCTGCAGGTAGGTTTTACTGTTCTACCATGACCTTCCTTTGGACAAGTGGTTAATGGTGATGGACGGATGAATGTTTCTGTCAAAGTCTTGGGTGGAACATTCGAAAACATGTAGATATACAAAGAACAAAGTATGTCAAGTTCCACAGAAGTGGAACGAGGCTTTAGGCATAAACACAACAACATTATCATCTCACATCACAGTAAATACATCCACTGTGTTGAGTGTTGCCCTGTTCCTGGATAACAAGTGACCTGCTGCACTCACAAATCCACTCCTGGGGTTTGTTTTTTTTAAAACTGGCTTCAAGCTCTATATGCTACACATACGGTTTTGTGTGAAATTTGTACAGAGAAGATTCATTTGCTAATTTTAATCCTACGTTGTGCTTGTGTTCTGCAAGCTGTATAACTGCATCAAAAAGGTTTGACTGCTCGCACAAAGCTGCAACATACACGCGATAGACAAGGAGCCCTTTTACGCGCGTCAGTTCTCAAGAACAGTTGAGAAATGTGGGAGGGCTGGGGTCAGCAGAGAGACGGCTCACTGGCACGTGCTGCTGCTGTTCGGTGACGCTCCCAGCCACCCGGCGTTTGCTCATCTTTGTTAACTACCAAGCTTTAACTGAGGTGTTCATTGAATCAACTGCTGAATTCTAAATGTAAATACATTAGCTGAGAACTGTGGTTTCATTTCTATTAAGCCGGGAAGAACTGCAGAGATAAGTAAATACATTTGATTCACTGACTTGCAAAATTCAGAGGGGGGAAAAAAGATTAAAAAAAAAAAAAAGTTGTGATTTCAGTGAATCGGTGGTCATAATGAATAGCCTCCAGTCTCCCATCATTCTTACGGTGCGCTCCGGCGAAATATTTCAACTCATCATGCCTTTGAGCTCAATTTTTGTAAACAAATAAATGGAATATAAATTGCAGAAATGCACCTGCAAACAGGTTGCTAATATTTTCAGCTAAGATTCCTAATGAGTTTTCGTCAACAAACATTAAGTTTAACACAACTGAGCTAAAATGATGTATTAATTTACTAATGCTGTGAAATCTCTGGTTCGAGAACACAACTTAATTCAAATTCATTGTACACATTTTGCAAACCTATCTCTTCTTTAGGGGCCATTTATTTCAAGTCACACGGGATTGTCCGGCTAGTTTATGCCAGTTCAATATAGGATATCATTTCAAAAATGGGTTGACTGAGCTTTTCAACCCCTCAGAACCATCCTGAAAATGGCCAAATTTATTACTGAATGGTGTATAACGGCAGCGCTGTGACACATTGGGGAGTATGGCAGTCCACGGATGTGTTTCAGGCTAAATGGCAACTCTAAATTGCTGGTAGTGTGTGTGTGTGTGTGTGTGTGTGTGTGTGTGTGCTAAGGCTACCCTGCAATGGATTGTGATTCTGGGACAGGCTCCAGACTGCTGTGATCCTGACCAAGACAACTGGTTAATGAAAATGGATGGATGGGTGGATGTATGGAAGGACATACTCGATCAACTGATCAGTCAGTGTGAAATACGTCGTTTTCCTCAGTTCTGTATGTTGTGAAAAAAGTACACGCTCAGCTCCAGGCAGGACAAAAGAAATTCTCAGAGAAAATGGAAAACCTCAAACCACTCTTGGAATGTGTACTGTGTTGTGACCCAGCAGTTTCTGTTTTATATGTCATGCTATATGTTTCATCAGGAGAGTGAGGAAAACAACATGGGCTGAATTTGTGCAAAACTGCCCAGACACTGACTAGAGCAGTTTAGGTTTTATCAGTGCACTGACTTCGAAAGAGAGCTACAAGTCATTGTCAAAAATGGACTGAAATGATGGAAGAAAAAAGACATCAGTCAAGCATAAAGAAGCTTTCCTTTCAAAACAAGTCTGTACGACTGGGTGAGTAAAAATAAATAATTTTGAAGTCAGCCTTTCAGAAATGCAGCAAGCAAGACCTTTTTGGTCTGAATGTCGAGTGTTGCATCTCACATGGACTCAGAGCAGTTTATTGTGTAGAAAATACCATCTCCACCCAAAGTAGCAGAAGTAGTTGGTAGGTTCTTGGCCCTTGGCTCAGCTGTGGGGGAATAATCCATCTCTCTACGTCACAACTGTTAGTTCCCATTCAACATTCTACACACGTCTCCAAACACCTCTCCTGATCTCCAGTCTGTGCCATAAACTCTCACTGCATGATTGTCACGATCACCCCTGTATTTCTGATCAATTCTATAGGCAATGTAATGTGTGTCAGCAAACTCGATGGTAATGGGTCTCTGGACTTTGCTGAAACAGTTGCACGTTTGAATCTAGAATTCTTTGCCTGGAGAAGCACTTCTGTGTATCTTGAATAGTGTGCCTCTTAAGAACAAAGTGTCTGCTAAATGAATAAATGTAAATGTAAGTACAGCAGTTCTGAAATGGTGTACTGGAGATAAAAGCGTGTTCCATCTGGTTCTAGATGCTCTAAATAAAGTGACTGGTGACTTAAGATGCTTGTATGCATTCCTGCAAAAATAAGGCTGCAAAAATCATATATTAAGACTCTGCAATAACCCTTGACTGAATATCAAAGCACTCATTTGCTCTGCAAATGGCATTTTGGCACCACAGTGAGATTTCAGCCAGGAAGTCTCCACTCAAAAGGCAATGTCAGCATTATGCAGAACTTCGAGACTTTGAGGTAAGTAATCTTGGAACCTTAACGCTTGGACCCCAGGTGACAATTACACTGTGGAAGATTGACTACTAATGTCCTCTCTTTTCCTCCATTGCTTGGGTAGCATGTGCTGTGGTACCAAGACATAGAAACATGCTGGCTAAAGCCTCATAGAGCTTTGTGCTCTTCAACCCTTCAAGCAAGATACGTCATCTGAAATGTAGCCATAAAATATTTTCAACTATAAATTTACACATCGCAAACTGTCTAAGTTGCTGTGGGTACAAATGTCTACTGTTAATCTGGAGCCAGTCCAAGGTTGGACAGGACACACTCTTAGATTCAACAGTTCATTTGAACCGCTTCGTTGGACTGTTGATGGAAACCCAAGTGAACGAGGAGAGAACATGCAAACTCCACACATGAAGAGATGGGACCAGATTTGAGCAGTTATTTTGCAGCGGCAAGGCACCAACACTAGTGACTCTGTCCTCCACATGATCTGGACTAGGCAATGAAAGTCAGACATGCACTTCAGAGAGACAATACATTTGAGAATCATTGGTTTTTAGTGTGGTTTGTTTATATCAACAAAAACAGACTGTTGTGATGGAGGACCAACAGAAAATTTTGCAGAAAATAAAAATCCCATTACCTTCAACATTTGCAAGTGCATATCATTTCAGAGTTGGAATGAATCAGCTTATCAGCTGCTGCTAGTGGCCATTAGATGGCAAGGTCTATGTTGATTTAAAGAACAAGAGGGAACAGTACAAATGGTTTAGTGGATAGTGCTGTTGCTTTGCCGTTGTAAATCTCTGCTCTTGCAGTAGTGCTCTTTGGCAAGGCTCGTGTCCTCACTCGATACTTTAAGCATTCCCCAGCTGTATAAATATGTACATAATTTAAAGTAATTTAGTACACAAACCTAACATTATAAATCACTCTGGAGAGAATAAATGTACTGAAAAAAATAGCAATTGTGTAGCATGTGGGGAGACGGGACACACAATTCTTCAGTTCTTCAGTTCACCCACAGTTCGTTCACTCACAATTCATTAACTTCACTGCAGTTCAGAATCACACACAGACACACACACACACACACATACATACCTAGACACTATACCAACCGCCTAGTCATGGTAAACATCACCTAGTTGCCATGAGATCCCTTTTTAAGCCTTCACTCTCCACGGGAATAGAACTGTTCTTCTGGAGCAAGGGACTGAGTGCACAGACCTGTTCTGACCACTATTTTCCCCAACCTTTAGAGCACCAAATTAAGCACTGGAAACATGCAGAGCTGGAGCTGGGTTTGCAACCTTGTCTTCTCCCACCAACTAGTGCACCTGTCACAGTGGTGCAGACTGAGGGCACTGCTATAGATGACATACCTCTGCTTTACCTCCTTGGTCTTGACCTACAGTGACCAAGCAGCAGATCTCCACAAACTGTGAGTGTCGAGCTATGCGGCAGATGTTTGTGAGCCTACAGCAAGAGATACTGGTTGCTTTTGCAAATCTATAAGGCCTGGTTAATGGGGCTGTGGTGCAACTCCCAAGCAACTTCCAAAGATGAACCCCATTGATGAGACCTCAGACCTTCCCTGAAGGCTTTTAGTGGACTGCCATTGGCTAACTACCTGCCATTGGCCCCAGGAGAAATGGACCTGCCAGCTGACATTGCTGCTCACTGGCAATGCCCTAGTAGCTTCTAAATCCCCAGCGGGATCATCAGAAAGCTGTGTACACTGCTGTCCTAAAGAGATTGGGCTTAACCCTCATGGGAAACTGTAAGAAGCCTAGAAATCTCTGCAAAGGTTGACACCTTTGCCCAACAACTGCTTGAGGCCTGGACCAACTGGCTTCCTTCCCAGAAAAGAGGATGATTTCTGGATCACTGAGCTTGCTGCTCTGGAACAGTTCATAGTGCCTCTCTGAAAGAGGCCAACTGGCTGCGCTGTAACTAACCGAGGTCATTTAGTTGGTAGAGAATCACAAGGCAGTCTCAGGTCCTCCCCAAGGCTAGGCCAACCCAGAGCGTTGGTGTCGGAGGGAGGCCGGCCACATCAGCTACAGTGGCCCCGTCAGGAAAGTCAGGGTGATCCACTTCAGCGATGACACACCTCCAACCGCTTGGGTCCTGGAAAGGAGAGCTCTTACTCAAGCTAACACCTTCTACACTGTGGCAAGTGTTCATGGGCGGGAACACCATGTCCTGCTGGATTCAGGCTGCTCCAAGACCATGGTTGACAGGCACCTGATGCCACAGGGGGTATTGTACAGCAATACCTTGGTATCCAGACTCTCTATATCAGAATTTTTGCTATGAGGATGCTTGAAAATTAATACCTATATATTGGTATCTGAATGGAAACTTCTTCTACAATGAACTTTCTTCCCGAAAGTTATCCATAAAAATATCAAAATAAATGTAATAAATAAACAAATAAATATGGTACAGTACAGTACAGTACACTGTAAAAAATACTGCGTGTGTTGCAATAAACTTCATTGTATACAGTATAGTGATGAATATATTCCCTTCTAAACACCCGCTGGTGTTCGCCAGCTGTTTCTGCGCTTCCCCATGACTCTTGTGCTCACTCTGCACAACACTTACTGTGACTTAAGCTGGATAATTCAGCTGGAGGTCCATTGGTTCTCAGAGGAAGAGAAGGAGGAGGAAGGAACAAAAATCCTTCATATCAGGACAAGAGAACTTTAAAAGAAGTTTTAGAGCAGCAACTGCAGTGATCTCACTGAACAAGACCCTGATGTGAACAGGAGCCTTGCTTTCAACAGCAACAACTGCCGCAGTTATAAGGAGATTTATATAAAACCCTGTGAAGTCAAACAAAGTTCTATACTGTTTTTTTGCCCCAAATCCACCCCTCCTCCAATCAGAAGAAAACTGACGCAGCTGCCTTCTTCCACACAGCAAACCTCACAAGTCTCTCTTCTTCACTTTATTGATGATACCCAGTAAAACCTTTAGCCTTGTTTGTCCAAATTATCTGCAATGTTTTCAACTAAGTTTCATTTCTCAAATAAAACCATTTATTTAAATGCTGGCAGTGGGACTAACGTGGGAAGTGCTGTGCTGTACACACTGCACCGCGGTATAAACACCACATTCATGACCACATTAAGTCTAAACCGGTGTTTACAGTGTTTATCCTTCTCAGGGCTCCGTAGTCATACAGGTGTTTTTCGATGGGTTGAGAGAGCAATTTATTCATTTATTTTCCCCGTTTAAAACAGTGGGAAATAGACACTGCAAAAAATTTGGTACCCAACTTGTTTTAAATAGATTTCGGATACCGAGAGATCACTGTAGTAGAAGATGGTATGATAAAGGTTGACGTACCCATGGTGATATAAATTAGTACCCTAATGTCCAATTTTTTTACCTATTTTTTACCCCACCTAATCAATGGTAGCTGCCGTTGGTCCCCGCCTACATTTTCCCATAATCCTCGGCACGGCCTGGAGAGACTTTTGTATTGCTATAACATCACATCAACCACGACTACCAGAACCAGAACACCTGTATTGTCTTCTGGTAATCACAACTATGCAAACTGTGAATGTCCAAGCAGGGATGATGCCCAAAGTCTGTAACAGGATCGTGTCAGTGACTCGCACCCTCCCCCAAGTAACAGTCAGGACTCAACTCCACGTCTTGGTGAAGTTGTTTACACCAACTAAAATGACTATCATGCTAAGATCTTTTGCACCCTCTGAGAACATATCTGTGTCTACCTACCTGGCAAACATTCAACTGATATTTATTAAAAATGTACCTTGAAATGTACTTATTAAAGCAATAATGTGAAATATGGAAATATATGCAGTATCTTTACAAAGAAGCCCACACTCGTGTTAAGTGATGATAAAGACATTTGAAGAAATGATTAAATACCACTGATTTAATCCACTGTGCCACCACATCCCTCAGTACACTATTAACTAATGCTAAAGAATCATCTGACAGTTATTAAGCACACAGATAAAACTGATATTCTCCAGCCCAGTAGCAGCATGTCAGCCCTCAAATTTAGAAGGGAACGTCTTGCATTTCAAAACAACGTTCATTTTAAAGCAATGAATATATTTGCAGGTGCTCCTTTTATGTGGGCTCTCTGATTTATATTCATTCACTGGCCACTTTATTAAGTACACCTGTCAGGTACTTGGTGAGACACTCTTGCTGCAGGATCAGCAGGAAATCAGCGGCAAGGTGCTGGACGCACTCCACTGAGGTCCATGCTGGCTTGACAGCATCATGCAGCTTTTGTAGATTTCTCCTAACATCAGGCTGTACCTCAACCAAAACGTGCTCTGTTGACTTGAGAAATGGGGACTGAAGAGCAAAGGTGCTGCTGTGTTGGTGGAGATCATCACATCATCCTGGTGGAAGTATCAGTTTACAAAAAGCTAGACTCACCTCGAAGAGACGCACCTGGTCAGCAGTGATGTTTTGGTACTTTTTGGCATTCAAATGACGTTCAGTTGGTGCTGAAAGAAGAATAACTGTGGGCAGAGAAAATGTTCCCCAATCGCTAGTCTGTACTGTACCTAATAAAGTGCCTGGCGAGTGCATTTTGGTCAGGAGATAATGGTTTAATGAAGACTGTACTCCTTCAACCAAATAAATGTTAATTCTTTGTGATATTTTCAGTGCTGACCCATGGTGCTTCAGTCGCTAAGACGTTTTAAGAAAAAAATTTGCTTATTAAACATCCGATTAAATAATTCCAATAAAAATCCCCATGACACAACACACACCGACACATCTGTAAATAGCATTGTTTAACGTGACTGGCTGATGAAATTTTGCACATCAACTAATGGAAAAAAATATTTTCATTTACGAATTTATTTATTGAGCCCAAATGAGGACTCTGCACCGTGTGTTCATGTGACAACAAAGAAGCGACTGTTTGCCACTGACGGGGAAGGGAAGTGTTTCCATGTTCCTTTCTGGGCGTAACCTTGTATTGCTCCCTTGTGTGTAAATAAATGCCACGCTTGGTGTCTTCACTTCCCCCATCTGCACCATTACAATGTAAACCAAAAGTAAATTAGTACATCATAAGTAAACCATACACAATTCAAATATACAAATGCTGAGTTGTACAATAGGACTTTGTTGCATTTTTCTACTATTTTCACTCACAGCACCTGGGCTGTATGGATGTGGTGCTGTGGATGCGGAGGTGGACTGATGTCTTGTCCAGGGAAAACCCTAAAGCCTAATGCCCACTACCGCAGGATAGCCTCCAGACCCCTGCAACCTTGACCAGGACAACTGTTTAAGGACAATGGATAGATGGTTGCATAGAACAACGTTTTCGTAAATGCATTTGCAGCCACTCATTTAGATTCTTTCAAAGCGACACACAACAATCACAAATGAAGGCGAGTTTCCCCAACAGAAGGAGAGACGCCGACACAGACGCGTGAGCCTCAGTGTTCAGCCACTCCACCCTGGTGCGTGCGGAATTGATAGGGAGCTCTTTTGTACAGGTAACACGGTGCACGTTTATAGCGCAGATACGAGATCAGAGAGGTGTCGTCTGAGACCCTTTCCGAATTGAGAGGGATTCAACCGCTCTGAGCGGGTGAACAAGAGGCAGTCGCTGATAGACATGCGAACCCTCACTGAGAACCAAAGCGTTACAAAAGTACTGCCTTGTTATCGTGGCAGACGGAGGGGTCAGAACTCTTAAAATAAAAGTTAATAAATGAAAGAATAAATAAATGCAATAAAGTTTATCAGACGGCCACTGTAAGTCCAGGTTATCATAGGTCACGTGTGTCAAGTGGTTGAGTGGGTTCCTGCGCTACATGCTCGGTATAGTGAATAGCAGGAATATTATTCTCATAAGGAATGAAGCAAAATGCAATGCGTGCGGGCTGATATTGATCGTCGATCGATACTGATATTTATCGATCGTCGCTTGCTGACGCTGACACACTTGGCAAAGCAATGTTGTTCTCTAAAGCTCTGGTCCACAGCAGAAGCTCCTTCTGTAAAAATGTGGCTGTCTGAAGTGTTTTATGTTGAGTCATCAACATTTGACCTGTGCAAGAATTTTAGAAAATCTGCACATCGTTGTGGAAGTTATAAGAAAGTTGTTAGACAGTGTTGTTTAACCCTGCGACCCTCTGTGACCCTTCGACCCCCCCCCAGCCCATCTCTGTATGTAGATGGAGGTGCAACATCTCAATGTTCTGTCTCTGTCTGTATATATTGTTGTGACCAAAAAAAAGGGATTGATTTTTATCTTTTTTACAGGGGTGTCTTAAAATTTCTGTTATTAGAAACAGAAAGAGGGTAGTAACTTAAAACGCCCGACGGAAACTGCGAAAATGCAAAAAAAAAATGCTTTGCGGAGGCGGCCAACATGGTACGAGAAACACTTTGTTTACATTTTATAGCCTTATCTCATCATTAGCATATCTGATAACTTTCCATACTTATTTCACTTTATTTTACTGAAGTTATTAACACTTACTGTAGCTGAGCAAGTTTTAATGGGGCGCAGAGTTTATATTATGCACATTATGGCAGCAGAGTGAATCATTTACTATTATGAGAGAACAAACTTATTATACATGCAAAACTGCACTGTGAAAAATATGTATCTTAATGCAACCCTCATTTTTTTTTCTGTCCAATAGTGACGTGAGTAATTTAACCTCCCTCACTTTGCGGCTGGAAACTGCGTCTGATACTTTCACACGTTACAGCACTTTCTGCTAAAATTTCTTTAATAATTCAGTCAAAAAAAGTTTAATAAAAATCCAAGAACACAATTTTGCCTTTTGAAGCGTTCAGATTTGAATTAAAACATAGCCCTTTGTGTTAGAAGTCGTGCATCTGCAGAGGTAAATTGATTTATAGTGACACAAGGACACAAATAAGGTCCGATTTATTTATGAAGCAGCGTGTGCCGTATAATGAGGACCTCCTACACACACACACACACACACACACACACACACACGCAGACACACACATGGTGAGATGAGAGATGGCAACGGAGAAATTTCCGCCTTGCTCTGCCCCCACTGCGGTGCTGGGGAACATTTCTCATCTCCTCTGACGTTGTCTGATCACCACCCTTTAAAGTGCTTTTGCCTCGCACAGAACTTTGAAGTCATCATTATATTTTTCAGAGACATTCAGAGACAACAGCTGGAGCTGAGAAATTCAGTGCAAAACTCACAGTGCTTCCAGAACTTCTTTCTTTTTTTTTTTTGTCTTTGTATTCTGGGAAGTGCTGAAGTGGGCTTGCAAGATGTTGCAAAGGAGAAAATTATGTTTGCTGTGTCCTAAGTCCACGTTCTCAGATGAATTTGTAATGAAATTGAAGTAAATTACAAAAACATATAGACAAATGCAGGTCCTAGGAGACCATTTTGAATATTTTTTTGTACGTAATTTTACATGTCATTTATAGTGGATTTTTTCCACACCTCCCTTAGGTTTTCCATTTGTGATTCCAGCAGCCTTTGCATATAAGGATGGAAGAAGCGTTTATGTACAGAATGTTTAAGATAAAGCTTTTTTGAACTTTATCCGCTTTGCTATAAACATGACCATGCCAAAAATCCACCTGTCACACTGTGTGTCAGCCAGCAAACTGCTGTGTTGGGGGAATCTTCATTATATAACATTATCTGGATAGGTTGGACTGGACAAGGGTAGATGGTGCCAAGACTGTAAAATATCTTCCTCCTCAAATCTGACTCTAGTTTAATGCCAGATCAGATGGAACTGGATTTGAGCTGGTATTCTGGCAAATGTCCTGTCACTTTTAAACAGGAGAGAACTTGCAACGGGGAAAAAAACTTCAGATTAAATAGCAGTTTTATCAGAAGGTCTCATAGACAAATAATCTCCTCCTGTGTGCATTAAAGGCCAAAGGCATGAACACACAAAAAAAGTCATTTATTTGGGACCTTTGAGCGTTCTGACCTGCAGCGTTGACCTCGGGAATCATAGCAAGGTCTGGGGATCCCAGGATTCTGCTTTCTCAGTTCAGAATCTAGCAACACACCAGCAACTACTTCATCTCACACTGCTATAGATGCAAGTAATAAAAATAATAGATATGTAGTTAAAGAATTCCCAGATGTGCAGCTGGGAAATTAAAACCACAGGCTACTGGCATAGATTCTTGAACACAAACTTATAAAAGAAAGACTGGAGACCAGAAATACTCAACTACGGACGACGATTATGGAAGCCATCACTGGTCAGGGACTAGAAGCTGCTCTCCACAGGTACTTCACTCTCTCTATCTAGCTATCTATCTATCTATAATGTCAGGTTAGACTAGAAGCTGCTCTCCATAGGTAGCTCACTCTATCTATCTATCTATGTGAATGTCTGTTTGTCTATCTGTCTTTGTAAGGCTGCATCCTCCAGTGAGAAGGTGTGCCAGGGTAACTTACTGAAAACCACGCAGTGTGTCACACCCTTCCTGACTCAGGCTAATGTTGGCTGTGTGGACACAAAAAGGAAACTAGTTCCTGACTCAGCCGCGGCAGCAATGACACAGGAAAATGTGCCGATACTTCGAGTTAATGTCAAATTTTAGCAGTGCATAAAATTATTTGCAATCTTGCGAAGTCACAACAGACAGCACACCCCCACACGCACACTCAAAATAAATGCAGCAGAATAAATATTGAACAAACACTCGTGAAAACATTTAAGAAAATTGCAGAAGAGAATAAATTCAATTAACCGTTTTCAAAAGACTCATTATTCTAATGGCAGGAACTACTTCCTACTTCGTGTCACACCGACGGTCCCAGCCTTTAACAGCCATCAATTAACATAAATCTAAACAAAATCACAGCTGAAATAGTAGGTTTTATTTTATTATTAATCCATTAGCTCCCTCTTTTCCTCCATATGACTTACCGTGTTCAGCTAATAGTGTCGGTGTTTTACTTATTTATAGAACATGGTGTTTTTCAGTTGAGTAATTCAGGGTAAACACCTATATCATGAGTCTCACACTCCACAGCAGGAGTGGCAAGGCAGCTGTTCTAACCACTAATAATAACAATAATAATAATAGTAACTAAATTATTTAATTACATAATTAATTTGATTTAATTAATTTAAAAAATTTTGAATTAAACCTAGTATTATTATTATTATTATTGACGATGATGATGATGAATTAAGAATTTGCTTCTTGGGGTGATTTTACAGAGCGAATTAACCCCATTATGTTGTGAATGGGTGTACTAAATTTTGAAGCCACATTTTTTTTTTTTTTACAAACTTTTAAACTTCTAATGTGAACCCAACCAGTCATGTTCCCTTGGGCAAGAGTTTCTGAGGGCAAAATAGCTTCCTGGAAAAACAAAGCATAAAGATTGCGAGTGGGCTCCAACCGCGAGCACACGAGAAGCGACTGGGTTGCCCTCCGGCTGGTTTGTTCCCTCTCCCTGAGCACAGCTGACCTCAGAAACCATGCGTGATGACGGCACAAATCCATCCATACGATTAAAATCCCTGCAAAAAATGCTGTGGAATATTTTCCTACACCAAGCCAGCCTTGCTAGATAATTTCCCAACTGTTTGTGAACATTTGCTACATTCCCTCTTAAACAATCGTGTCTTTGATGCGCAGGCCAGCAAATAAGAAGCACTGAGCCCCACATCTGAGCAGAAAGGTGTACATGTAAAATCCCACTGGGCAGGCAGTAGGGCAAAAAAAAAACATCATATTTTTTGTACGTAAGTTTTTGCATTTATGAAATATATAAACCATCCTTGTTTTTACTTTTCTTCCCAGCAGCTCCCTCAAGGCTCTGGACTCGGCTGCCAATCATTGTGAGAGTCAGCGAAAGGCAGCGAAAGGCAGAACGGAGTCATTCCAGGGATTTGTCTTCGCACGCTGCCTGCGTCCGACTGGAATGGAGTCTGTCAAAGCTCGGGGCGTGTGTCGTGTGTCAATGCAAATGTGGCTTCCTATCACACCATTGGTCTCATTCCAAGCCACGTCGGGGCAAACCTCCGCGTCTCTCAATTCTGGTTTGTTTCACATCAGGCCACGAGAGCTGTCATGCCACACTGAAACACCAGAGCCACGCTGACACCGCATTTGGCTGCGCACGATAGGTGCACTGCGAAAAAAAAAACACACACCCATCCATCACACAATGAGGCTAAGCTGTTCCATGAAATCACCCCATTAGGTTCTCATGGCGAGGCCATCAACTGCAAAAGTAACCATTATTTATGATAAACCGAGCTGATAAAAAATGATGTGAGTATGAAGAATTATTTTTTATCTCTGCTTTTGATAGTATAATGAAGATAACATTTTGTGAATAACCGCCGATTCAGCGAAGGGTGGCAGATGTTTAGGGCTTTTCCAAGAGGCATAGAGTGTGAGACAAAGAACAACCTTGTTGGAGATACACTGATGATTCGACTTGCAAATCTGTCGCATAAAAAATAATGCTGACAAGTGACACTGTCTTCACTATGTAAAACACGCAAATCTGGTGCTGTCAGAAGGCCTTTTCGATATTATTAACAACCTCTGGCCTTCAAAATCTTGGGGCCTATTTTGGACCTTTTTGTTGGGGCTTCAGATTGTTGGGTTTCTTCAGATTAGATTTCAGGACTGTATCCGATTCGCCTGTATATAAAAAAAACAATATCTATATTTATAAACTTAAAGTATGACAAAATCTGTTAAAAACAAAACTAAATCTTTATTGGTTGTAAAGTAAAACGGCCAAACATTTACAATTTCCAGTACGCACAAAAGCTTAAGTTGATGGGGATGGGACAGTGGGAAAGATAACTACATCTACATCTGCTTGTGGACCACTGGTTGAAGATCACTTCTAATGGGCCTTCTTTAGATTTCAAAGCTGGAGGTAGCTACCTTAGTCTGGAAACTTTGTTGGGTCTTATTGGGTGCAGAAGGTTCAAGATTAAGACATTAAGGCTCGGAAAACTCACACAGGACGGATAGATAGATACATAGATAGATAGATAGATGAACATACATTACTAAAAGGACCAGATGTACTGTTTGGAGATTTATCTTTACGTTGACTGTCTGAGGATGTGAGGAGAGTAGGCAGGGAGTATATAGTAGATTTTGTGGTAGAAGAAGTGTGACTGTGCTAACAAGCTGAAGAAGAATCTGCAACCATGCATAACAAAAGAGAAGAGTCCCACCCCCCACCTTTTGATCTGTCCTCGAACACTAGTGGTTATTGTTTCCATGGAAATGCAGAGGTTAATACCCTGGATTTAGCCAGAAAGCAGCGAAATCGAAACCACCGAGAGGCAAAAACCTTTCGGGGGTTTGAGAGAGCAGGTGTGCATTTCTGTTCGAAAATGTCTGATACAAAGCATCGCACAGAAAAAAGTGCCTGTCGCACAACAGGAATGACTGAGCTACAGGTAAACATATATAATTATAAATTATTATAACATACAACTATAAATTGTAGCATGAAAAGGGGATGTGGATGATATTACAGGTCGGTAAGATGAATAATTGATTTTGGTGTAAATATGCATATAAGTGAATTCAATTTATTTATTTTTTATTTATTATCATTGTTAAATTTTTGTGCCCGAATTCCAACTTGGGTTTTTGAACATGAGGCCGTAAGTGTGAGTCTGCATGCACATCTTGGTCTGGGAGGTCACGTATGGGGGAAGATGGTCATACTATATTTGCTCGCGGATTATTAATTCACGCGATGCCGGCTTCACCCCCCATTGGTGAGAATTGTTAAAGTAGGAAATCAGGTCCCAGTAACTGCATCACCAGTGAGCTGAGTGAGGAACCGAGAACCTGGGAACAATTTTAAAATATTTAAACTCCAGAAAAAGGACAATGCTATCACTCCAGGTACAAAAATAAATAATTCTTTCTTTTTCGACAAATGAACTGACAGCTCATTGCAGGACTGGCTAAATTTAAACTGTCTGAATTCTAAAAATAGCCTTGAGAGAAGCTGGCAAGGATGAGAGGATTGAGAATCTCGGGGAGCGTAACAGACGAAGGAGGTGAGAGCGCCAATGAGCTGCTGACAAGCGAAACCACGTGGAGACCTTGAGCTGTTAGCAGTGATAAAGACATGCACGCACAGACGCACACACACACGCAGTTCACAAAGCCTATCGTATCCGGGAAGTTTCTCGGATGATACAACCATCTACCGAGCAGACCCTAAGTAGGAAGGCTACTTCAAAAGACAAGAGTTTAATTGGGGAGACTAAAAATAAGATCTGGAACCTGACATTTGAATGAGACCCTTCGCTGAAGCCTTCCCTCATGGTGTGTGATGCGAACCCCTGCAGCACTGTGCACTCATCATCATTAGCACTCCGAATAGTGGAGCATCACAGACCGTGACTGAGCTCGACCATGAACCTCTCACGTCTCGCTCTTCTTCTTGAGCACAAACAAACTAATGTCTTGTTTTGTCTCAATTATATGCTGCTTTCACCTTCTTCTGTTTTGGTCTCTCACACATCTCTTCCCACCTCCTCACGTTCTCCGCTTGCACGGCTGCACAGTAATGGACTCGCCGTCCCGTTGCGGATCGTGTGGTGATAATGAAAATGCGAGCCTCAGCCAGAGCGCCTTCAGCAGACCGTTGCAGTCCCATGGGCGCAGCTGGCCGGTGTTATCAAATGGCTCCATGGTGCTCGGAGGAGGCTGACAAAGAGCCATGTGACCAAATTACCCTATCAAGGGAAGTGTTTCCCCATTAGCCAGGCTTTTATTCAACAAACCTCCAAAAACATCAGCACAAATGATGCTGAGGACCGCATGTGCATGGGTGGGCCTTTGTTTACAAGCTCCACACCCACGTTATTAGCGGGTTGGAAAATGCTGGTCACATCAGGGATGAAGAGCAAACCTGCTACTTTCTGAGGATGGGGCTGAGTGTGGGAATGCTTGACAGGCAAGCCAAGGACAGGCGCCGTTTATCCTCCTCCAAGTTACTATGGGAACGCCTGTTGCTAGGACATGAGGAACGAGCAGGCAATCAGATTTGGAGAGCTGTGTAATAACATTATGTTGGAAGGGAAAGGGGGGAAAAAGCCCCACTAACTACGGAAATAAATTTGATTTTGAACGCGGACGCCTTTAATATCCCATCACTCTTAAAGAGGGGCGGTGTGGGTGCGGAAACGGGTAGCAGCAGGAGTCCCCGGCATCGAGATTAGCCGTCGGCTGTGTCGCGCCCGTCACTCATCTCCCGTGCGCCCGCCTGCCTGCCTGCTCTGTCTTCTCTGCACATGGTCCAGGGGTTCAAATCCCAGGAGGAATTCAGTCTTCATAGCCTCACCTGTGATCGTACACCGAGGTAAATGAACTGTAAAATAATGGGTACCATGAAATGCAAAAAGAAGTCTGTTTTAAGGGATGGACGGGTTAGGTAAGCAGGTACAAAAAAGTAATAAAGTTCCGGTGATGCCGGAACATCTAATGATGTTCATGGAATGAAACAATGTGCATTAATATAGCCCTTAAAACATTTGGCAGCTCAGCACCACATATACAACCAATTTGTCTCGCATGTGGGAATTGAAAAGAAGTAGCCTGTTCAGCCTTTGTCACAACGGACAACTTTGGAGAGGGGATGATGACGTGGTGCTTCCAGAGGGTGCTGCATACAATCTTGCCAGTGTCCACTGAGACACAATCATCCTCTGAGCCTCAGTAGCTCACCCTGAGGACATGTGGCGGCTCCCGCTCGCCTACGGTCAATTTAAAGGCACTAGAATCAATTTGAGAAGCTTGTCCTGTGTACCCCGTCGTAAACCACACCCCCCTGTTTATTGAATAATTAAAACCACAGATTGGATTAACTTTGAGCAACAGAGGCCTGTGCACATGCTGTCCTTGGCAAACGTTTCCTAGCGTGGCGACACCAAAAAAAAATCCTGTACAGAGACGTAGAAGGCCGACCCGGCCGAGGAAACCTATCTCTTTCGCCATATTTTAACTGCAACTGAAACACTGCAGCTTGTATTGCCTGTGGAAGACATTACATAATCCATAACCTCGTACGATCTTCAAGGGCTCCACGGCATGTGACTGTGCACATTTTACATATGACTTTACCAACAACGGCGCTTTAGATTGCGTTCCTAATATGAGAAAGATCCGCACAGTGTAAAACACCCCGTGCTTCATTTCTGGGCTTGTCAAAGCAGCCCCCAGCTAAGTTCTTGCCTACCCTAGTCTCTGATAGATGTTTTTCTGAATTGCTATATATCTCCGCTCCCCCACGCCATCAGTCCTTGCCCCATCGACTACCCATGGAAATGAAGACATTACAGCCTCTCGCCTGGAGGATAAATACAAAATGAGGGAGGAAAAAAAAAGAAAAACAGAACCAACCCCTGGTTTCCTTGGCCAGGCTGTTGGTTCCACCTGCTACTTTTGGGCAAAGAAGATTTGGTTAATCTTCATCCCAAGCCATGCTCCTTTTTTTTAATTAAACAGGCACGATATAAGCCTTTAGCCTTCTCAGGCTGCAAGAACGATAAGCGTAGATACTCAGTAATTCTTCTCAATATATGCCAGCGCTTTGGTAAGAGAGTAAGGCAAGAAAGGATAAAACGGAACAGAGTATGTACAGAGAGAAGAATGCTTGGAAATATGGTCTAAAAGCAACTTGGTCGACCACAAACACATCAACATGAAAATATGATTTCAGCTGCTCCACACTGGTTACGCAGGCCTGCCAAGTGGAACAAATGGAGATATCTTGCTAGTGGAATTGGGAGGATTATGCATAATTCTTAAGTTTAAGAAGACCACATGGTGTCTTACTGTTTGTGAACCGAGAGCTCAGGCACGAAATCCAGGGCAATGCTGTGTGCTGTCAGTCATCGTTTGGATATCGATACCAGCGTCTGTGGCCAAGATCAACGTCTGGGACCGGCTGTCCAACATGGCTTTCATTAATATAAGATTCCACCGGAAAATACTGACTGAGAAAAGCCAACATTACAGTGGGCTTAAAATTGTGACGCAAAAATGTTCGGCGAAGATGATGCTTCTTTCACACTGATGGTACCAAAGGGCTGCAAAAAGAAACTTCAAAAGTGGGCCTCAAAAACGTGGCACAGAATTCAGGGATCACACAGAACGGCAGACCCTAACAATGAGCTGTAACAATGCGAGTCATATTACGCTGACGTGACTTGACAGTAAGCTGTCACTAAGAGCCTTGACAATGGGCCCCGAATCATGGAACATAAGAAGAAGGTTGTAGGGGACACGAGCGTCCCCTTTTGCTGAAGCTGTAAGGAGCACAGCTTCCACGGACTAACCTCTCTGAGCCCTCCTGCCCAGGGGCGAGGCTCTTTTGCAAAGTCGCACACTGTGCCAGATGGCTCCATCCAAAGGGCACCACACAAGGTTCAAATTATGAGTGGCTAATTTTAGCCTCTTGCCTATCAGCGCATCTATGATGTTGAACCCAACATGGCCTGGTTTTCAGGTTCTACAGCTGTGCAGGTGTGTGGCTGCACCTAAACGTCTCAACCACTGCTTTTAAGTGGAAGAGTTTCAGTTAAAAAAGTTCCATTTCCTTACGCAGTAGTGTTGCCCGCTGTTGGGCTGTTTGTGTTGTCGTTCATCTTTATCAAGAGCTGGGTGTATAATTCTGAAAAAAAGCTATAACCAGAAAGCTCAAATGAACATAACTGTCGTGATGTTGCAACCATGTGCTCTGTGCTTGGATTACTTCAGTAAAACAACCCAGGTGCATAAACTGATGGCATAAATTTGCCATACTTACTATCCAATCTCAGCAGATGGAAGTATCCGCTATGGAAATGAATTACAGTAAACGGATGTGCGTGTTTTGCAGAGATGTGCTATCGGCACAAATGAAGGCACTTGACCCCACACACGGCTTCGCTCCTGACTCGAAGATGGAAGAGGTCAGCATCACTTGAGACCGCGTTGTTTGTCTTCCACGATTCATCACAGGAGTGATGCTCACTAGATGTGTACCGATTAATCCAGTTTGCGATGAACAACAACAAATATCATTTATTATTTTGTCATTGTCCTGCTTCCACTGTAGCAGAAAACGTAGAGAATGCACAAAAAATACAAACTAAAGATTATTTCCCCACAAAGAAGCTCATCTTGAGATTTAAAAAGGCATCCATGGTGTAACTTTGAGATGACAAGTTGCAAAAAAATGTGAAGAACACTATAAATTACCTGCTTGGGGTTTAAAAATTATGACAGTTATAACATATAGAGTCCGTTTTTGTCCCAGTTGTACAAATGCTATTGCGTTACTGTGTCTCCTATTTAGTTAAAATCTTTTCTTCACATTATTGTAGTTAAATACTCTCCACACTAAACTCACTATATTCCTCCAGACCAGAGGGAATAAATTTTAGCTGCATTTTTTTTCATGCAAGAAACATATTGCAATGGCTTATTTTATAAGGGTTATTTATTTCACAGCCTCTCATTGCTGTCCAACATTAACAATTTTTACCTGTTCTACTGAACTGATCAAAATCACGAAAACACAACAGAGGTATAGAGGACTGAGAGAGAATAGTTTTGTTGAAATATAAATCGCAAAAAAAAAAAAAAAAACCCGGCAGTGGGAGGACTCCCCAAAGCTCCAGAAAAGGTTCCTTATTATTTTCCATCCATCCAGTATCATTAAACCGCTTATCCTGAGGAAGGTTGCAGCCGTCTTGGAAGCAGAGGGCACTAGGCGATGGGATTCCAGTCCAGCACAAGGTGACCAACCACACAGACACACTCACCTACACACGTTATGGGCAATTTAGTAACCAATTAACTCGAATCACATGCATTTGGACTGTGGGAAGAAATCAGAGCACCCAGAGGAAACTCGTATAGAGAATATGCAAACTCCAGATCCAAGATGCTGCCCTTTGTGATGGTTATTCTCATTAATATTATTAACAGAAGTAGTGTTGGGGTGGCACCGCGAGTAGTGCTGCTGTCTCATAGCACCTTCACTGTTCAGGCGTGGGTTTGTATGTTCTCCCTGTGTCTACATGTCCTATATCTGGTTTCCTCCAACAGTCCTCCTCCAATATGTACTTCAAGATTAACTGACTGCTCTAAATTGCCTAAAGAGGTCCTCCAGGTTGGTCCAGGTGATGGACGTGGGGCTAACAACCCCACCATGTACAAATACAGTTGTTTCAGAACCTGAAAGGAAGACTAATCTTCTTGGGAGTGGAGAACAGTAGACCGACTACAGGGAGGCCAGGGTTCTTCATGGACCATACTGCTGTGAAGCAAATTAGTTTATTGTTGTTGTTTTTGCCGAAGCAAACCATGAATAATTTGTTAGAAGAAGTGAAAAGTGAGAAGCCTTGAAGTCTCTCATGAGTATGAAAGGGAATGAATAAACACGCAACAATATATAAAAGAGGCTAAGATTCAGACTGGAACTGAGCAAGAAACTAGTGATTTTTATACACGTTCTGGAGAGGAGTCGTTGATTTCGTCTATTGTGTCACTGCTGTGTCATGAAAAGGACATATTCATATCTGCCTGGAGGTAAGTGCCGACACACCGAAAAGGCACATAATGCATCTAATAGTTACAGGCAAATTGCCACATGAGAATTTTAAGTGAGGGTTTCGGTTAAGCTGATGTCTGCATTGTTTTGCCCCCCCCCCCCAAGATGGTCTCTCACAGGTCTCCGTGGGCCCACCGTGGCCGACCCCATCCACCATCAGTTTCCCCAGGTGGCTGGCTGTCCCGCTACAACCCAGGAGAGAGAGACCCAGGAACCGGTGGAGGGGCCAGCGGGCGAACGCACTCAGAAGTAAGTCACTGGAGCAGAGCAGCGAAATGAACCCCCCCGTCAGTCCAGGGGCAGCCTGCTGGCTGCTATTTTTGGGGACAGCCAGATGCGGTTCCAATTAAAATGGCTCAGTGCTGCAGAAGGGAGGCTTAGGCATTCATTAAAAACAAACAAGCCGTGTCACACCAAGCGCCAGCTCCTTCGTCGATACCGTCTCGCCGTTGCAAAGCGACGGGTCCGATCGGCTCGGATTCCTGCCATACACATGTGCTGTGAGGTCAGGGGCTCCACAGCTGCAGCCCCTTTTATTTTGCCGCTTAGGAGATGTTCGTGATGAAAGGAACTCGCACTTCTGACTGTTTACCTTTACTTAGCATTATACATCAACTTTAATCTGTTTGTGGAAGCAAATCAAGTTTGGTACTGAGCTCGATGGAGCGATAGCAGCCGTCTTCCCAAGACACACGTCTGTTTACCTTAACTTCAGTACGGCACCTTCAGTCCCAAAACGATATTTCATACGTAAGAAACATATGATACTTGATTTAATTAATGAAATATTCATTATTAGGTCAGATCTCTCTGGGGACCAGCTCCAGTCAAGTAAAGCCAAACTGCAAATAGGGCTGAGCAAAGTGGGGGGCTGAACCACAACATCACAGGTAATGAAGCGAATATGCCGTGTTATACAAGGATGATGTCACACCAAACCACTGACATCCGGTACAGGTGGCTATACTTTTACCAACCAAGTTGGTCGTGTGCATGGTGATGTGACAGTAACCGGGCGCCTTCGCACAGCCGTGTGTTCCAAAAGTCCCGAAATGCATTTGCAGCGGTTTTGGATTGGTTTTCAGAAAGGAGGTGGCTACAAGAGCCCTGCTGTTCAGTACCTTGACAACCAACTCCTGCATTGCAGCCTGTTGTATATACAGTATAAGAGCGGGATTATTGATGGTAGCACGCACAAAAAGATGCTCACTTATGTAACCAGCTGCGGGGGACCATGCTTGCGCCTACGCATATCAACAGCGATGTGCTGATGGCTTGTGGGTTTTTTACATCCCAAGCACCAGCGCCTTGTATAAAAATTGCACTTTAGCAGGTTTGTTCTACGTGTTGTGCAACTTCACCTTGAAATGCAAATATGTGCTGAGGGTGAGGTGGTGTGGTGCAAACAGAGCATACATGGTATGTTTACAGCTTACTGATGCCCACGGTGTATCTCCATCTGAGGTTTCCATATGTCTATAAGTATGTCATTTCCCCAGGCTGCAGAGATCACCGACAAACAAATAACTGTATAATCATTCACAGATCTTTATGAACAATAGAATTTATGTCAAAAACAAGGGTGTGCACAGACAATAGCAGCTAACTGTTATTATGGTAACCTAGGAATTGCTAAGTTTTAATTATATAGAGATTTAATTATTGTGCTCATTTATCAACTGATTTTTTTGTGTTTTTTTTAACGTGGCACTTTTCAGGTTAAGTATTTACCTTAGGGGGTAACAATCGAGGCTGGATCCTGTATACAGCGTGAACCAGAGGTCTTTTGGTCCTGGTCCCATAACTTCTTACCCACCACGTGACCTGATGACCTTGAAAGGGGTAGATCCTACAGCCGCACAAAGAGGTGCACAACCATAGGGAAGAGAGAAGAGCAGCACAGGAGGGCCAGATGCCCCATTTCACGGGGCAGGACCAGTGAAAGCTAATCACTCCAGGAGAGGATAAATCCATTTGCCAAATTGTTTGCTTTAATAAGAGAAACAGGTGGCAGGAATGGGGGAAGGGGCGCTTTTTGTGGTGCCAGCCAGCCTGCTGGGCTGCTGCCCTTGTGTCTGTTTGGTCATTCTCTTTCCTAGGAAAGCTCAGCTCTCTGGGGGTTATATGTACACTTCTGCTCTTTTGCAGTAACGGTTGAAACGTGCAATAAAGGTTCCGTTTTATGAAAGTTGGAAGATGTTCTCGAGCGATTAATCGTACGGCAGCGGCGTGTCATTCTTTCAGCCCAGTAATGTCGAAGCCGTAATGTGGTCGTGTTGAGCGGTTTTAAGCGGGTAAAGTTTAACTGTTGAGAGCCTGAAAGAATCGTCTTACTGACATGTAAACAGGGTACAGGAGACTGCTTCCGCTAGCAGTACATGGTCTACGACACAAACATATGTTTAACAGTTTACCTTTTACGGGGTACAATCTTTAGTGCAAGAACGCTGTGCATTTCTCTAGAGATGTGCCCTATTGTTCAGTCATGAAAAAGCAAAATTGGAATATTTACAAGGCTAAACTGCAGCTGGGTTGGATTACAGTCTTAGTGGCATTTTTAAAGCGTGATGCTAAATCTGAATGTGCAACTGGTGAGAATGTTCCTGAGCATTGGGTGCTAAACTCAGACGTTACCGTTGTAACGTACTGCCAGCATAGGCCTTCCTAAATAACATGATGTGGGTGTGTGCCAAGCCTGGATCAGTGGCCCCACGCTGGTGGATAAACTCAGGGTAGGGGCACTTGTTCTGTAAGACAGTTTATAAAGAGGATCATGGCTTAGTAATATGAGACTCAGTCGTGCCCACATTTGTGTAATATCAGCAGGAGACTGATGGTGATGGGTACAAACACGGAACTATTCTCACTTTGCCTGGATCCAAATTGCTGCGGTAAGTGGGATTCCACTTGTGGCTGGCGAGTGAGACGCCAAAAAGCAGTTTGTCTTCCCAGGAGTCGTGTCACACGTTGCGCACGTAGACGATGGTCACTGAACTATCTGTCATGCCGGGCTGATTTGAAGAAGGAGCAACAACTGTTCTTGTCAAACTGCATCTGATAGAAGGATACACAAGAGCTGGGACTGTGGCTGTGGTTAACATGGTGTTTGGAGCAGGCCTAGTCAACCCAGAAGGTCTCGCCAGGCTGAGCTTTGCTCTCATTAAACTGCTAAGGGCCCTGGAAGAGAGTTAAATAGATTCTGTCAGGGCACTAAGTTTAATATGGTTGTTAACGTATTCAGTGAGAACAAAGGCTGCTTGGAGCTGACCCTCCAGGAGAGCAGTAAAGTAGCCCTCATTTACAGCTGATATGCTTAAGGGAGTTTCATAAGTGCAGAGGTCTTCTCTGCTGGCTTCATTGCCATGCAGGACTTGTGGAAAATGTGAAACACAGGGATGCTTGTGGTCACAAGTGGGGAGAGAAAGATCCTGGTTATATCGATGAAAAAACAGTGTAAGAATCCATTATGGTTCCTTGCATTGGATAAAGTGACAACAAGCATTATGTTCACATTGCTCACCCCATTCTGACATTCTAGGCTAGATAGATAGATAGATAGATAGATAGAGTGAGGTACCTGTGAAGAGTAGCTTCTAGTCCCTGACCAGTGATGACTTCCATAATTGTCATCTGTAGTTGAGTATCTCTGGTCTCCAGTCTTTCTTTTATAAGTTTGTTTTCACAAACCTATGCCAGTAGCCTGTGGTTTTAATTTCCTAGCTGCACATTTGGGAATTCTTTAACTACATATCTATTATTTTTATTACTTGCATCTATAGCAGTGTGAGATGAAGTAGTTGCTGGTGTGTTGCTAGATCCTGAACTGAGAAAGCAGAATCCTGGGATCCCCAGACCTTGCTATGATTCCCGAGGTCAACGCTGCAGGTCGGAACACTCAAAGGTCCCAAATAAATGACTTTTTTGTGTGTTCATGCCGTTTGCCTTTAATGCACACAGGAGGAGATTATTTGTATAGAAGACCTTCTAACAAAACGGAAATTTAATCAGAAGTTTTTTTTCCCCCATTTAATGTTCTCTTCTCCTCTCTCCTGCTGCTTCCACATTAGCAGGAAAACTGATGTGTGAAAACCCGCAGAGCATGGAACACGGGTGCACACTGACTGCAGTCAGCTCAGCGTTTGAGTTGCAGATTCAATCCCAAACTATATGACCAGTAATACACCACCTGTTGTGCACAGGCATGGCAAATCCAAAATTTTACCCAGTAACCACATTTTCTATATATTACTTAATTCATATATATTACTTCTGATTCCTGCAGCTCACTTGCTATTAAATTGTCCTAGTTCCATAACACTGGGTTACATCCAAGCTGGCATGACTTGCTTTATTATTGACAGCCTCAACAATGGCAGAAGGAAAGCAAGAAGGTGGGCAAGGGATTGAGAGTGAAACTGAGGAAAATTTGTAAGGTGAAAACTGATGAACCCTCAAACCTGCAAGCCTCTGGTAGGAGAGACGTGTCTGAGGAAAAAAGATCCCACCGTCATCAAGGAAAAGGTAAGAAAAAAAATGTGCATATATCAAAAACAGTATGTTACCAATCTTCTCTTATCTCGAACTCTATTTCATTGAAGGCAATTTAAGCCTAGAAGTTGATATAATGAAGGTAACTCGGTTGAGGGACAACAACCAGGTTAGTTAGAATGCTAAGGTTTCCATGTAGTGCTTTCTGAAACATTACTTCCCCATCTACACATGAAAGACCTTAGTGTTGCCATCGCCATTCTTGTACAAGGAAAGTACGGCAGGTGTGAAGTTCCAGCTCTTCCTCCAACATTATCGGATACTGTTAGACACAGCATCCAACCCCGGAGAAATAAACTTAATGGGCTTTTTAATTTTCTATAAATGGAAGCGGCACGGCCTTGCACATCATAAAAGATTCATCAGCATGAGCATTCGGTTTTGTGAATGGCCTGTAGGTACAAGCACCTGGACCTAGAGCGACAGCATGAAAGCGTGATCAGAGCTCATAAACATTTCGCAAAACGACTAAAAACTGGCGACTATTAGTCTCTTGGTACTGGTGGTGCTGATCAACCGCAGCTAAAAATGATGCATGTGGGTAGTCCACGGTCATCCATCTGCTTGACAAAACATTAAGAATGGGGTCTTGATAGGCGAGTTTCAATTAGAAAAAGATTCTTCCAATTATCCTGCCTGATGCCCCCGGCGGTAGGGCTCATCTCCGTGGAACTCCTGCTGCAAGGAGCTGCCTGTTGCTACTATGAAAGTAATTTATAGTTGTCCCTAGAAGAATTGACACCCCTTCCAAGAGTCCAAGTTAAACGTTAAACATCTCAGTAGAATTCGGATTAAACAAATGTGTTTTGCGGTCAACGAACGAATCTGACATTGGTGTAATAAACATCTGTCCATTATTCTTAAGCCCTTGTTCAGGTTCAGGGTCACAGTGGTGCAGAGCCTCCCTGGAATCACTAGGCGCTAGACTAGGAGACCATACCCTGGGTACGATGCCAGTCCATCACAGGGTATCCACACATACACACTACAGGTAGATAGGCCAAACACCAATGTCATTATTTCATCAAAAAAGCACAAGAAAATACACACATGTACTTTTACATTCCTAATCCGTTCCCGAAACTCTGACTTGTTCTGCGAAAATGTAAATATAGAGCCTCCTTTCCCCTCCCCCCAAAAAATCCCAATCAATTTCCCCGAAAATAAGACTAAAATGCTGCAAAACACTAAAGCGACTGTCACATTTCAGAATAACAGCTCATCACAGGTGTGTTAGTTTTCAATTGCGCAGTTCAGCTGGAAAAGGCATCAAGTATTCAGAATGTAAATGGGGGGCTTTTTAAAATTGAGAATACTTTAATTTATACTACAAACAAATTAGTTTTGCGAGAATAATGTTTTTCAATGTTTGGGATTGATTTTTGTTTCACAGTTCTACTCCAGGAAATATTATAGTTGCATCTTTGGACCACGTGGCATCGAAAAGCTCGACTTTGCTTTCTTATTTCACTGTGCATATGGAGAAAGGGCTTTGTGCCAAACAGATTGTATGTATTGGTTTAAAAATATACTAAGAATTGTTGTCAGCTATTATTGCAGATATTTTTGCATAAAACAAAAACAAAACATATTTCAAGACAAGACTGGCTACATAGTTGGGCTAAAAAAATGCAGCCTTGAACTTAAACCACATTTTTGGAGTAAATAACAAAAGATGTTCTGTTGAGAGGATGTAAATAGGGCGGCTGTACACTCAGGGATAGGTGTAAATGTTTTCGTATTCTTTACGGAATAATGTTGTTTGAGGCTCCAACCGGGAGTTAATATTAAAGAGCTAAATGAAGTCCATGGCAGATACATGGTAGATGAAGGACCAGAATATGGCTGTTGACTGCAGAAAATCAACAACATACTCAGGAGATCATGGGTACAAGCTGATGGAAAGCATTAGAAGCGGCCGTAGTACAGATAACTACAAACTGCTGGACCTGAAATCATAGTAAGCACAGCTATGGACTTCCAACAGCAGGTACATTCACAGAAAACACGATGAAGTTCTGCTAATAAGTGCACGAGCAGCTGTGAGATATTTAAACCTGAACTATGCACACACACAATGGGCAAGCCAACTTGAAATTCATCACGCTGCGGCCAAAGCTGTTTATAAAACAATACCTTATTGATTTGAACATTTTTCAGTACGTGCAAACAATCATCCTGTGGTTTTCCAGTTATCAAACTGTGCAGGAAATACTGTAATAAAGTGTCACAGTGTGACAGGACAATCCTGCTCATGTTCTCCAGGGATTCCCTAAGAACCTTGAATTATTAATTTCTCCCATCACGTCTGTGTCTCCTCATTGCAAAAATGCTGATGTGAAGACCAGTACATGTTCTAGTTAAGGATATGGGCTGTCAACATGGTGGATTTTGTTGTTTATCACTGCTTAAATGTGTGGGCTTGACTAATGTTTATATTATTGTTTTATTGAATGGCGTGATGGATGCTTTTAAGCCTGGCAAAGCAGCCATATTGGTTTATTAAGCGTTCACATTTCCGGGAGCACCAGTTGGAGTGTCGGCTGGTCAATATGCAGCTCAGGATATTGCAAATCGCTGTGAGATGGAATGTATAAAAGTATACGACGATATGACAGAAGGGCTTATGGTTAATCTATCAAGTGAATAATAGGAGTGATAAGTAGCAAAATGTCACGTTTCGGTTCTTCAGACTTCAGTCGTGGCTGTCGAGACCACTTTGCCGATGATTGGAAACTAAGAGCTTTGATTACTTTGGCCAGCTGTTAAGTGTAGGACTTTAGACATTTTGACAAAAAAACATAAAGACACAAAAAAACAGGATATTTTCCGATCAGAGACACAGTCACATGTCAAAGACCAGATTGGCATTCTAAGGGTGGCACGAAGGGTTTCCCAGCAATGTTTTACTACAAATGAAAAGGAAACAGAAATACGCAGAGGCTGCCCAGATTTACCTCTTCCTTAAATTAAATCCTACATGAAATAGTTTTAAAGCGTATGAAGCAGGACTTGAACCTCGTGTGAGCTTTTGAAGATGCAGTTCATCAGAACTCACCACAGTGCTGTGTCTTTGCAGCCGTGAATGCAAATGGAAAAAGTAAAAAAAAAACAAAACCCAAGTTCGCCATTATTCTTCACTAGTTATGACACAAAGATTGCTGCAGCCATGGGTTAATCTGTCATCAGACGACAGGTCCATATGAGAAACTGAGTGATTATTAGGTTCTGACATTGCTTTGCATTTCAGGAACTCAACCCATACTGGCTGACAAAGTAGATAATTCCTCATATTCATTAATACACCACCCATGAATAACAAATCGTGAGAAGAAGGCACAGAACTGTCAGCCTGCATAATAACTGTTATTTTCCAAGAACTTTTGTAATCAAATCAGAAAATCTGTTAGAGCTGAAGGATTGCTGGGATTCACCATGAAGAACATTCATAAGTCAGAGTGAACGTATGTATCTGTTTTCTCTTTGCCAGGTTAGACTCTTCGCCACAGAAACTACTAACAACCAAGCAAAATTGAAGATAAAGTAGGAAAAATATCAATTCTGACACACATTTGTTTTAAATATCCTGTTTCAAGTAGTTGGAGCCTTAGTTGATGACTTCACTTTTAATACCCTACCTTCATTTAAAAAGCAAAATGACCAGCAGCAACATCTCATATTTATATTATGCTATGGAGATCACAAGCCAGAAGGGACACAAGCTGTGTTTTGTCTCTCTCACACATGCATACGTACAAAGAAAAATCAGATGAATGACAAAAATGCCGTGAAGGTGCACCAAACTTTTCTACCAGCGAGTATAGAAGGAGGGATCCAAAATAGTTGTTTGTCTGATCTGATCCGAACCTTGAGCCATAGACACCTGGAGACAGTCCAAAAGGTGGTGACATAATGCTCCCTAGGTTGAAAAACTGCCAGCAGCTCAGCTGTCACCCGGACCATCCTCCTTGCCTCACCCTGCTTGCCGCTGTTCACCTGCTGAGCTGTGAAACTCATGGGCCAAGCTGATCTATTACCTTTCCTAGCGTGAACTTACACGGACGCCTGCTGCTGAGGGCCCGAGGACACAGCCTGACAATCTGGCCCATCTGTTTCCTCCATGTGGGAAGCCAAGTTCTGCGTGCAGGACAGTCACAGTCCATCTTTCTCCAAAATGGCCTCCTTCTATTAGTTAAGACAAACTTGTCACTGTCAAATGGAATGACTGGTGAAAAGGGGGTGGTCCAGCTATCATGCGCTGGGGTCTGGGCAAGTGGCAAGGCATACCTCTGCTCCTGTGTACCAGCAGGTAAGAGGCAAAAGCAGACCATTGACGCCTGTCTTGGCAGGTTACCTCCAGGCCAGAAGTAAGGACGTGCCCGTTTCATTTCAGATCATGGAAATGCATAGAGAACATACTGGCCTTCTAGGTGGGATCAAGATCTTGGTGTGACCTCATACATCACACACAGACCCCTTTCTCTAAGTCAGTTATTCTAGATACACCTTTTATGTGCTTTTCATAGCCTGGGTTCTGAATCCAGCCAAAAGCTATTCTGTCAGTTCCTGATGATGAGATACGTTTGGTGCACTCTTGGGTTTTTATTGTCATTTGAGTAGCAAAAGTACAAGGTTCCTATTCTTTACACAATACCAATGTGCAAAACATGTATCTGAAACATGTATTTTACTGTACAGAACTCCTTAGGAAATGTCCAGCTGTATACAAATTTATGCTCTCTGTATACATTAAAAAATTATCCTTTGGTAGGAGGTTCCTGTGCATCTTCTTCAGCACATGTTACTGATCGGATAGTCTCTCTTCAAAAATCCCTTTTGTCTCTCCTTCAGGAGGGAAAGTGATGTGAGGTCATGTCCAGATTCCAGACAACAGGAGGATACTGGACTGAACCAAGCATCGCATCTGTCTGGACGGGCCACTACCAGGCAAATATCAATGTGAAGATGAGATCTTCACCAGCTGAATGTGGCTAAGGCCCCTTCATCGAGCACCCCACGGTGTTAATTCATTGTGCTTGATGTAATCTGAATGGGCACCAAATTGCATCAGAAGCACTACTCTGCTGTCCTTGAAATAAAGTGCAAAACCCAGAAGCTTTCATGGAATAAAATACTGAACTTACATTTCGGCAACATGACCAGTATTTGTGTGGCTAAAGTGCTTCCATCTTTTCTGAAAAGGCACGATTTTCCATGGGGAGACCTAAACAACACTGAAAGCCATTATCAAGAGTGCTGGTTACATTAAATTTACATTTATTCATTTAGCAGATGTTTTTCTCTAAAGTAAGGTGCAACTCTGAGTAAACATAAGCATATTATTTCACCAACAGATGGAGAGGTGCAGGTGCAGACATGTGGTTATCAAAGTATGGTCAATTAATGCAACAACACTGTTTTGCCTGCCATTCTTTATACAAGTAGTTGTATAAAGAATTTATAGAAGGATTGAACCAAAAATAAAAATTGCTTTCACCTGCCTGAGTGATGCTTGGTGTGAAGATGGTGGAGACATGGAGAGTTAACTGAGCATGTTGCAGGTGGTCTTGTACACTGGTCAGCCCTCCAAGGTTACCTTACATCTATGATCACTTTCATTATTGAAGCATCATCAGAAGAGCCCAGCCAGTCAGGCACTAACCTGAAGAATACTGGCTCCAGGACATGGGCTAACATTGTCCATTAGAAAGTCAAGAAGGAGAGTAAGAGTTAGCGAAGAAGAGAAGAGGAAAAGGGTGTGAATGTGCCCTTACGTCAGTATCAGAGTTGTCTGTATTGTTGGCAAAGAGCTGACAAATAGCATGAAAGCACAACAGGGAAGGAAAAACACAGCAAAGTACAGAATAATTTCTATACAACATCTTTCCTCTGAAATGCCTCTTTCACTCAATACAATTACTTAACCCCAAACATTAGACAGAGGGTGAGGTGTACATCTGTCACGTCTCTCCAGCCCATTCTCACCACAAGGACTTGACCTACCTGACCATCAAAGTATTCTACTCTCTGCTTTTAAACGTTAAAATATCCTCATGTTAGCACATCTACATAGGAGCTGTTTTGTGATAGTATCTTCCACCCCTGCAGACATCTTCGAGAGCTGAAAACCATCATGGAAAAACCCGAATCAGCACGTGACCTTCCAGTGTAAAAGTTCAACACTGCCCCTCATCAATTTTCAGGTGCTGCCGCCATTTCAACTCGGTGTCCAAGCCTGAAGGACACCCTGAATGGCTTCTCACTCAGCCTTGCCATCTCCGTGTGGAGTCTGAGGGTGTGTGGCAGACAGGTTCAGCTGCACATGGAGACTGAAGCCAGGGTCCCCTGTGAGGGTTTGTCCTTCATGCTTAGATGAACCAAAGAGTAGAGGGATGTTAACAGGAAGTGGGTCACATTGGGGGCCAAAAGGTTCTTATTATTAACAACTGGATTCCAGGGGGACCTGGTCTGCTACACAAGCTGTCTCTCACCACTCACTGTTTCAATCCATCTTTTATTTATTAGCTGCCTGGGATGAAGTTGGACAGGACTTAACCTGAGGTGCACCATTTCAAAGGTGGTATAAGAAGAAGTGACAGGTTAGGTTTTTTTTTAATGCAGTTAATTTAACTTTGCGTATTTTGTGCGTATAAGTACATCTTATACTGACAACAGAAGAATCGGGCAACTGCGTTCTTTGGCCAACGGTATTTTGCCAGCGATAAAACACAACAAACAGTTCCGCGGGCGGAAACTCGAACGGGAAACGATCATAAACTAGCCTGTTGCTAAACGTTAAATCTCAGTTTCCTAAACTAACAACCTTTCCGGGCAGGTTCTCTGTGGGTCCCTGGGACAGCTTTGAAAACGCATTACGCTACAGGCCAGCGAGCTGTGTTAAAAAGTGGGATTCCCTTTGTGTGCGTGAAGGAATGTGAAGTTGTCAGAGGCGGGAGCACAAATTAAATTCGGATGAAAACCAGTGAATAAAGACAATAATATTTTGGATAATTAGCCCCTGACTTGCCCACCCTGATTCCAGAGGATGGTTGGAGGCAGTCGTCTTTTTTTCTGCCAAATTATTTGATGCAAAATTAATTGCTCGAATGAAAGAATTTTATGAAGCGTTAATCCACCAGAAAGGAAGTTGTTTCAGAATGAGAAAAACCGATACTGCTAATGGCAGCATTCGCTTCGACTCCTTCGTTCTTATTAGTCATACTCATGTCAAACGCTTACTGTGTAGTTCTGTCTGTGGTTGTTTTTAAAATTCACAAAGCTGTCGTCCTGTTTCACAACTGTTGTACAGCCCTGGGTTCTTATGCGTATCAGGATATTTGCAACATTTGTGTTTATTTTAGCTATTTTATTTTGTTACGTAGAAAAAAGAAGAAATGTCTTGAGGCAAAAGTAAGTTTCCTGATAGATCCTTTCATCTGAAATGACAGCTGTATCACGCAGATTCACACTTTCAAACAGCCGGATACTGCAGGCGCTTCTGCGGACGGACATTGGGATATTAAGTGCCCCTTTGAAGGATACAAGTTAAGGCCCCTCCAGGGTCTTAAACACAACCTCACCTGGGAAAATCCTAGCAGCTGGCTGTGTGAAAGCTCACCGTAAAGGTAAGCATCATCAAATTGACTTTGGGGTCACCACATCATGCTCTGTTCCTTAAGGAATGTCAGCAATTTCCTTCACTGGGCTTTATTGTTCACGAAAAAAAGGCGAATTAAACATCTGTCAGAAGGTATTTCTTTCCTTAATGTAGTCATTGACGCTGGCAGGGGATATATTGTGGAACATGCCAACAAGGGGAGTTGTGTTTTTGTGATATAATATGCAGTTCAAACTGTCACTTCTGTCACTACTTCTGCCATTGCTTTATTTAGTGACAACTAGGTCTAAAAGAATGTAAAATGCTAGGAACAAAACTTGACAATGAGTTACTTATTTATGTGACAGAGTGTTCTTTCTGGAGCCACTGAGGGCAAGCACCTTGCTCAAGGGTTCTTCAAGTGAAGTTTGAACAAGGGACCTTCAAACCACAATTCAACCTCTGCTACACTATTCTGAAGCCCCACACGAGCATGAACTTAAAAGCTCCTTCACTGCACCACCTTTGGGAACTTTTTGAAGGTTTCTTTGCGCTCGCCTTAGTGTGACGGAACCAAATCAGCCCGGTATCACTGGTAGAAAGTGTGTGGCAGGAACGGCATGGCGATGGAATCGATGCTGTGAATTCATTTTCACTACCCTGTCTTTAACATACGTACACACACGGCTGACACTAAGCCATTGACTTTGTGAGGACGGAAGATTACTAGCTGTTAAATTAACCGCTGCAAAAATAGACCGTAAAGAGATGGCGACAGGGGTTTGCCTGAAAGAAGGAGAAGAGTATTTAAAATGACAAAAAAACAGGAGACAAAGAAGAAGGAGGACAGTAATGGTATGCCTCATGGGTGGTCGAGCAGCTTGTCAGATGTGGCTATTGCCTCCGAGCACAATCTTGGAAAGCGGATCGAGAAACGCTCTCAAGTCATGATTTTTCTGGGTGTGTGGGTGGGGGGTGGTTGGCCCTTTTGCTGTGTCTTGGAAGACAATTCGACTCCCTACCAGTGTTTACAGAAGCTGTGCTGCTATCACTGAATGTGATTCTGGCCTTTGAGGAGTCCTGACAGCATTCTGGGGGAAGCGAAGAATGCAGGTTTGGAACTAAAGCTGTGCAGAAACTGAATCAGAAAGATGTGAACTTTTGCACAAGTCAACCTCTGCAAGCAGCAGGCAAAGTTCAGGAGAGGCTTCGCTTTTAGGTTTTGCTTCTGCTGCAACACACGAGTCGCTCGACAGGTACAACCAAAAACAACAGGGCTTTTCTCCATTGCACACTGAATTATATATAAACATTCATTTTTAATACGTGTTTATACACTTAATGTATTAATAATTAGGTTCTTACATCCATATGCATATAAACACAGGATGTGCGTGTGAGTGTGAGGATATTATGGGGCGATGTATATATATATATAGATGCATGTAAGGAGACAGATATGCCAGGTACTGGTTAGAAGTCAAAAATACATGTGCGAATGTGCATACATCTTATACCATTGTGTAGCACCAGTGGAAGATGCCGTGGGAAGATTGAATGGTTTCGAAATAAGAGACATTCATCAGGCATCAACAACACCGTGGTGCGAGACATTAACACACATCAAAATTCATAGCCATAAATATATGTGTTTGGTATCTGTGAATAATTTCAGGCACGTATGCGCCACCAAATGTTTACATTTACAAAACACATCATTCTTATGTACTTGACAATGAAAATGTGTTGTTAGATGACTACTACATACTTAAGAATAGAAGGGTTGGGGGGGAGCTTCTGGTAGCTTTTCACACCATCTTTATCATTCGCTATTATTGCCTGAGGCCACGAGGCAGCACCCTGTCATTATGTTAGTATAGTAATGCCATTTGACTCGGTTTGTTAATGCTGCATCTCCTAGTTCGTTGTTCTTCACAAAGAGGAATAAAAATGTGACTTGGTTCCATGCCCTGACCCTCTGTATTTTGAATAACGTTTTCACCCAGATGTGGCAGTAACACATGCTTCACAAGCTTTTCCATCATCTATGCGACAGCGGCACCCGGCTAATCCCAAAAATGCCGTGTTCATTTTGTCACATTTATTTCCAAACACATTTAAAAGGAAAATAGACTTTAACTTTGAAAAAAGTAATCATTTTCACCTGCTATTATTACACGTGTGGTCTAAGTGGATGCAGCCTGCAGCTGGAGGTTTAGGAAAGGAAGGGCAAAAAAAAAATCAATACTCTATTTAAAAACAGAAACCTTGGGAAATTGTTTTGTTAGGACCCACAAGTTGCAGGTCCGGTAATAAAGCTTGTTGATGAAAAGTGGCTACTGTATGTTCGGTCGAGCATCGTCCCTCGGGCTGTCACAGAACACAATGACACAATATGAATCACAAATGAATTAGGTGCCGCGGCGCTTTGCAAGGAACCTTGGGTGTTAATTGAAAACTCCCGCAGCAAAATCTGTCTCGCTCCCTCTCAGGTTCGCTCAGTCTCTCTCCAGCAAAGCGGACTGCGTGCACACAACCCTCGGAGACTCAGTCCACCGCTGCGGTGTACTTGTATGCGCTTCGAATGCTTCCGCGGCTGTCGGCGGCAGTTGGCGGGTTCTTTTGATGCTCATCCTGTGGCTTGAATGGTCCTTGTGGGATCGCTGTCGTGGTGCAGGAACAGCTGGCCAATGCTTACTCTGCAGACAGCTGAGTGTGAGCCTGGTCTCATCACGACACCATTCGAGGTATCTAGCACCCGGCAGCACCTTACCCAAAATTGGGGAATCGCCGAATAACTTCACAAACCCACCGCGAGTGTTACGGCTTTGATGCTGTGCCTTTGACTCGACTTTGTGATCTGGATGGTACTACCTGTCATGGGGCCGCAAAAGCCATCGAGACCTCGGTATTATTTTTTACTGGGGCCGCAAATGTGACACGACAGCACGGGCCGTGACTGTCTCATGCTGAACAGGATTTTATGTGTGGGTGGTGAAACATCACTCCACCCTCAGTGACAGTCCTCAGCCCTTTCTTTTTCGACCACCGAACCAAGCAGCCTCCGGTGGAGGATTTGCTACTTAAAGTGGGAAAACGTAAAAGTATGTCAGCGCACTGAAGTGCCAAGAAAGACAGACAGAGGTTAAGCTTCTCGGTACACGGGGGGGCTGCTCACCATCTTAGCAAAACATTAAGAACATACACTAACCCACTTAGATGAAGGGAGAAGGTCTCGCTTCCGAGGTTTCGGATGAGTGAGCTGAGCCACAGTCAATCTGCCTGATCTACGGTGGGGCCAACGTGGAGGGTGTGCAAAATGGGGCTAAAGCAGTGGCTGTCTCCTGAGCCCCCCGGTAAGCCTTGCCTTCAGAAACGTACTCTTTCGCAGCCCCTGGAAGGAATCTGGCATCGTGTGTGTGTGAGCACCAGGCTTAAGCTCCTTCTTCTAATTATAGCCCAGTATTCCTCATTTGCACATCTTTTAAACTCTTATCGTTGTCGACAACGTTGAGCTCTGGTCCCTTGAAACACCGAAGAGGCGGAGATAAGAAGAGCCGATTGTCACGCAGTCTGTTTTTCTCTATCATATGGAATGCAAAACAGGTGATGTTCACGCCTGATTTTAAAGACCTGCTAATATTCTAATTTTTTTCTGCCGTCACTTTTCCCCCAGTTTTAAGTTTGTTTTTAAACAGGATTTTGTTTGAGCAGAATAAGAACTTATATCTCCATATCTATTTTTCCTATTAGCATGTTAAGCAACTAATTTACAATCGGTTGTAAATTGCATAAAACTAAACACTGCTATAAATAAGTTAATAAATAACAATACTAACACTAATACTAATACATTAGCACAGAGTAAAGACCTGAAGCAAACAAAAGTGTTTGGTAAGGATACAATAATTTATCTTTATCTTTTAGAAACAATATCTGATCTTTTAATGTGATGCATTACATATTGTTTTATAGATCATCTCTGCATGACAGGATCAATGTGTGTTGGGGGGATTCGTGAGACTGAACTGTAATTCTGGTGTATCGGTGAACTTTTAAAAGCTCTTTGATATGATAGTAGTCTGGTATACAAACAAATTGTTTTATCAGAAGAAAGTGCTGCATGAAATGAAAAATAAAAGAGCTAAAATTTAACCCTTTTTTTCTATTTGGGTTCCACTTTGTCAAATAACTAAACACTCATAGGAGAAATTACAAAAATTCACGAAGCCTTGTTGTACGATGCCACAGCGTTTTTATATCAAGTCAGTGTTTGTGTTACTGTTCAAATATTTATTTGTGCTCCACTTTGGGGTTTTTTCCTCATTTTTTTGAAAATGTGCACAACTGCGACACGTTGCATTTTCCGATCATTTTAATATCCAGTCACGCGGTCTGTACTTCTAGTTTGTAAGTAGCTAGAGTCCTTCCAAAGTGACGAACCGCCACTGATCTAGACTCGATGTTGCTCTTTTGTGGAGATCTTCAAGGTAACTTTTCTCCGAGACCAGCAAAGCTGCTCTTTATCCTTCGCTGCTGTGCTACCTGCTGCCGCACTGTAGTAACTTCAATCTGCTGTACTGCTTGAATCTTCTCCCAGTTTATTCCTGACAAGTTCTACTTTTCACACTTGTTGTTTTGATCCACAAGGGCGGACAGAACATGAGCGTCACGTGAGCCACTTGAATTGTCCTTTAACTTAAGAAGAAAAGTGTCTTCATACTTGCGCAGCCTCATTGTTAAGTTTCTCCGAAGATCGACAATAATGCAATCGATATCTGTTGATTTGTAATCGGGAAGTTCAATGAGGTTCTTTTCAACTTCTTCTTGTTTGCTCTTAATGACTTTTCGGCCAAAATGGGCTGCGCTGTTTGCCGTGATGCTCTTTGTTGCTTGCGGTTGGCATTGTGCCGAAAAAAATCGTCTGAATGGATGCACAGCACCTTCCCGGAGAATACAAAAGAGTGGCGAAGGCAACAAAAAAGGTGTTGCAGGTGTACAGCGCAAAGGTGAATTTGGTAGATAAACATGTTTATGTGTTCCAAACAGTCAAATACATTAACAATAGAATAATTAAACCCATTAACCTAGACCTAAACTAAATAATAATATGAGATGTCGCGCAGAGCCTTACTGTCCTCCGCTCACACCGGAAAGGGATGCGATTCACCACGAGTCCTGTATTTGCCTGACACGCCCCTGCCATGGTGTTGTTGCCTATAAAGCAGGATGTGGACAGCAAATAGTTCAAGTGTGAAGGGTGTTTATCGGTGCTGGTGGACACCGGCCGGTGGTCCAAAGTGCTTAAAGGTGAAAATGCGCATTTCCTTAGATGTTTCAGGGCGATGCAGCGGGTAATGTCCACGTTTAATGCTCAGCGGGGTATTATTTCGAACTCATCTCAGAGCATAGAGTTTGCACACCATGACAAATCGAAGACACGCACTGATGGAGGCCATGCAAACTACTATTGTATCCTCTCAGTTCATGAGACTGGTCACTACGAGCCAATTTCACGTTGACCGCACTTCCTGTGAGCAAAAAGGCCTCAAGGTGACACTCACCTTTGCTCACACCCGGAGTGGACAGCTCTGTGTTTTCCACCCACTGAGTCAGGCTATTGCTTTTTCCTTTTTCTATCTGGACTCCGTTCATTGCCCAGAGAGCATTCATTTGTGACGGAGTGTTAATCGCTGTTCCCGGAGACGCTGCGGACTCCTGCGAACCAGGCCCACGCGTTCTTAACCCACAGCCATAAAAAGGACATTAACGGTCCTTTTGAAGAAAATGCAACGTATACGCATGCTGATACATGCCGCACGCTCCCTTAATCCCAAAGCAATTCCAGATGAAAACAACCTGACAACGTCCTTGAGACTGATGAAGAGAGAGACACCGAATGAGGTAACTTCCTCAACCTCACGGCGGGAAAAGTGGGGCAGAACAGAACCGAAAATGGTGGACCCACCTCGGACATTCAGCACAAAACGTTCCTCGGGTTACAAAGTGTCCCACTATGAATTGTTAAAAATAGGAATATTCTTAAAAATGTGTATTTTCTATGTCTTCGTGACCTGTGTTTATCTACCAAGCCAACCGAAAGCAGTAAAACGCACCCAATCGCAGTCACAATATGAGTGTGTGACCACGTCGTTCAACTCACTTCCATGTTGTTTATAACTTGCCTCTGGCGTCCGTGATTCTTGTTGCAGCATTTCAGAGAGAAGTGCTGTCGCAGTTCAGACGAAAGTGGATATAATGAAGATGCAAACTGTTGTACCTGCCTATTAGATGAATCGGTCAACCTATTTTACACTCATAACAAGGCGGAAAATAGATACCCGATAACACAGTAAGTACAACTGTACTGCAGAGCAGTGTTGTGTTACAGTGGAAGTTTCTCATACCTAAATACCCAAAATATGTATAGAACCTAACCAGCAAATATCATCTATATTATGAAGCTTTTCTTCAGTGTGACTTGGGGTAAAGGTGAGTTTGGAGATATAAGAGCAATGCTTCTGGTCCCAGTTGTGCAATGGGAGGAAGCGTCATGTCTTTGAAAGAGTGACCACCCTCATCACAATGCAGGCTCACACGCGCTCACACACCGCGCTGCCCTCGAATGTGACCATGCTAATCGCAACGCATACATATGCTTCCGTCCTTGAGAGACCGACCCCCTGCGTAACACCATCCGCACACAGATGCTCCTATAACCGAATCCATAACTGCAATCCCTGCAGCTCCTTTGGAAAGCATGTCTCCATCCTCAATTACTTTAGCTGGACGCGGCAGACTGTATAAGACGGTATGATGACGGGTATATAAACGAAACCCGTCGCTGAAGTCATTTAACACTGATAAATCTACCCTTCATCCCTAACATTGTACATTTATAAAAATGCAGATTTTGCTAAATCTCTGAATGATACTGCATCGTGTTTCAGGCTGTTTTTAGGGCTAATATATAAGGAAAGGTGGCTGTGAATGATGATAAATAACAATAAAATACAGCTGTGACTTCCAGATAGCATAACAAATATGTCTTTGAAATTGATAAACTGTCACTGCTATTTAGCCAACTGCTATAAATAAGATCTGTGTCAGTGGTGCTGTGCAGCTGTCATTGCCCCCCCTTATTAAATCGTCTACAATGTTTATATTTTCCTTTAATTTTCCATTACTAACAGCATTAATAAAAAGGTTACCATAAAGAATTCACCGAATGCCTACTTCCCTTGCCAGCAATCTCTGCTCCTGTTGTTCGGTTTTAATAATGAATTGGTGGGAATTCTGCCCGAAAAAGCAACACCTATGAAACCGCATCTCCCTTCTACCCACCGATCTAGACAAATTTAAGCTAGTCAGCGCCACGGTAATTTTGAGAATACCAGTACTGATATGCTGGGGACCATGAGGTCAATGTACCCCAACACGGGGACCATATGCAACGCAAATCCATGCATGTCATTACACAGTCCTTCGACTTCACCATAGGAGTCTTTTCCCATTCATCAGCTTGTCCTTCAGGTGTTGGGGATCGTGTGCTTGCTGGAGGTGCCCTTTCATAAGGATAAGAAGTGATGCCAATTGTTCCTTTGACAGTAATATCTCTCTCATTGCATCAGACACCATGTCCCATGAAAGTGTTTCCTACAGCGCTTTGTAGGCCCTGCTATCTTGTGGGCCACATTTTCAACCATGAAACGTTCGAATGCCATTTAGTTGACCCGATACACAGTCTCATAAATGTTTGTTTTCATTTTATAAGGTAAAGAAAAAATACTACAAAGTCAGAGTCTCCCTCCTTCGCATAGTAAAAAAAAAAATTAGTTTTGTTGGCATCAAAACAAGCTAATATAGGGAAACCGTACATGTTAGTACCCAATATAACTGCTCTGCAAGTTAAAGATGGCTGCTGTGTGCAAACCCCTCGCCTCTAAGCAGCTTACATAATGGTAAAACAATACAGCCGCCTGTTCCGTAACAACACAACACAAGAAAAATAATTCTCAAATGGTTTCTGAACTTCCTTCGTGCCGAAACCCCAGCTTAGCCTGCCCACGGCTTATGAGTTGGCACTGAATCCTGTGACATTTTTACCCTTGCAGTCCAATATAATGGAGGATTACAGAACAATGTAAGATAAGTGTTTTCTTTCTCAATAAGTAGGAAAAAAAAGCTTTTTCATAAAACTGATGATTGAATTGCAGCAGGACAAAAGAAGACTGATAAATGATGGAACACCGGGGTCACGAGTCGATCAATGCGAAATGTGTCTCCTGTTCTTATTTATTCATTAGTTTTTACATTATTTCAGGCTTTTGCTGTTTTAAAAATAACATCCGATGGCATTTGGTCCCTTGGTTCAATATGCAACCTCCATTACACCCTAAACAATGTCGACGGCTCATCTCCCACTGCCTTCTCCCATCCCGTCAAGTCCTGTGTCAAGAGGATACACACCTTATGCAGCAAACACACCCTGTCACATATGTAAGCCATGGAATGACCACGGGAAGGTGGCTGCTTCACCATGGTCTGCACAGAGGACAGCCAAGGAGAGGTGGAGATGGCTCCTGCTGAAGGGAGGAGAAAGAGGAGGAAGAACAGAACCCCTTTTGTGACTTGCCAAAGAAAAATTCCTGCTGTCACTCTGAGAGAAAACCATGGTCTTCCTTTCAAACACGGAGCTAAAAAAACAGGACTGCTTTGCACATCTAATTCAGGAGAAGCTGTAAAATTAAATTCTAAAACAGTTCTTCCGAAGTCTCGCTGTCAGCTGGATAAGTCATCCCCATGTAGTTCCCACACAAGAATAAAATCTTTGGCTGTGTGTGCATTAACCCTCAACTGACTATACTAATCCCACACATAGTATTTACAGATGAAACAAGAAACTGAAATATTTCTGGGATATTAATCTAGTTATTATTTTGAAGGATTAAAACTCAGAAAATGGTGACTATGGATAGTAGGTAGGGTGGCAGTTCAAGGGCTGGATTTTCAATGAAATGTTCTGGGTTCCGTCCACAAGAGGCCCATGAAGCATTACTTCATTAAAAAACACATCACTCCACAAGTGGGTAAAGCATGAAAAATATACTACTGACTTTGTATAAAAGCACAAGCTACATAATAATAATAATAATAATAATAATAATAATAATAATAATAATAAATAACAACAACAACAACAACATATTTAGGAGGTGGTGTTTGATGGGGATTTAAAGCTTATATGAAGCGCTTGACTTGACACACTAACAGTTTAAATATAATATAATATAATATAATATAATATAATATAATATAATATAATCCTCAGCACACCGGCTTTGGCAGCACAATTGGTTTTGTCACCCAAGAATGAGCAGAAAAGAGGACCGATAACACATGAAAGAACCACTGGCCAGATGGGTGCTTAAAATAGCTCTCAAAGGGAGGGCAGGAGGTGGGGCGTTAATCACGTCATCCCCACCGCAACAACAAGTGTGCAAATAATTCATTAAAAGAATAAGTCTTTCAACAAGTGTGAAACCTGTTATCATGGGTCCAGTTCTCCCAGCGCACATATACGCTGTGCCAACAGTTAAGCGAACATGTTAAATTTGCAAAGGTTTAAAAAAAAAAGGCAGTCCATCGTCCAAACATTTTGAATTTACATGCACAACATGCATCCGCGGTGTCATACCTTTGCAGAAATAAAACCCCAGAATGGATGTGTTACTGAGGAATTTATCCTTAACTGGTATTTACTGTATGTTCCACACATGGTTTAGTGGTGTGGAAACTAAAGGGTACCAAAAGAGGTAGAATAACACATTATATCTATTACAGATGCACGTCCACAAACCCACACGTATGAAACCTACCACGGCATCCATCCTGGCTACACTGACTGGTCCAGGGCTTTGATAGAACCTTTTCATTGACTGGAAATGCGCTGGACAGCCAGCGTTGTTACAAATGATTTTAGTCACCCAAACTTGTTAACTGCAATTTCTGCAATTTTCCATGAGAAGACAGTTAAACCTGTTGGATTTGATGCTGACCCTTCGGGGGGAAGCCTACAGTGAGGTCATATGGGGACCTTCATTTTTGTGGGAGGACATACAGAATCCATTTTCATCTCATTCGCTTCCCTCAAAGACTTTTTTATGTAAAGTGACTGCAGCAAAAACTAGGATTTATCTTATTTAAATTGACATCTTGTTACTAAATTTAGGTAAGTATTTGTTGTGGTCTCCACAGCAGGGACTAGAGAACTAGAGCCTTCATAATATTCCTAACAGGTTAGGGGGTTAGGGGTTTGGGGCATCTCCACCACCCTACAAAAGAATACCCACTAGGTGTGACTCTTCTGGCTCTGGGGCCAACTGGGAATCAACTGGATCCATGTTGAGGAATCAGCTAGGAGCCACCACTGAAGCCACAGTATCCCAGAAATGTCTCTGCACGTTGTTTAGCTAAAGATTTTATTTTGGCTAACCTGGGCATGGAAAACACATCTCTCAATATCTAGGCTGAATTACATCATTTCAGAATTGATAATAAGAGCCAAAACAGTCAAGATTTATTTTCTCCAGGCCAGCAAGTTGTTAAGATGGTTATACCAGATGGCGCCCTGGACATTTGTGGTCAAACCACCCTGGAAAAGCTGTGGATCTCTCCCTAAACCCAAACAGGCGCTTTGAATCCAGCGACGCTCCTGTTAAGCCTAATCCACCTGTTCCTGAGCACATTAAACTCAGAGCTGCTGCAGCTATAAAAAATCAGGTGTGAGAAATAAGTGAGGGATGTGGCAATAATCTGGCAGACTAGCTCTGACAGAGAGTTGAGTCGAGGCCCTACTAATCTTTATACGATGCATTAGCTACTTAGGAGGGCACCAAAGATGGCAATGCCAGCTTTAGTTCATCCATAAATGAATAGACGCACTGCTACTATCCCCTTTGGGCTTGGCAGCAAGGGCCAGTAAGCTTTGGAGGTCCACCTGGTTGCTGCAGCATCAGCATTTTAAATGCAGACATATCTGCTGGATGGGACCGGTGAGGTAGACGTGTGGGGTACTCAGTCACATCCATCAAGTAGGTTACAAAGAGAAGGGACCGCTTGACAAAGCTTATTTGGAGGTCGGTTAAGGTTTGTGTTCGATTTCGAGGCATTATGGGAAAATATAAATCTATATAAAATATAGCCTGGGATAGAACACAGCTTGCAACACAATAGGAAAAAGCTAACATGACCCCCCCCCCCCCAGTACAATACCGGCAACCCTCTGCTTTCAAGAAGACAAAAAGACACCTAACCCAAAATAACTAACATATTGCAGCTTTCTAAAAAAAAAAAGGATGAAAAGAACTCTCTTTTGGGTATTCGGTGTAGTTATTCATTTTTTAAGACATGACACAAACAGATCACTAACAGCTTGTCTTGGCTTCAGTGAGCTCTCAGCAGGGACCATAATGCACCGGCTGTAAACAAAACAAAGTTTTTCCCCCGGTCCCAACCCCGTGCTGCGGCAATAAAAAGAGCCAGGATCCCCTCACCGGATGTGTCTGGGTTCACCGACACTTTAATCACATCTGTTAATCCATGGCAGCGGCGCCGCTGTCCAAATGACCAGTCGCCCCCTCCAGACAATAATACCAATTGATGCCTCATTATGCACAGCGGGGCGCCTACATCAAGACACACTGACCTACGCTCTTCCTCTGAACAGTCAAATCACGGAACTTTGCACACGTCTGCCGTAGGGACTGTACAGTAGCTCGAGGTACTGAACCCATCAACATATATTAATAATCCCTGAGAAAAAATGGGGATAAAGCTGTGTATCCTTAACAAAACATATTCAAGTCCTCAGCATGATGTGGGCAAGAGATGAAGAGATATGTTCTTTTTGTTTGCAGACAATGTGCAAAAACGTAGCAGAGTAGTAATTCAGTCTCGTGGTGAAACATTCATGTTGAACATCCACGCCAGACTTGGCATTGTCTTTATTTTTTCATTTCCATAGTAATCGAGCACAATTTTCTTATTAGTGTTACAAATGCTTCCCAGAACTCTCGCAGCGGGTCAGTCCACACAAAATAGCACAAAAGAAATGACAGAAACAACTCTGATGGTGACTTTGCTGGAACTGCTGCTAAATGCTCTCTAGTGTGGCAGGGTTTAATTTAGGACTCTTATTTGGTACGAGAACCTGGACATACAGCCAGGTTTAGACACACGTCTCAATATTCTTCGGTTGAGAATTTAGTGTGGGCTTTAGCGTTGAAATTCTAACATCGTGTTGAGAGACACCGAGAAAGGAGTGGACACCAGGGGTTTCAAACTCAGTCCAGAAGGGCATAGCTTGCAGCTATTTTACTCCCGGCTACTTAGTCAGTCAGAACAATCAATGTTGAAATGTTTCCGGAGATTGCAGTTGTCATAGTTACGCTCCCCATATGTAATATGTAATGTCTTTACCTTAGTGACTATTCAAGAAATAGTGCACATAATTCCTACCTGGATGCATTAAGCCAACATTCACCTGGCATACAGTAAAAATGTAGGAATTTCTTTCAGTGGAAGAATAGAGTTCAAAGTGCCAGGCAGATGGGAATTGAGTTTGACACCCTCGACGTGGACCATCTGCTGCACTTTCTTGTAGGTGGCACCTTCCCACAAAAGGTGTTCCTGCCCAGCTGTATAAACTGTGACTCGAGAAAGATGAGAACACTGGCTCCGAATTTTATGAACAAATAGCCCTACGAACAGACATCTGGTCTAAAATCTGTCTGCATGTTGAGGAACCTTTGCATCTTAGTCATCATGGATCTTTAAAGTGCTCCAGAGAAACCAGCAAACTGAATGGGCCGCGTGGGCCAGCATCCCTACAAATCCACTTTAAAAACTTTCACGTCTTCTGATATCCATCCGAATTATATCTTTATTTAAATTCATAAAAAGATTAAACCAAACAAGTGTTTGCTTTTTCTACGTAATTCCATAGCAGTTGTAGGTAAGCACCTCTGAACAGTCTTACCAAGTTCACAGTAGTGTGTCATAATGGTATGAAGTCGACTAAAATTCATGGTCGCTGAAATGGATGTAAAACTACAAGTTATATGATTAAATTACTGTATATGTACAAGTTATGTGTAATATTATGAACAGAAGAGATGCGATTTGTCTTTTAGCAACATCATATTTTGAAGAATAAGACCTTTTTAGGGGAAAAGGATGGCTCGAGAAAATTACTTATATGCCATATTTAATAATTCATTTTATTGTAATACATTTATAAACCTTCATTTCACCCTGATTTCTTAGTAACACACAGAGATTTTTTTCCTCGGTATCGGTTATGCTCAATAAGAGTTTTATGGCTTTTATGGAGGTATGAAATGCTTAGGTGTGAGGGGAGCAGAATCTGTAACTGAGTTATTGACATATTGTCTTAACTGCAGCTGTTCTCTGCTAAGGTATGATCTTTAGCATAACGGAAAATTTAAACTGCCTTCTGTCTCTGCCTGCATGTATCGTTGTGACTAAAAAAAGAATCAAACAAAAATTTTGAACCATCTACTTGTTCTGTTAACATAAATTTTGATTTTAATTTAAAAAAAGGAAACACGTCAATTATTTTTACGTATTTGGCAATAAAAATTATCGTTTTGCTTTGGTCCCAACCAGAAGTATCTAAAGTGGCTCAAAGGTCTAACTTGTACAGAAAAAGTTAAAATTTGACCTTCGTCGTAACTGTCATTTTTAAAAATTTGGTTTGGCTTTTGCAACTGCTATGCAACCGCTTCAAACATTTGTCCTTGTGCCGCATTTACCTATTTTCTCGGGCTCCTGCATGGCGTACTTTTATTTCCCATGTCAATGTGAACACTCTTTTGTTCTGTTGTGAAAAACAAAGGAAATAAAATAAAACAAAACAAATTGATTCAAGTTGCCACTGCTCTTTGTTATGGAAATGTGTGAAGATGTTTATTTACGGGGCAGGAGGAACAGTGGACCCGGAACTGTCTTACTGCTATGATGAAGGCTAAGAACCAGCGCCAGTTGGTGCCCAGACCATCCCAGTGCGTTGTGGGAGTGTTGCGGATGGTCTTTAATGGAACACGTGAGAAGGGCCTGACTGGATGTCAAGCGCTCGGGAATGTGAGGCGCTGTGCTGAAAGGGTGTTTGAGGTGAATATTCCTTCCTGCAGATGCTGCAACTATTACACAGCAAAAACAGCAGCAGAAGAGAGAAGCAGAAAAGCAGAGAATTAATCATAATTAAAAAAAGAACAATCTACTTTCATCCAGCTGGCAGAATATGAATAACATTGTATATTTTGTACTTCATAAAAAATTTGATCTTCTTTGCTCATATTTCAGTATCATTTCATATGTTCCTTAGCATCCTAGGAAAGTCTGGCAACAGCAGAACCCAGAGGGTTGCTTTTCTCAACAAACCCCATCAGTAATAGATTCACAGTTGTTACACTGATGCTTGGATCTGCCCTGAAAGGCCCACAACCAGATGTACGTTTGTCACACACATGTATCTGGCCTAAAGCGTCCTAGGGGACACACAACTGTGAAGAAACTCAAACTACAGTCTCTCAAAACACCCATGAAGACATTAGACAGCGTAGATGTCCTTTTCAAAACTTTCCTAACAGGTTTGCACTCCCAAAGGTCAAGAAGCCTGAGCACAGAATGGTTTTGTTTCCACGCTGTTCCCTTTTCCCTCGGTTCACAAAATGATGCCACACACAAATTTCTGCCCTTCAGAGGTTAGAATCAATTTTAATAATAATCTCACTACACAGAAAATTCTATGTGTCCCACTTGGGACTAAGTTCCGATTTAATCCACCCCCAAGAGGCATTTCATTTATAGACATAGATGCTCTGGAAGGCTGGTCTGCATTTCAACAGTCAGTCTAACAAGTAAAAACAGTGTCTGAACATCAACATCTAACTGTCATCAAACATACTGCACAAATGTAAAAGTTTTGGATGGCAAATTACTAATGGTGTAGCAAGTAAGCACAATGAAGAAAGTACAGGCAACCTTTATTTGACCAGTGGTGAGACCAGCACTCCCGTGTTACCTGAGGTGAGGACCCCCTGCCATGATGGAAGATCAGCTCAACTGCATCTCCACATCACTTTACGCTGCTTTTACTGTCCTACACAATGTTTTCCTTAGCAGGAACCTGGCTTGGTTGCTACTACTGCCACTACTTTCTATGTAGCCCAGGAAGGGGCCAACTGCTGGCACTTGGACCCCCAGAGGTTTATTTTTCTCCCTCTCCTCCCGGGTGGGAGTTTTTTGTTTTCCTCTCCTCAGTTGCTGGCAGGTTTACCATATTGCCCTTATACTGTATAATTGCTCTTATTAAACACGCCACCTTTATCTACAGCCTCACTGTATACCTGTTACCTGTTCTGCTGTCTTCATCTGCTGTTCAGCTCTGAGTTTCTATGTGGGAAGAAGGCTCTATAAAAATAAATTGAATTGAATTAACAGTTTACATTCCTTTGATTAAAAATGCATTCAAAAAACTGATAAAAGAGGTTTTGCACAATACCTCAAATGACTATCAGCAAAACAAGAGGTTCCTCACAAAGGCATAAAGGTAATGAGGCTTCAGAGTAACTGCATGTCCTTTGGGAGGTGTGGAGGACCCACATGGGCAAACTGCAACCTCATTCCCTCAGCAGCACCAAATCCAATTCAACATTCCAGAAAGGTCTCAAAGCAAATTTCTTTTAGATCCTCTCCCTACTGACATCCTATTTGCGCTATTAACCCTTTGCATCATCTATCATGAATGCCTTTGCAGTTCCCATTAATCCAGCATGTGGCAGTACTGCAAAACACCGAACTACCGGACAAACTGTACTTTGAGAATCACGTGTCTGCCTCTGGAAATCTTTGTTGGTGAAACTCTTGCTTGTTTATTTACTCCCGTTTGCATGTCACTTTCGGCATGAAGTTTGCCATGGCTGTGACTCTGCTGGGATGCGGTGGCCTTTCCTTTCTAAGGAACGAGCGCGCAACAAACTGGCCCGGCTACCCAGTCGCTTGGCTGGGAGCAATAGTTGCTGGACAGACCTGTTTTCATGGCCACAGTACGTGGCTCCACCAACAAAACAGCAGAACAGGCAGGGGTGATAAGTAAGCTCTACATAATTCATGAGGCACGAGCCTCTGGAATGACAAAAAGTGTGCGTGACCTGAGTACACAAGGTGCAGCGGTTTTGCAGCTGAAGGGGTCTTTGAGGCAGGACCGGAGCAGATTTCCAACAAACGCATCATGTCTGTACACTTTCTCCCTTACCTTCTCTTCTCCGGCTTTGGCACTGGAGGCTACACCTACGCAGGGTCTGAACTCCACAGCGTACGCATATCTCCGGAGGGCCCCTGATGACTTGCTGAGGGCTCCCTCGGGTGCCAATGCCAAGAGAGACATTGGGCGGCAGACATGGAGGAACACACTCACTCGTAACCCTCCACCGACAGAGAAAAGCTGCTCTTGAGGTGTTGGGAGCACAGCCGCAACTAAAGGGGGCCATCTCCAGTCTTAGCCACCTAACTAGATTACGTGTCCAATATTAAGAACATAAGTACTGGAGAACGTCAACAGTAACAAGCAAGCATTAACAAAAGGCTCTTTTCTAAGCAACCTAGAATTTTCCTATTTACACAGATAGAAACAGAGAAAGGTTACTTGGCTTCTCCAGGGATATTACAACACTGGCTCAGTATTAGAATTTCTCCAAAGCAGGTTCATGTTATAACTCACCATCCTATAACATGCTTCCCTGATTAAACAGACGCACTCGATACAGCTTTTAGTAGAAGCAAAATGACACAAACCAGGGGGGACCTCTGTGATACCCCTGACCAAGCAGGCAGATGTCCAGCAGGCTACATCCCAACAGCGAGCAAGAAGGGAACAAACTTTTAGCACAAGGCAAGTACTGCAGTTAGAGAAACTGACCTGACGTTTATCGAGACAGCGATTCACAGCTAGTCTGAAAATGTGTCACAAAATTAAAAAAAAAAACAGAAGGGAAAAAAAAGAAAACCTACCAATAAAACAACGTACCTTTTTTCTCCGACTCAAGTCGTACAGTTGACAAGGGAAAATAAAACAAAATAACTGTTGAAAGAAAATGTGAGCAAGACCGTGTGTGTGTGTGTGTGTGTGTGTGTGTTCTCTGTTGCTATTCTTCTAAACCAGACGTCTGTCTGACTGAACGGGTGAAGGGGGCTCAGAGGGTGTGAGAGGGAGAAAGGATGAAGGGAGAAAGGGAGAGACACAAGACAGAAGAAGTACGAGGAGGGAGCGAGTGATAGGCCTGTTTGCGAGGACTGCTGATCCGCCGTGTAATTGGTCACTTCTGCAGAGGTGAAAGTGCAGCTGTTGAAAAACTCCGACATCCCTGTAGATTATTTTCGCCGGTGCTTCACTTAAATCTGGGTATCCCCCCCCCCCCAGTCTCCTGGCCACCCACTGCCTGAGTTGAGGGAGACAAGGTGCAAATGGCATGTTGACACACACACACACACACACACACACACACAAACGCACGCGCGTGCGAAGAAAGAGGAAAGGGGGGGAGGCCGGTTCCCTTACCCCAGGGTCGTCATGGTTACGATGGTGTACCAGAAGGAAGCCGGAATGCTGGTGAACTTGCTGGAAGTAGAACCCTTCTCCGCGTAGAACATGACAGTTGCGAAGATGATTATGGCCATGGTAAGTGAGAAGAGAAGGAAACCCAACTCTGAGGCACAGCTCTTCAGTGTGTAGCCCAAAATACGTAGGCCCTGTGAGTGGCGGGAAAACTTGAAGATCCGGAAGACGCGAAAGACCCGCAGTGTGACAAAGGCACCACTCACATCCTCATTGTTGGTCATGACCAAGCCTATATAGTAGGGTAAGATGGCCACCACATCGATGATGCTCATCACGCTGCGCATGAAGCGGTAGCGGCTGGGTGCAGCAAAGAGCCGCATCAGGTACTCCACGGTAAAGATCATGACGCACGCTGTGTCCATGCAGAAGAAGGCCACGGTGTAGCGTTCGCCACAGGGCACATCTTTCTGGTTGGGGGAAGAGCCACAGGGCACCGTCTCCACGACATTAGTGATGACGGAGACAGCAATGAAGAAGCCTGTGACATAGTAGAAGACCAAGGCCATAGTGCTCGTATGAGGGTTTTCAAACGCCCGCCACATGGTCTCCCGGAAGGTCATGTTAGGCAACTTGCTGTCTTTGCTGTCCTCCTGGTCATCCATAAGGCGCTCAGCGTTCTCCCTCTTGCGGTCCTTGTACTCTTCGTAGCAGCAATCACCGATGATCTCAGGGATGATGCCGAAGAAAGCCAGTTCCTCGTCATAGGACGAGATGCACTCGTAACGTGGATAGTGCAGCTTGCCAGTCCGATAGAAGTTGAGGATGCTGCGGAAGACATCAGGGTCACGGTCAAAGAAGTATTCCTTTGTCTCCTCATCATAGAAGAACTCCTTCTCAGAGCTGCCCAGGAGGGTGTCTGGGTAGCGGTCCAGGGTGTTCCTCCAGGTCTGAAAGCGGCGCCCACTCACGTTCAGGACGATCAGCTCGTCCTGCCGCTTGTTCTTCTCGGGAGGAGCGGCAGGCATGGGCAGGTTGGCCACGGGCATCCAGCCGATGGCTGCCGCCCTGGCAAAGGGGAGCCATGCTGCTACTCCCGCTGCCATGCTGACGTTGGCGTGGGACAGGGGGGACAGCCCAGCCTCCTTCAGAACCAGTTTGCCTTCAGGTTAGCAACCATCTACGTGTGAAGAAGAACAAAAGAAGAGAAAAAACACAAAGTTATGCAGGGATTTTCAGCCCTCACTTGGCAGGCCATAAACCCATTCAGTGGGTTCACATTAGCAGTCACTGTACCGCAGTAAATATTAACATAACCATGTAACAAACAAATGACTCTGCTGCTGGAACACAGTATCCTCCAAAGTATAATTAAATCTCAAATAGACTATATACATAACTGCTGTCAAGGCTACCCTCTGTAGCAGAGAGAAAAACATTTATAAATATTCTTAACACTTGGATTGTGACAAGAAAATTATCTCAAGACTTCATCTTGAGGGTTTAAAAATACTCACAGAAAAAAAGTAAGCATGTAAAATAATTACTCGCTTTAAGGAAATGACAGGTTGGGAGGACAATGTCTTACGGGCAAGCTTGGAGATATATACTGAAAGCACAGGTTACCCCCAGCAGCACTGGGCGAGAGGGCTAACCGTAACCGGACGTAATAACATCCAATGTATAGAGATAACATAGTTTTTTGGAACCTTGTGCCCCACATTTAAAACGTTTTGTTTATAGGGCACATATGTTTTTTGCAACACTGAGTCATTTACAAACAATTTGCTGAATATATTAATAATTGTTCATCTAAAAATGCAGTTTCCTGAAGACAGCAAATCATATGAATCACAGTGTCTCATTTAGTATGGATGGTGTTTCAGGGTCAATTCAACCTTAGGGTGTAACTCTGGATTCTCCAACCATTAAAATAAGAGATCATCGAATAAGCACGAATATATAGAAAAGAAGTTTTTTTGGGGGGGGGGGGGGGGTACAGAGAGCTTTTTGAAGCCACCAACCAAGACTGGTGAGGTGGGGAAGGAGGTCGGAAACCTGTTGAATTGGAAGAAGTCGGTAGAAATTTGTGAGCAGTTTGCCGCACATGTTTTTCCACCTGCTGTATCTAAATAAACATTTAGACAGACACTTTCTCAAACTAAAACTCCGCTTTCTCAACTTTAAACGCTTATGAACGTACTATACAGAAAAATCACATTTTTCCATATATAGAAAATACATACATACCATGCAGATATATGCAGGTATAAAAACATACGTATATCTCACAAATGTGTGCAGTGCAAGTTTTTCCTCACGCCACCCGCACAAAACCAAATTTGAACGTCGGGCAAAACACGAAAAAATGTGTTGTGGTTTGTATCCCACCAAAAAGAAAAAAGAGACGTTAATATGACCATAAACTGTCCGATCGGTTCGGTTCAAACTGCGACGCAAAATATTAGTTCGACACATTTGACGTGTGCGACTCTGAAATGGCCAGAGGTCGCAAATACGCGGCTTTTAGGGACACAACGCCGAACATCACAGCAAAAGTAGCGACAGGAAAACATGCAGTCCGTCTTCTTCTAACGTATTACTTACCAGTCAGAACAAACGATCTTGGCAAAAAAAGAGAAATAATGTGTGAAATACACGGAAAGGAAAAAGGAAAGAGAGAGGAAAACAGTTGCATGAAAAGGAAAAGCACTTTGCGAAAGTGTCTCTTTGGAAGAAGCTGTTGCTCCGCTGTCATCCAGGCTGCTCGCGATGTAGTTGGGAAGAGACTAAAAAAAGGTGAAGTTACAGTTGGGAAGTGAGCGACTCGATCGTAAAAGCAGCGCCGGTTCGGTGTGTGTTCGAGTCCTGACTCCCGGCAGGACGCTTATCCCTGACGCGCCACGGGCTGCGATCGCACCCGGGGACGGTCGCTCTGCGGCGCCGCCGCTCCTGCTGCCGGTGATGACGACGATGACGACGATGATGGTGATGATGATCGCTCGTGCGCGCGCCCGCTGTCCTCGCCTCGCTCTCGCCCCCCCGCGCGATCGCTCCTGAAGTCTGTTAGTCCTCTTTGCTCCCGGAGTCGCACCGATCCCCGCAAAAAGGCGGAGGAAACATGGCAGCGCGACAAAAACCTTTTTTTTTTTCCAGAAAAAAATGTGCTCTGTGTGCGTGTGGGGGGGGGGGGGGAAAAATGATTTCCTGTCTTTTG